>JAWZYV010003197.1:0-600000 GCA_038373885.1 Cheiracanthium punctorium | reverse complement strand
CTTCGGAACCATCGCATAAGTAATAGTAAGTACCGATATATAAAGATAGCAAGATGTTTTACAGTGTACGTGGGGTAGTAATGTTCAGCCACTGCATTGCTGTACATTACACTACCCTGACTTGAGCAAGGCCGAGTGCAATCTTTACTGCACCTCCAGTTTAGTCAAGCACCTCACATTCGCACCCTTTGTCCAAGATCCACTGCCTCTTCCCCCCAGCAAGAGAAAGTATACTTAGCTACACCCCTGGTTAAAAGTGGAACATAGATGAAATGGTAACACGTAAGTTGAGAACCTGCTATATTCTTGTTTTATGAGGAAAATGTTGAAAATTTTAAACTGGAAAAAAAGTTGAGATGAAATAACACATTTTATTTCTACAGGTGCACAGAAGATGTGCCTCATTATATTTATTCTTATTTCTAATCTCAAAAGTCTTTCTTCATAAAAAAAAAATCAGATTTTTTTTTTTTTTCAAATTAATTGAAACTTAAAACCAACATTTTTTAGGTGTCACCCGGTGCGGTTTGAACCCTCCCCCCCACACTCTGCCAGTGTTGTGTGTGAAAACTCGTAATCACGGAAAAATTGTAATGACCATAGTAAGATTGTTATTTAATGTGAATGTAGGTATCGGGGTAAGATCAGCACAGTATCTGTATCGTGAACGTTTTCCCAGAGACACATCCTTCATGGCAGACCACCTTAATTGCAGTGAAATGTCCAAAGGAGACGGGCAGCATGACCAGCAGACCTCGACACGTCAAACCAAAAAGTGAGTGCAACCTGAAGAGATATGCAACCTGAAGAGAGTGCACAAGGGCGGCTCCAGACTGAATTCTCGGAGGCGGCCATTGAGCATTTTACATAGGTCTATAAATTGTTCAAACTGAAAACTCAACATGTGAAATCGTGAAGTATGGGAATCTAAAATTGGAAAACAAAATTTCGGAGGGGGCCCATGGCGTTCTCACTGGAGCCGTCCTTAGTATGCCCTCCCCCATCATGAGAGCTGTACTAAGAAGATCATTTAATACTGTGGTTACACAAATAGCTGCGTTTGGAAAATCTAAATGAATGAGGTGCTCATCCTTACCAAAAACTGTGCAGGCACTAATGGCATTGGGTACTGAGACGCTATGAATGGTGCAACTTCATGAACCGTTTAGAGGTCCATCCAACGTTCCTTGTCGGCATCATATGGACAGATGAGACATGATTTTTGTGTAATATAAAGTAAAATTAGCAGACCATACATTGTTAATGGATTGGAAATCCTAGATGTGCTATCGAATCTCGACATCCAAGTACGCGGGTTGATAAATGTCTGGTGCGGAATTTTCAATAGCATATTGATTGGCACGGTATTTTAAGAGAGCACGTTAACATAATCACGATACTTTGAACTCCTGTAGGACGTAATATATCCGATTTTCTAGAATGTTTGCCGTTGATCAAACTCCTGAATGTATGGTTCCTACATAATTGCGCCCCTCAGCACTAGGTATCAAGCATAAAACAGTACATTATGGAGACATTCCTGCAACAAGTCAGTAGGTATGGCGGTTGCGTAAAATCACCTCCACGTTCACCTGACCTGACCTGACCTGACCTGATCCGACCCCATTCGACTTTTTTGTGTGGAGAGATACATCAAAAACAAGTGCATGCAACCCCTCCACCCACATTGCAGGAACTTCAAAAACGTAATACTGATGCTTGTGCCAGCATGTCACCTGCCATGTTGTACAACATGTAGTAGGAATTGCATATCAGAGTGTACTGCTGCTAACAGAAAACACTGAGCATGAAGGCTAAATGAACTTGTATCAGGCAAGTGCAGCTTCGGAAAACGCGACAAAACAAATGTGCGATTTATGTCTTCCATTTGGGACATTATTGTGCTCAAGATGTTTTTATGGAATAAATCAATGATGCTGAACAACTTTGTAAATGACTTTTTTCGCGTATCACGTTCCTTTTTTGAGGCAAGAGCACTAACAACGAATTTAGCCACCAGGTGGCGCTGGAAACGGTTTAGTCCTTACTTTATTGACTAGCTCTTGCCGCTCTGAAATTAATGGGGTGACAAAAGGACTTTAGTAGGTGCACTATATATAAAAGGACAGATAAAAAGAATAAAGTTCTATTTCCCGGATGGTTCATCAAGATAATTAACTGGATTAGTAAATTTTAGAAAATCTCGAGGATTTCAAATGATTAATAATTGAATTTTGAGGATGTAGATCCGAAAAATATTTAAAACGGCAGGGATAATTTCGAAATAAATGATTTTGAATCAGTATGTCACAATCATTTTTTAAGTAAGCACATTTAGAATGTTTAAAACATTCAAATCTTAGTTGTATAAGCTTAAGAAGTTCATATCTTTTGCAATTATAAAGTCTATCATTGAAAGTAATATTTGTAATGACAAAATTTCAAAAAGTATCTTAAACGTTTTAATGCTACACGGCGCAATAGTGCTGGAGTGTAGCATTAAAACGGTATTTAGTATCGAAAAATGTGATGAAGTGCCATCTTGCCGCGACCTCAGTGGTAGTTGGTTATCCGGCATGCCAATGTGCGTTTGCTTGCACGTATTATTGCAGCTAGAATCTGCTTTCATACATATAATAAAAGGAAAAGTACAGACCATAAAAATGATTCAGCAGTGGTCTGTTTAAAAAACTGGTTGCTCAGAAAATTTGAAAGTAAACAAATGAAATATCCATCCTTAAAAATGCGAAGCAACTAAACTTATCTAAAGATTTATAGGTTTTTAATCGAAGTTCAACTGTTTAACCTTCTCGCTGCGAGCAACTCAAATGAACTGCGCTCTGGGCAGCAGGCATGCCAAGCAAACAAGTCCAAGAATAAATGTTCCAAATACAACGACAAAAGCAAACGTGACATTGGGAGATCGAAAATCAAAGTAGGGTTGCCTAGCGAATTCAATTAATTACAACCATCCAAAAACTTGAATTTAATATCTTTTTGAATGTTGAAATTTGGGGTTTTCTCATTGAAATACATTACGAAAGCTGCTTACTACCACGCAGAGGAAGGACTTGTCGCAAAGATGCTAGGCGCTTATTGGCCCTGTTCCCTTATAGTCTAAGAGCCAGCGACCGCCAGACCTTCGTCATAGTATAAAAGCTGAAACTTTCTCTGCGCATACCTCCCCCAACAGAGGTAGGAACAATCGGCCACTATAAAGTTTGGTTGACCGTGCTTTGGCAGGTAACAGGTGGCAAAGGTGTATAAAATTGCAGAATATTTTCGTCATTTCATAAAGCTTAATTTTTTTATATGTTCTTCTTCGCAATACTAGAAATCACTTTATCCCTTGCCAGACACTTTTCCATCGTGGCAAACCCCCGCCAGGCAATCTCAAAGTCAACGGGAGTCATGGAAAACTGTTGTGTTCGTAAACTCCCGCGACGAAGTACGTCAAGCTGTCACAAAGCGCCAAGCACATTTTATACTGCTATTTCTGAACTTTCTTACGATGCTGCAGCGTGCTCGTAATATAATTACGTTTTCCATGACTTTGAGGTTGTCTGGCGGGAGGTTGCCACGATGGAAAAGTGTCTGGCAAGGGATAAAGTGATTTCTAGTACTGCGAAGAAGAACATATAAAAAAATTAAGCTTTATGAAATGACGAAAATTTTCTGCAATTTTCTGCACCTTTGCCACCTGTTACCTGCCAAAGCCACGATCATCCAAACTTTATAGTGGCCGATTGTTCCTACCTCTACTGGGGAATATGCGCAGAGAAAGTTTCAGATTTTATACTATGACGAAGGTCTGGCGGCCGCGGGCTCTTGCTCTATTAGAGGGAGAGTATAGCTGAGCGTTTAAAGGCACTGTTCAATGCAAAAGAATTAAAAATTGCTTTTAAAACCTATGTATTAAGATATTTCCAATATTCTTAATTAGTAAAAAAAATTATTATAATGAAATGAATATGAGTAAGCTTACCAGGAACTGGTTCCCTTATAAATTCTGGATCTATGTTCTTTAAATCCATCTGCCCCTTCTACAAAGAAAAATAAAATGATGTAAAATCATCCTTAACACCAGGCTTACCGTTAACATATTAGTAATAACGTACGTGATTTCATGCACGTCAAATTAATTTTTAAACCACTTTTCCGAAATCTACCAGAAACAGTAGAAGTTAATTGATACAACTATTTTTTGATGACTATATAAACATAAACGGCGATATTTTTGATATAACATGTATAGTGTCCAGGCAACAGATCACTTTAGGACCGTGGAAGAATTAACAGTACTTCTGGAAACTTTGTTTTTTGGTCTGTTTTTAAATTCCCATCACTAATTCCCCTGCCCAAATTAAAAAAAATTAGTTTGTGAGAAAATATATAGAAATTCGGAAAGTAGACAAAATCTCCAACAAAAAAACTTCTCCTGAGATTTTGACGTAAAGACTAAAGGGAAGGGAGCGCTACTACACTTTGCAGAATGTACATGGTATTTTGATGAAAATGGTTTGAGCGAATGAAAAATATAGCAGCACGAAAGGGGTGTAATATAGCAACTGAAATGGTCTAAATTTTTTCAAAATTTTTAACAACTTGAGGTATCGCGAAAAGCAAAATAAATATTTGTTTTTGCATAAATATTTTTAAATGAAATGTTGCTCTTTTAAAATTATTTTCTTTACTTAAAATACGGCCTCCACCTGCATGTTACTAGGATTACATTCTAAAACAACGGGTAAACTGATGTTTCTTTTTGAGATTTATTGTATAAAGAAAGCTTTTTTCACTTTATAGTATAAGAATTTCGATTTAAAGAATTTTTGATTGAATGGTTTGTACCGATACTAGTCTGCTTGAAGAAAAGTGGAAATTTATGTTTTACTAAGCTTATTGATTGACCTACTAATGCTTTTAGTTTTTTAAAAATAACAATATTCTCATAAAAAGTACTAGGCAACTGATATCATTCCTGTGCACGAATAAAATAGAGTGACCGCGTATTTCACAAATGCACCGCCGTATAACGATGGGGAGAAAAAGAACCAATAGGAAAAGCCAGCTCTGATGCGTCACTGCTACGTCGAGCTAACACCCCTCCAAGCAAAGACGGAGGCGAAGCATCAAGCTGTTTTGTTAATTTAGTTTTGCTTTTGTTGTTTTCGCTGCAAGTTTTAAAAAAATAGTCTTTTATAACTGAAGTAAGTAATTACAAAAGAAAAAAGCTCCGATTCATTCATTTGCGAACTAAGTGAAAATATTAACAGCAAAGAGTCATTCTGTTTGTGGTTAAGGAATTTTGAAGAATCAAAAGCAAATTGGATTTTACGAAGGTCAAAAGTTTGATGAGAAAAGTAGATTTACGTTTTCGAGAAATTACACATTAATAAATAATAAAAAAGGGAAGTAGAGGGTAAGAAGTACAGGAAATTCTTACTTTTAACATGGTTTTGCTGGAATTATAGGATTAGAACAACAAATTGCAAAAAATGTACTTTCAATTTCAATCTTAAAGTATTTCAAAGGAGCAAAAATACATAGAGCTTGTATGTAAATTCTATCTCCTAAATTTACCACTTCGAACAAATATGTACTTGCACGTACATGCAATTAGTTACCTTATTTTATTGACATTATTAATTTAAGATTTTATGCTAATTAACCTTCTTCCACATTTATAATGCAACACTCGTCTTCACTTTAAATCAGAGGTTCCCAAACTTTTTTTCCTTGTAGACCACTGTCAAAATTTTACTGGTTTCGGTGGACTCCCTGCTGCTACATTTCTACCATATTCCCAAATTTCGTCACAAAATGTGAATGAATCGCATTTTTTTCACGCCATCGTAGACCCCCTTGTCTAGTCTCCCGTGGACCACTTTGGGAATCGCTGCTTTAAATCATAATACATAAGTAATTTTTTGCTGTATGCCTCATTTTATTTAAAGAAAATGCTGTAATAGTTTTCCTTATATTTTTCTAAAACGTTTACAAAATTTCTTGGAAATAATCATTATACTGTTTTACTGTACTAATCATTTTAAACTCTACAGGGCTGCTTATTCATGTAGAATGGAGGGGGATAAATTGTTACAAATATACAATCTCGTTTGCATTTTTTCAAGCAGGTTACTCTTGTCAATTTTAAATTACTTTTATTGATCCCTGAAAATATGTATATCAACAATTTTTCATATTTTTAGTATATGAATTAAAACTTAGTTACATATAAATTTAATTTGTATTAAACACGAATTTCACTCTGTAAATTTTCGTTTTATGCACAAAAGCACAAAACGAGAATTTATAAAAATAAAAATTTTGTTTTGAATATTGCAATTTGAGAACTTCTAGGGTTATACTTTTTTTCTTTCAGCGGAAAATATATAAATTAAAATCTCCGTGGTGTAAATACAATCAATATGAATTAGAAATTTAAAATATGAATGCAAAATTCTTTAAAGAATAAATAAAATCCAATTTAATCTCTAATATTTAAAATAAAGTTTATTTCTATATGGCTGTTTGATCGATAGATTCACACAATAAAAAATGTTGATTTTTTATATCCTGTAGATTTCGCCAGCAACCTGAATTATTTAGCATCTGGAGAAGTTAAGCAAGTTTTGCCCGTTTCTTAAAATTCTTAAAATTGAGATTTTCTTTCAGCTTCAAATTCTTGATCCATTGAATGTGTATTCCCTCCCCCCCCTCCTGTCATAAATGAAAGACTCGAAATTCGTTGTCTCATATTTAATTATTTCTGTAGTGGAAAATGTTACTAGCGGAACACCCAACTTTACGATGTATGACGTAAAGAAAGCTAGCACTTTCTATTGGCTCTTTTTCTCTCCATCGCTATATGGCGGTGCAAATGTGAAATACAAGCTCCGTACGTATCCCCCCCCCCCCAGAAAAAAGTCCTGAAGAGTAAGATCAGGCGAACGTAGAGGCCATTCTTCGAAACCGCCATACCCAATTATTTGGTTCCCGAATTCCGTGACGAGGTACTACTTCACTGGAGATGTCTTGTGAGCAGGCGCTTCGTCATGTTGGAACCATACATTCCTATGATTATACGCCGGCAGGTTCTCCACAAAATCTGGCATTACGTTCTGCAGCAGTTGTAAATACAGTGCGCCTGTTAAAGCTAAGGTACCATCGTAAAATATTGGACCGATCAACTCGTTACTGTAAATTGCACACCAAGCGTTAATACCAAACCGCACTTGATGTCGAACATCGGTAAAACATCTAGGATTATCCAGCGCCCAGTAATGGGCGCGTTGCCCATAGCGTCCACGAATATACCCATGTCCCCGTCCACGAATATACCCATAGCGTGCCACGAATAGCGTCACTCGGCATTCCCGTGCTGTAAAACCTGCTGAGGCGTTGATCGGTATTTATAAGCGCCCGATTCTTGTAGGATTTTCCAAACCTGACTTTTTGAGAGGCCAGTGTTCACTGATCTGTCTCGTACTACATTCCGGTTCTGCGAGGGCGTATGCTAGTACCTCATCTGGTTGAACTTGCCGTCCTTCCTTAGTTGGTCTGCCAGATCGAGCTCGACTAGTCACGCAGCCTGTCTCCCTTAAACGTTTTACAGTTGTTGTGGCATTGAGGCCAATTATCTGCACGAGGGATCTAGGCCTATGGGTGGGGTGCTCTCCGTGGAGGTCTTTCTAAGGGGTCCTAACCCGTATTTACGCTTATTTTCGGAGGAAACCACGGAAAACTCCGAACGGTTAGGTCGGCGGATGCGACCTAGTTTCGAACCAGGCACCTTCCGTCTTCCAGTTCAGTGCACTATGCACCATGCATCTGGTCGGGCCGTTTTACGACAGATAGGATGGTTTGATAAGAAGGATGCGGGCCTGTAGGGAAACGTTCCCGGTACAACCTTGCTGCTGATCGTGCCTTGCGTCCATATTCAGTCCTTGCGTCCAGTAAAACCATATCACAATACTCAGCTTTGGAAAATCGCTCCATGACCATGACCTTCAACATAGTAGAAACCCAACAAGATGTCTTTTATTCTAGTGGTCTCAAGTGAACAGGTGTGACGTTTATTACGTATTTGCATACTGCAAAAATTTCGATCAATAGGGAGTTTGTGCTTAGCGGTTTCAATCACGGTAACGCTAACGTTAAATGCCATTGTACAGTACAGCGCATGCGCACATATAAAGTAAGTTTCATGATTGGCTCGAAACTTCTGAACAGCGGATAGCGTTAGCGTAGGAAAAAACGTAGAGCACAAACTTCCTATTAACTGCAAGTTGCGTTAAGTTGAGATTAGTACAAGGATGTAACTCTCGGGACTTGAACCAGAGTCCTTTTGGACTAGGAATCGCAAGCGATACCACTGTGCTACCTTGCGGCGTCGTGTTTAGCCCGAAAGATACTTTCTCCTGCTGTTCACATTTCGTGACGTCACAGTGTAGGAAATCACGAAAATACAAATGAACGTTTTAACCGTTCTGTTTTTCACACACATGTCAATGAGGTGTCTTTTCGTACTAAATCGATAACGCTCTACAACTTTGCACTTCACTTTTTTCCTCTATCTCGTACCGTTTTCGAGATACGAAAGCTAACTCCTCAGTTTTCCGCCAGGTGGCGCTGCGAGTGGTCTCGTATGGTAGCGTATATCCAATTTACTATACCTAGACATCACTTTTATAAAAATAGCAGCAGCTGCTGCTGCTGCTAAATTAAGCGGGTGACAAGGGACTTTAGTGGGCATACTGTGTAGGCATTATCAAGTATATATATGTGTCCCAAAAGTGTGCTAACGGGCTTTAATTCTTTACCTATTAGATAAGTAGGCAATGTAAATTGGAAAAATGGTCGAAGTAAGGTCGAAAATAAGGCTCCGTAAGAAAAAAATCTTCTCGTTAAGTTTAAAAAAAGTTACAGTTTACGTTTTTATACGTACAAAAAAATTCCCAGTTAGTAAATGTGTCCCCATACACTAAAGATATTACTTGCAAAATTTCAGCCTTTCATCATAAAACATTTCAGAGGTATCTTTATTTAAAGATGATCGGTGGCTGTACATGAATTTGTATGTAAATTTTTTTGCAAGAGTGAAAAAAAATTTTTTTTTCTTCCGTAATTTCTGTACGACTTCTGAAATGCTGTCATCTGATGTTCCCTTCGTTCTATTTTTCCCCTTCAAGTGGTTTAAGTCAGCATATATTTATCTTCATACCTCTGACAGTTTTTAGGATATGATTCTTAAATCTCGTCCATCACCTCAGTGTATATGGGACATTTTACTAACTGGGAATTTTTTGATACGAGGACAGTATACAAATTTGAAAAGTAATTTTTGTAAATGAACGGGAGGAATTTTTTCTTAACGGAGTCTTATTTCTGACCATATTTTGAGCACTTTTTCAAGTTACATTGCCCACTTATCTCTAATACATAAAGAATTAGAGCCCGTCACCACCTTTTTGGGACACCATGTATACATAATATACCGTGTTTACTTGCGTAACAGTCGCACCTTTTTTGCCAATTTTTCATGGTGAAAGTTTAGGGGCGATTATGCGGAGGAAAATTTACTACATAATACTTAACTCTAAATCAATTTTTTTTTCTACTTCAAACAGGGGGTGCGGCTATTATGCGAGGAAACACGGTAGTATTTACTTTATTTTCAAAACAGTAGTTTTTCAAAACGATGTTCTAACAAATGAACACAGACGATTTTTTATTTCATGTAAGTAATTTAGCCGTTTGAAATATTTATACTAATTTTTTTTTCATTTTTCAACAACTACATAATGAAGTAAAGACGATTCCTTTTTCAATTTACTTATTTATTTCCAGCATTGAGTGCTTCCAGTACAACTCAAGCAAACTTTCCTTATACATAATCCTTGTACATTTCTTCTAATAATTATCAGAATAAATATTAGAAATCATGCAGCGATATTTAATTTCATATTGGGCCATTTTCAAAATTCGGTGCCATTTGATATCCGCGTGTAATTTTTTTTTTTTTTTTTTTTACAAGTTATAAGAAGTTTGAATGATTTTTCTTTTTATCAGACAGTTTCCGGTACTGAAACAAGAGATAAAAAACATACTATTTACTAAATTTAAAAAAAGAAAAGAATTGAGAATATACTGAAATAAGCTGTCCGAATCATAGAACATAAAACGTGTTATGCAGAACTACTGCCCAAAAGCAAAAATTTCTGCAGACATGCTTTAATATTTTGAAACAGAGTTTAAATTACATTATGAAAAGGTTTTTTTTTTAAGATTAAGAAAAATACAACACTTCTGGATAATTAAATATAGCTGTCCCGACATTGATGTCATGTCTATTACCATATATTATTTTCAACTTCTTAAACAACAAAAGTGAAATTTAGAATAGCAACAACACCTGTTTACCATAAGAATGTGATCAAGAAAGAAAAGCAGACTTCTTGAGTTTTTGGCATTTGACTGAAAAGCAAAAACCTCTTTGTGATAAGTATTGTTATTGCATGTCATGTCTGTTACCTTAATTAGTTTTATGAAATATATTTATTTGTCAACTGAATTTATTAATTTAGATAATTAGTTTTTTAGTCTAAATTAATGTCTCTTTTCATGCTCTTGTGGAATTTAGACTCATGAATTTTTGTTCTTTGAAATGTCATGTCTGTTAACTATAATAAGTAACAGACATGACGAAAAGAAACTTACAAAGAAATGAAAAATATTTTTAAATGGAAGACTGTTTTATCTCTAAGACAAAGCCCGTTGTGGAAGCAATTACAACGGGCGCTAGAAAAAACATTTGACGAAAGCACGTGTACACGCAATACATTTGACCTTCGTCCACCTAAAATAAATAACTTCGTATTCAATTTTTATTATAGACCAAAATCGAATTTCTTGCTGTTCTGGAAACGCGCGGAAACTTATCGCATTCGAACGATTTCGTTTTGTGTTGCCCCTCTTATATCAATGTTTCAAGCAGACGACTATTTTAAATGAAAAAAAAAAATTAAACTATGTTATCTGAAAAAACTTTTAAACGAACTCACTTCCCTTCAAAGCTTGATGACCGTGACTTCAAATACAACGTCATTCTCAGTTGAAATAGCCAATTTTGTGACGCAAATGATTAACTTTTTTGACTCTCGGAAATAAAATGGAGCTGAAAATAGCAAAAAACCGCTTTAAAATGAGAGAACGAGTGGATTTTCAGATTTTTAAATTAACACAGATTGTTTTCTATAATTTTATTTCAAGCGGATCGTACAAACGGTGTAGATTTTATTGCTTTCTTTCGCACTTAACTTTTTAATCTTTTTGGAGTAACGGAGGTAAAAGTTGTATAGCTTGGATGAGTTGCCTGGAATGGTTACAGAGTCAGGGATCAGCGTAACTATATAGCAGGATGGACAAAATGACTATACTTATGTAATATATCACTGTGCATTATTTGGTGCTAAACATAAGTGTACAAATTCCAAAAAAATATCCGGTAACAGACTAACAAATTTCATTAAGTCTGATAATGGAAAACTGTTTAAAAAAGTAAGTAAAAGAAAAAATGAATGTTCAGAAACAAGGTATGTTTTATAGTCAGGAAAGAAGAAACTACCTATTTTTTGAAATTATTTTTTCTTCTTAAATTTCCAAATGGCACCTACTTTTGAAAATGACACATTGCTGAATTGAAAACATAACCGGTAGTGCTGCTGATAATTATGATTTTTTTAACAAATGACGAACTGTTTAAATTTTTCCTATTTTTAAATTTAAATAACCATTTATTCTGTAAGAAATAATGCAGAAACTGCTCAAAAATTTGGCCGGCGAATTCCAACTTGCTTATCGGATGATAAAATGATTTAAGAACTATCGGTGCTTTTCATTCAAGATCTGGCTCTGAGAGGAAATTCTTGTACACTGGAGACCAAGAAACGGGCATATTTTTCTACTAAACTACGGACAAACATTCGAAAAGCGTAACTTTTGGGACTACCTAGAACTTTGATAGAATACTTGAAAAGTACAACTGGCATCTCTATTTTGTATAGATAGACTTCAAGCGCGCCATCCCTCTGATTTTCCCGTCATCGTCGCCGCGACGTCTAGCATTCTCCAATTTTTTGTTAATCCAACAAGACTCGGGTCCCACCATGGCCGAGTGGATAAGACACTGAACATGGTAGACAACTGAAGTGTGAAGGTCCCGGGCTCGGGCCTATCGCGTGGCTGTCGATCTAACGGTCTGGAGTTTCGGGGGGGGGGTTTCTGCTTGATGCAACTTGAATACGCGTTAGAATCTCGTAAGAAGTCTTCCGTTCAAGGCATCTCCCCCTTAGGTAGATGCCCCTCGTGTAGGCTTGCCCATAGCACACAGTCTTTCTAAGGGGTTCTAACACGGTCCTGCATTTACGCTAAGTTTCGGAGGAAACCTGCTGAAAAATCCGAATGGTGAGGTCGGCTCACGCGACCTGGTTTCGAACCAAGGTACCTTCCGTCACCCAGTTCAGAGCGCTATGCGCTCGGTCACTGGTGGTGTAAGTCACACTTGAAAGAGCCCTTTCAACACTAGTTTTCTCTTCCCTTTTCTTCAAAGAATGGTACTATTTCTTCTACCCAAGAACGGGAACATACGTCAAATCGTGACCATAGAAGTTTGAAAAGTTCTATTTAACACCTAGCGGGCCACAGGTTGAGTATCTCTTGGTTATAATCCTCTACAATTTTGCTTGTTATATTTTTATAATCAGGTTAATACTTCTTTCTAAATCTAATCATACCAGCTATTTAATGAAAATGAAGCTTTTTTAAAAGCAATAGAAAAAATATATATACTTAGTTTTATTAATTGTTCATAAGTACTTACAACATTTGGATTGTATGGAGGGGGTGTTAACTTAGCTTCCAATTCAGTCCAGTTTATAGCTCTGAAAAAATCATGAGTTTTTATCTCTTCAACATCACGTGTTGTACCCAGTCTTTTAGTTTTATCTTTTTGTAGAAGCTGAAAATAAAAAACAACATGATTGCTATGACTGAATAAAAGTCATTAAAAAATACAATTATCTCATACTAAAAATATTTTTGTCGGAACAGGAAGAAATATTAAATAGTTAGTGCAACACATTACCGTGGACCGTTGCTGTTGAACAGGCAGTCTGCGCATTTGCTCAGGGCGACAATAAAGAGGCGACACGCTTAAAACTCCAAAAATTAGTCTTTATGTAATTGAAGGAATTTAGTTGTTTATATTCTTTGAAAAGCTACTATTTATCTAAGGAAAGTGGGTAAAGTTCCCTTTCATCCACTCTGTCTCAGATAACGTTCATGCTACAATTTTATACCATACCTCCATGACCGTAAGCATAAAAAAATCCAGTTCACATTTGTGACTTTGTCTAAAGCTTCAACAAAAAATTTTCTAACTACGGCTGCATTTTACAAAACCTGATATTAATACTTGTGTATGTCAAAGTAACTTGTCATGAATATGTTTCCCAACTTCAAACAAACTCAATCGATTCAAAAACGCAATACTTCCTATTTAAGGGGCAATATCTTGAATATTGTGACATCCCATTAATGCAGTATAAGTTTTATGAGGCTTGAATTTATCATTAAAATTGAACTTTTATGTCCGATGATGTCATTAACCTAATCTTGGGCATTAGATTTGGTTAACAGAATTGTTTGATTCCTATTAATTGTGTAATTGGCATATAAAAGAAATAATTTTAAGGGGCTTTTACAGGAGTATTTTGTTCACTTTGATAAATATTTTTGCGACAATTAGTTTTTCATTAACTTTAATAAAACAAAATATTATTTTCTTCAAAAATTGTTATGTAAATCATTTATAGCTTATGCCTGTACACTGAAACAATATTTTCCTAGATTGCAACACAACGTGTGGGTAAACGTAACGCTAACAAGTTGTGTCAATTTGTTGTACAAGGCTCTTCGTGAGTAACTTATCAACGTCATCACGTCATTTCGTGAGTGGATTTACAGCCCACAGTGCTGTACTTCAAAGCTACAGCACTTGTGTTGTACAATTTTACAGCAATGTGTGTGGTAAAATTACAGGCATTTCTTACAGCGTGCGTCTATAACCTTAATCAAACTCTTAAGACAAGTTTATAAAACTACACTGGCATTCTTAATACGATGGATCAATTAGCATAGTTTAACATTTATTGAAAATGTGTACAATTAAGTCCACTCGCATAACCTGAATTGCGAGCAAAATTATGAACTTTCCAGCATCACATTGCAGACAGTTTTACAGGTGTTAGTTGGCTTGACAATGAATAAAGCTGCTATTCACAGGCTAAACCTGGGAATCGCTTTGGAGTGGGAAGGGGGGGGGGCTTAACTATAAAACTGAGAAAAATTTCTGCTGAGAATGTCATTAAGCTGCGAAGATATTTGGCATTTCTGCATCATTTGAAGCGCCATACGGTATTTTTAAAGTCTCAGATGATATCACGAAATCAACAATTATAAAAAGAAAGTGCAATCACAAAATATGCTTAAAGTTGTTTAAAAGTTACTTTTCTTTGTCTACGTGTAGTAAAAATGAAGTTTTGGGAGAGCGATTGTGTCATTTAAAGGACAGAACGTTATTTGTAAATGGTCACAAATAACCTTTTTCGTAGCAAGAATGAATATTATCCTACAAGTACATACGTTAAAATAACTTACAATTTTGCTATACAGGTAAAAGAAGCTATGTGGTTATTTTAAATAAAGGGATGCGCCTTTTTCTGTTGTTTAATGATATTAATGTGTCCTTTTTTCAAACTAACACAATGATACAATACATTATAGTAGTTCCTTGTGAAGAATCCTTCTGCTCATGTCCACGCTAAGTCCGTTCTTTCCGAAATCATACAACTTTTGAAAATATTTTTAAAGAATTCATGAAGAGCTAAAAGACTCGAAAAATCCTAGAACGTCTCTTTACAAGTTGTACTTACAAAAAGTTAATCTATAGGAGTTACAAAACACTCAGGAAATAATGCTAAACATACGAAGTTTTGCAATATTTCCCTGGGAACACCCAAGCTCATTTTTAAAGGGAATTTTTGTGTTTATGATTTTTTTTTTTTTAAGTTGCATGAGACATACAAATACAAGTTTACTGAGAGTATTAGCGCATAGTGAATCTGGTGAAGAAGCATTATTCATATTTTCGACTGTTTAACATTAGTTTGTTTCTAAAGCTGTTCATAAGTCCTTTGATGCCGATTGCTTTTGAAAAGGAATAGTTTTAAACGGCTATTTATCAGCAAAACATGCCGTCACACACAAGCTGATATAGTAATATACAAAGGGAATTCCATAAAAACTGAGAGTAAAATCATAAAAAATCAAGAAATATATTTACAGCAAAAAATACATCATTCTTTTTCAAAATACCTTCCGTCAGATGATATGCAATGGTCCCATCGTTCAACCCTCTTTTCAAAACAAGTAGAGAAGCCCTTTTCTGGAAGCTGCTCCAAAGAACCCTTCACTGCTGAAATAACTTCAGAATCTGTGTTAAATTTTCTGCCACGGAGCTTCTCCTTCAACGTTGGAAACAGCTAGAAATTGCATGGTGCGAGATCTGGACAGTAAGGGGGATGTGACATGATTTTTTTACTAAGATATTGCTGAACAGAAGTAGTGACATGCGGGCGAGCATTATCGTGATGTAATGTCCAATTCCCTACCAGTTCATCCCCATTTCTGTAGGGCAAATAAAACAGTTCTTTAAACAAGCACGGAACTAGGAAAATAAAATAGTCTGCTTCGTTTAGAATTTTGTATAAACGTATAGTTAACAGTTTGAAAAAATCGCCTGCACTTCTATTTTTTAGTTTCGCGGTGTTGCCACTACGTAAAAAAATAACTCGGTTTTTATGGAATGCCTTTTGTATATAGATATATATCGCGTTTTACGAAATAGATGAAAATACATACCCCGTCTAACAGGTTTCTTGCAGGAATGGATATATTCGTTCTTAGCCTTAGAGGTTTGTTCAATATGTTCTGATACATTTCCAAGGTATCTTTACTGTAAAATGGTGGCTGCAAAATTTATAGATTCCATTTGAATTTTGGATCAAGTTCATGTAAATTACTGAAAGTTTTGCATTTAGGCAACTATTAAGTTGCAGTTACAACCAATAAAAAAGTCGGACTGAAATGCTACTGTATAAATTTAAAAATCATTCTGTACTAAATAATTTTCTTACCAAACCGTAGAGCATTTCATATAACACTGCACCAAGGCACCACCAGTCAACAGCTTTATCATACGCTTGTTTTCTGAGGACTTCAGGAGCTAAATACTGAATAAAAACAATTGTTAATGCTAATTTATAAAGATTTTAAAACACTGGAAAAAAATCAGTGACGTCATCAATATGGATATTATCGATTTTAGCGTGCGTTTAATTCACAATGCTGTTCCCTAAATGTTATCCACATTTTTCTCAGCGGATCTGGTACGGATTTTTAAAAATTGAGTAACAAATAAAAACATTCTACTAAATTTCATTTTTAATTATACTTTATCGCTGTTATCTATAATGCCGCGAAAGGAAATTCAACACAAGACCTTAGATTTCTGTTGACTTAACACCATATTGTAAGGTTACCATATATGACAAGCAAAGGCAGCCGGCATTTGATAAAAATGTCACTCTTGACAGTAACTCTTAATTGCTGGTTTACAGATGGCTACTTTGATTTTGCTGTTGATGTTTAAGTTCGATTACTCACGTAAGTCATGGAATTGGGGATGGATTTCAATACCTTAGTGTGTGAGTGGAAGCTTTTCCAAAAGAAAGCAAAAAAATTCATTCAAAGCAAGACAGCATAGTCCGATAAGCAAACCCTACTGAATTTCGTGATTTTGTGGATTTCAAGTATGCTCTTCACGACCAAAGCAATATTCCAGTTTTAACAGCGGATTTCGCTTTTCTGATCGAAGCTATAGATTTGACTTCTCCAGTCTTTAGGCTTATTTCGATGCAGGAATCATAGCTGAAGGCAACTTTACTTCAGCCAGTATGAATCCGTCGACACTAAACAAGATTCTCCGTACATACGGATGCGAAGCAGTCCACTCAATGAGTGCCACTGGTGTGTGGGCTATACACATTGGACTGTTGAACATTGTTGCGAGAGCAATGTAAAAACTCCCGGAACTGTGTTAACTGTAATTGTACTATTTTTGTAAGGCCTATGCATCGGGAAACAGCTGTATAAAAATATTCCGAGTTTTTGTTTATGTAAGATATGTGTGCTATGTGCATTTTGCATAATTGTTTTTGTGTAAAAATAAATATTGTGTCTTAAGACCTGCTGGTGTTTGTTTAGAAAAACTACATTCAGCACTGTTACAATGAACAGGAACTCGTATCGGAACAAATATTCCCAAGATCTTGGATTCTACATACTGCATGCACTCCCCCCTAGGTATACAGCTGTTTTCTTGACGCTTTGCGGTAATTTATCTATTCCTGTCAGTATAATGTGATCACTTTACTCTGACGGGCCTTAGCCAAGTCCTGTTCGGCAACGTACATCCAACTTTAGCAGTCCATGCAGATACGTCATCGTTCAAACAGCGATCCATTTTCATACTTTGAGCGAACACATCTGCGGGACATTGTAACTGTCGGAGCATCTTGACAAAATGAAATTCTAATACAAAATATTCCCATTAATAATGGAATTTCTTCTCACCCTATCCACAACTTTCGAGGTTTTAAAATTTCAGCTACTTATTCATTGTCTACCAAAAATTTTAATTTACCTGCTGCACCGAAAGGTATTTGTAGGCGAGATTACATTACAAACATTACTCATTACAGTAATTTGTTTTAATTATGGGTATCATTTCCAAAAATTTAAGCTTCATCTCTCCCCCATTTCACTTTAGAATGTAACTGACATAGTTTTTTTTTTTTTCTTACTCTTCTTTTTGAGAGAGCGATTACAATGTGAAGAAATTTTGGGTGAAAAAGTAACCTTGTTGGAAAGAAAGGAACTTCTGTTTCAAACTAACCTCAGGTGTTCCACAAAAAGTTGTAGTTGTATCTTTCTCAGAAAGTCCTTCTTTACTTAGACCGAAATCAGTCAGAACCACATGACCCTGTAAATATCAGTTCATAAAAACATGTTGCACGCAAATAGTATGAAAACTGTAATAGATTAAAAAAATCAACTTACTTTGAAATCTAATAGAATATTTTCTGGTTTTAAATCCCTAAATGGAAAAATAAATTAAATTTAGTATTTTAGAGTAAATAGTAATGAAATTTAGTACAAAAAGTTATTTCCCTAATCTTTACACTGAAAAAAATGTTTTTTGAGTCAAAAAAATTGTTAAATTACCAAAATTATCCAGTTGAAATGAGGCCAACCAAAATTTTGTTAAAAGTATTTGGTTATTTCAAACAAACATTTTGTCAATTCAACCAAATTATTTGGTTGAAATAACCAAATGTTTTGTTAATTTAACCAAACTATTTATTTAAATGGGTTATTTGGTTAAAATCAACCAAATTATTTGTTTGAATTAACAAAATTTCTTTGTTAACAGGTGTAGTGCTAAATCATTTAACAAAATTCGTTGATTTCACTGTTACATTTTTCAAATCCACGAACAGTTGGTTGAAAGTTTCGGAGATAGGACTAAATTTGTCTATTCATCAAAATTTACATTTTTATTTTAGTGTTTTTATCAGTCTAGAAGTTTATAAAAATGTCAGCTTTTTTCATACGAAAACTTGGTTAAGTTATCCAAAATCGCATTTGTGTTAGTAATAAAATAAGTATGTGTACTATTTCCTCAAATTTTTAACGAGATCTTTTTATTTCACTAAAGTAATAATGATCCAAATTCTAGTAGATGGAAAACTGAACATACGTGTCAGCTATTTTGAAGTGTCTGCTGTGAAATGAAAGCTCTCGTTTTTTCCCCTATTTCTTGCTGGAAAGATCAAATAAAGACCATATGTGAAAATGAGAGTTCATACAATCACTCAGCTAAGTAGAACTTTAGCGCTTTGATAAATGTAACACAGAGCTAATAAACATTTTTATCGCTAGTGTTGGAAAATGAATGCATTTTCTCTTAGAAAGAATATAAAAAATGATGAGTACTAACCAAACCATAAGTGATTTTCTTTCCTGCGTAGTATACGAATTAAATTGTTTGCTACATAAAACCGATATGGCTTTAAAAAATGTGTATTCCGCTTCAAAACAAACTAAAAAATATTTTCGAAATATGTATTCATATGTATAAATACATAATGACGGTATTGCCCACCTAAGTCTATATTCACGATCCCCCCCCCGCCCCCCCAAAAAAAACATCTCAAAAGCCTATACATATATTAACATTTTTATATCTTTACATAATCTGTGGCCCGGTACATTGTTGAAAGTGTTTCTGAGTGTTTTAACTAAGTCTAACGGACATTAACTGGTTTTAAGCTTATAAACTATAGAAACTTATAAAAATCTAAATTTTTATAAATAGATAAACTAATTAAGCTTACCTCTGAAATTTCCAACAAACTGAGGAAAAGCCCAATTTATTTTTTTGTTTGATGTGTGCGATATTATTCATTTTTAAATGCATTAGCAGACAGTGCATATCCTTCCTCTCTTCCCTTTGGGCGGGTCTAGCTGTCTTTCACACTCATGCGCATGTTCTAACGCATGCGTAAATTGACTGTAGAGCGATTTAAAAGTTCACTCGTTCCGAGTTTAACAGAAACATTTGTGAAAATTCAAAGTATTTCTTAAATTAACAAAATTACCGAACTACTTAATCAAACAAGTTATGTTAAATTCAACAAAACCCTTTTTATCATGTACAGTTCATCTGAAACTAAAGTTTGATACAGTTCATGTAAATTTTATTAATACAGTGTGTATTCACAACTGAAGTTTCTCAATGCAGAGCTGTCTATATTTATCTGAAAAACCTATCTTACAGAAGATTTGGTAGTCATGAAAGAATCTGAAAAGTCACACTCTACTAATTTGTGTTCAACCAATTTGTTTTGTTGACCTCTATTAACACTCATTTTGTATAAACTAAGAAAATCATCAGACATCAAAATTATCACATTGAGAACAAAGCGACTTTGGTTAGAATTAAAAAAAAAAATGCGTAGTTTTTTTTTTTTTTTTTTTATCATCACCTATTTCTCGAGCCATGTCTTTCCAGTACTTTCGTTGCTTCAGCTAGTGAGAACTTTCACAAAATTATTCTGATAAATTAGTATTTCTATCTTAGTAGAAAAACATTTGTAAAACTCAAGAGAAATATTTCAACGAATAAGAACTTCAGAAACTTAAGAGTTATTATAAGTCGTTTGTTAAGTTCTATTTACTGTACCTGTAAATAATACCCTCTGAATGTAAGTAACCCAAAGCACTTGTTATTTCAGCAGCATAAAAACGTGCTCTAGGCTCTTGGAAGTATCTTTCTCTTTGGAGATGGAAAAAAAGCTGAAATATAAAAAAATGAATCTGTTACAAGAGTTAATAAAAGACTAATCTTTGATATTACAGAAGGGGGGGTGTGAGATGTTAAATTATGTTCAGATCGCAATTAAAACCATGCTTGACATTCAATCGTTTATTCTGTCAACTTCATTTCAGCCTTATCACTTTTCTAACTCAACTATAAGACATGTATCGGGGTGGATATGGCATAGCGCAAGTATTGTGCAGCAGTTTTCTTGCCTTCAAATCATTATTTTTTAATTTATTTTTTAATAATGGAACACTTGTGCTCTAACGATAAAAGTTTAATTTTGCATTCCTGATTTCTGTTTAAATTTGAATACTGATGACTTATAGTAATAGTATTTTTTAAGATATGGCTCTGCGAAGTATTAACACTTTTATAAGAGAATATACAATATACGTGCACTCACTTAAAAGTTAAGCACGGAGCGGTAATCTACGAATAAATGGACAAATACTGTTTTGATTGACACGAAATGCTGCAAGTAGCTCTATGTTTATTCACGAAGCAATACAAGGAATCACAGAGATAAAAAAAATGTATTTTCATGAATTATAAGATGTCATATTTGCGTCATTAACAAAATGATGTTTAAATGAAAAACACTAAAAACCGACATTAATAGGATATAGGAGCAGCCCTCACCTTCAAACAATGCGTACAGCGCGTGATAATGATTGTTACGAGGTGATAACCAGCACAGTCCGGTAATTGCCATTCCTCCTGTAGGGCAGTTTCTAAATCTCAGAGTGGCTGGAGGTGGGAAACGTCTACATATAGTACGGCCGAGTTCATCCGGAAGATTTTCAATTGGACTAAGGTTTGGCGAGTAAGTTTTCCACTCCATACACGTAATCCCCCAACTCTAAAAAAGTCATCAACGATGGCAGCTCCATGGTGATGCGCATTATCGTTCATTAAAAAAAGGGAGGGACAACTGCTGTAACTTACAGTTTCAAAATGGGATCCAAGACTCCAACTCGATACCGTACAGCCGTCCCAGAACTTTGCCTGTAGATGTGCCGGTCGATGCGATATTCCAATGAAATCCCTGCCCAGACCATGATGCTTCCACAGCGAAATGCGTGATGTTCGGTTATGTTCTCGGGTCGATTGCATCTGCCTTGCTCCCTCCAGACCCTTACACTCTTATCATCGGATTGTAGGACAAATCTGGACTCATCTGTCAACATAATGTTGCCCCAATAGTCGAATTGACACGTCGACGGCACCATTTTAATCATGCCACTCTGGATTGAACGGATAAAGGAACACAAATTCGTGGTACCCGGGCGTACAGACCAGTCATGTGTAGCCTTCGACGAACAATAGAAGCATATATCGCATTACCAATGGCCGCTACAACCATAAATGTCACACGTGTTGAGGTCGATCTTCGATTCCGCTTGGCTACAACAGTAATATATCGATCTTCCAGGGGAGGTCTTAACTCTTGAATTCAGCTACAGGTTTTTGGAGAACAATTTGGCTGGATTGGAATTATTTCCATAATCCTGAAATAACGGAATGATGAACGCCGAGGAAAAGAGCAGCATCTGTCATAGATCACCAAGAATCTTTAACTAAAACAAATGGATATAAGAGTTTTGTAGAAATAAATCTGAAAATTCTGCTTGAATTTGATTTGGAGATATGTTGAGAAAATCCTTTACTTTCTGCAAACAATATCATATGAACCGGGCTAGTAACCGAATGGCTGCAAATTCGGCCAATGAAGGCCACCGTGTACATGCGGTGTTTTGCACACGTAAATCCCTGTTTCCTAAAAGTCCTCTCTGCGTTTGTTGGCAGCTTCTGAGGGATACTTGTATTTAGAAGTCTTCCACCTTTTGATAACGATCTAAATTATCGTGGAGAAACTTCGGGAAGGGCACAAGCAGTTCTTACTCTAAACTAGGGACACGAACCGGAACTGAACCAGAAAAAAAGATCGGTGTATTTCGGTTCGGTATATTTTAAATCATTTTGGTACTATAATCAACGTATCAATATTTTCTAATTTGACGTCAACTACATAATTATCATCAATACATGTGCAGTGTTTTCGGTTTTCAGAGCCTACCTCCCATTTACACATGCGTCAGGTCTGATTCGATTTCATCAAAATAGGGACGAACGGAAGTTTAGCAACGCTCTTTAATGTTTAAAACTCTGTTTACAATTGAACTAGCAATAATAAGTAGAGTAGCTTCTGAAATTCCGAACTGAAATAAAACAAAATGGAAAACAAAGACAGCGAGCCAGAACTGAGCTAAAACATCTCGACCTATCACCCCTTTTCCGTGTGGATATCGTCCTGTTAGCAGTCGCTCTGCTTTAGCAAAACGGACGGTACATTGCTTCTCGACTTTGTTTTGATGTTCACTACTACTTTTCTGTTTCAGTTTCGCGTGAAACTACTTGTAAAGGGGCAAATTTAATTCAGTTGATGGTAGAATTATATTTTTAGTACAAATATGAATATACACAAAATAAAATTATTCATTAGGAACTGAACCGAAAACCGAAACTTTTGGCCGAACGAAAACCGAAACTAATAAAATTATGTTTCGAAGCCCTGTTCTAAATGACACAAGCAGTTCTTATTCTAAACGATACAATCAGTGACAGTTGTTTGCCCTCTCCTGTCAAACGAATATTGTTTTAAATATACTAGGCGAGTAATTTAAAAATAATCAAAGAGCAGGAACCAAAAATTTTAGTTTCTGTACGGCGAGGCAGAATGTGACACGAAGTTTGATTTTCATTTTGTTATCACGGGGAAAAGAAATCGGGGGAAGAGTTGATTGACTTATTTTCTGCCCATGTCTCTGATCTCACTATCAGTAGCTATCTATAAGAATTGTATAAAATATATCGAACAAATCCATTATTTACTTCGTAGAATATTACTAATCTTAAAGTAGTATATTTATAAAAACTGAAATAACAAAAACAACAAAAAAAAAAAAAAAAAAAATCTAAAAATTACCTCTCCGCCATTTACGTAATCAAGTACGAAATATAGTTTGTCGGGAGTTTGAAAAGCGTAATGCAGTCCAACTAAAAATGGGTGATTCAGATTCTTTAATAAGACATTTCTCTCACTCATAACGTGATTTTTCTCATTTCGTTTCAAGATCATTTTCTTTTGTAGAACCTGTATTTGGAAAAAAAAAAATAAATGTCAATTGTACTATAAAAGTTACATTTCACGATTTCCACAGCAGTTAAAAATTATTTCATACAATAGATAAATAGCACTATGGAATTTTTTTTTCTTTCTTCAGACGACAACTAAAATTAAGCATTTACATTTTTTCTTAATTTATTCTTAATTGCGTGCGGTCGTTGCAAAAGACATTACATAAATCGTTTCTAAGTTGGGAATGGAATAATTGCACCGGATTTTTATTTATGCCGAGGTATCTTTTCAGTTGGCACTCGAAGCAGTTGTTAAACTTAGATGAAAACCCTCTTATAATCAGGCATTTTTGTTACTAGGTCAAGTTCAAAACAAGTGCACTGACCACTTTTTGTAAAATCAGCGTAAATGTGTGTATGAAAGGATATTTTATACGTTTCGTATTTTTGTCGTAAGCGCCCCAGCTAATACTTCTTAACACTTTTGGGTCTGGAGGTTTTACGGTTCATTTCATGATTTTTTAAAGAAATACTTGCTATATATGTACACTTTATGAACGTCAAATTGCTCTCATTCGTAATGAAGAAACTATTTAAATGTACTAAGAATTAATATTTAATGAGAAATTATTGGAGAAAGCGTGTTATGAAATAATCACCTGTGTTCATATTAATTCGCGTTTCAGCGTTTCTCAACTGGTGGGACGCGAGAAAAAAACAGAAAGTAGTGATGCATGTTTTTAGAAATCTTCTTGTTTATTTTTATTTTTACTCAAATATATATCTATTTTCGCTTGAACTGTTCATTCAAACTTTGCTGATAACATTATTTTGTTGAAAATTCGACTAAATGTTCAATGTTGAAGAATAAAAGAATGTATGCTTTAAAATGCGAGGGGGGGGGGGCGACGTTAAAAGGTTGGGAATCGCTGCGTGTAGAAGATGAGGTAAAATAAAACATACTATCTAAAATCAGTAAGATTTGTCATAGAAAGTTCTAACCTCACACGTCTTACACAAGTATATGCTCTAGTTACAGGTGTGATTCGGAGACAATCGCATTTTTACAAGAGCAAAAGACAATTATCGGATTTTAAAGATTGAAATATAAGTTTCATTACTAAAAGAAATTTTGTTTTATTTCCTTGTTCTCATAGGCATAATTATTTATTTTTCAACTATTGTAATCACTATGTTAGTCTTCATATTTAATAAAAAATAAATTTATGAATTTTATTTTGTAGGCTCAATGCGGGGTACAATGAAACATGTTTCATTTTACCGCGGGTGAATGCATTTACTTAAGATGTTACTATTTAATATTTAGATAGACAGCACATAAAGTTAACAAGGAGTTGTTTTTAAATCGTAAACCATCGTCTTCAGATTCTGGTGACAATTCAGATTGCCTTTCAGCTAACAATCCAAACAGTATAGATTGTGAGCTGTCCTCACATATCATATGACACAAGCAGTATCGTTTTAAATGATTGTGTTTTAATGAAGGAAGGTGAGTTTAAACGTAAAGAAATGCACTATGTTGGGGGAAGTAATAAACTGAAATGAAATGCGAAGTTCTGTACGTCAAACGACTGCGTCCAGGCTTCAAATTTGTGCGTTCCTCGAAAACATACATTTTTGAAAAAACTCAAATTGTATAATAACTACCATCTACTGTTCCTTCAGATGGTACAGTAAGGAAATCATAAATACAAAATTTTGAATTCGATTTAAGTAAATTTAATATTAAATGAAAAACTATAGACTAGCCTCTAATAAAGGTATGTTTTCATCTTAAGCTATAACAGTTCAATTACATTTTTTTTCTTATTGAAATTTAATATTTATGGCTCACTAATATTTATTATAAATGTGCATAAAACATATGCTGAATATTGACTCATTATTTGAGTGTTTGTGAACTGTTTTAAGTGTTTCATTCTATTTCGGTACATAGGGTACAATGAAACACTGGCAGAGTTTGTAAATAGATTTTTCACATTTGAACCTTTTGCAATATTTTCAAATGTGAAAAATCTATTTACAAACTCAAAAATTCATTTAGATGGGGAAAAGAGTAATTTAAAAGTTAACATTAATTTTATTTTTGCACACGCACATTTCTGACCAGGAAAAAAGTAAATTTTGTTCATTGTACCCCGCGTGCGTCTTCCCCTATGTCATATAAACTTTGTTTCCCCAAAGTCTTTTTTTTTTTTTTTTTTTTTTTTTTAAAGTATGTTCGCTCTTTCTATACTGCGCCTGCAATTACTATGTGAACCAGATTGACCGAAGTTATCAGTAATTTATCTGTGCATTTATTATTTGGATTTGTACATTTATTCATTTTTTTGTCGTAGTCTTATGAAGTAGTAAATTTATAATATAACAATGAGCTTGTGAAAATGAAGGTAAAGACCAAAATTTTCTCCGTTAATTATAAATTAGTTTGTTAGAAGTAGCATCATAGTCTTTAAATTCGTGCGTAAAGTACTCATTTCTTAAAAGCCTTTTCACATACTTTGTTTTGTGCACCTTATAATTGTTACTGAAATACTCTTTCTTGAGTTGTCTCTCTATGGATCGTGGCACGTTTTCAAAGCCCCCATGCATGAAATAGCTTTAAATACATTGTGTTTAAGCACACAAAATATTCAGCATATCGCGCATTAAAGCGATGCCCAAACTAGACATTTCTTGATTACATACATTTATTTTGAAATAAAAATAGCTAAAAATTCTATTTCAGAAACAGATTTGTTGCTGTCGTTTTGACCTAAACTGGAATTTTGACACCTTTTGGAGAACATCGTTATCAAACTGTCACGCTAACTTTTCATCTTGTTGCGATATCCATTCATACAATACATTTTATTGTGTGATGATAAAATTCGTTTTATGACTGGAATTATTTTTTACGGCTGATGAGAATTTCTTTTCCTCTGGTTTATCTACGAATATTATACAAAATGAAAACGAAGATTCACTGTAGGAACGTTCTAATCACAAAGGATTCATCTATTAGTATGATCATACCTCATCCTTCTATACCGTAATTTCATGTGTATAGCCCGCTGATGAAAAGTTATTTTTAAAAAAAGTTATGATTCGCACTGCACAACGGATGTATAAATTTATTTCCCCCCCCCCTCTCCCTCGTGTTTCTTTTTAATTTCTTTCAATTTTGATAAATGTTTAAACAAACTAAAATTTATCAGTTTAAGCACGATATCATAACGTATCATGTTCTCCATAGAAAAGTTGTAGCTAATTTAGCACCATTTTATGGTAACTTAAATTAGCAGGGCACCCACCTGCAACAAATCAAACCTTTTTGTTGTTTATGCATATTTGATAAATTTCTCATTTGACTAAAATGATTTCCAATGTAAACAGCTTATTTACCATACAAAATAAGTAAATTTTAGAAGCTGATTGCCAGTATTATTCGAGATTAAATAGTCGGAAAATCTTTTCAGGCGAATCGAGAAGGAATTGCCCGTTAAAACTTGCAATCTTATCCCTTGGCAAGTTCAACAACAAAAGATAGATGTCATTACATTTTACCATAATTTCATGTTACAATAAAATATTCTGTTACCTTAACAGCATATATATTTCCTTCAACTTTGTGCTTTGCCAACAAAACTCTTCCAAAACTTCCTTTCCCAATTACTTTCAAAAATTCGAAGTCACCAGGCTTAACACTAAAAATAAATTATTCATGGTAAATGCTTTTTATACTATGTGAAACAGTTTCAGAAAATTTATTTCTATAAAACATGAAATTTGTATAAATAAATGTTAATCTTATGTACCACGCACATTTGTAGGAAAATTCTTGCCCACAAATGATTAACATTTAGGTTGCTAAAGATCATACACTTCTTGAATCTTAATTTTTTGCAATAGATCACTCTAAGTTTAATTCGTATTTTTTCGAGAAATTAGTAGTTTCTCTCGGTTTGTAAATTTTTCCCGCACTTTTCTACGTATAAAGGAGTTTTAAGTGTGGGGATGTATTTCTAAGCTTCGCTTACCTTATTATTCTGATAAACATTATTTCTCTTAGTTCAGTCAAAGAGCTTCGTCAGGGAAAAAGAAAAGAAGTTGATGGGGATGGTGGAAAAGGCAGAATTTTTCTGAGGCTTAAAATAATTCTGTTAAAAGTCCTACTTTCGGGACGTAGGTGGGGCTTCCCTCTGACTACGTTCCTGGCTTAAGTGTTAGTTCTAGAAATGGAAATGGGGGCTACGGAGAGTTGTCTATTCTAGGGATCTACGCCGGGAGTGGGATTGCCCTCCGTGGGGGACTTTTTAAGGGGTCCCAACCCATATTTACGCGAAGTTTCGGAGAAAACCACGGAAAACTCCTGATAGGTCGGTGGACGCGACCTGGTTTCGAACCAGGCACC
The DNA here is from genome assembly GCA_038373885.1 of Cheiracanthium punctorium. NCBI lineage: Eukaryota > Metazoa > Arthropoda > Arachnida > Araneae > Cheiracanthiidae > Cheiracanthium > Cheiracanthium punctorium. Next base: position 571,879 of record JAWZYV010003197.1, on the reverse strand, counting down.
TTCCGTATTCCAGATGAAAGAGCTAGCCAGTGATGGGGCATGCTTAGTTTTGGATCTTTAGGGAACGGAACTAGCTTCAATATGCAATACAATGCGAGTTAAATACATTAAAATAATAATTGGGGAGGAATAAGAAAGTGATGTAAAATTTTAGGGATTTCCTGAAAGATCACTCAATCATATTCTAATTAAAAATATAACCATCACAGGCAGCTACAGCACTTTTCAAGGAAAATGTTCCGATTATTATACTCTTCACGTAATTGTGTTTTTAATGGTAAGACTCAAATTCTATTTTTTAAAGCATATATTTAACATTTTACGACTTGTTCCCATTTGAGACCAGACGGCTGCCGAAGATATTTATTCCGTTTTTTCCTCAATTCTGCTAGCTGCAGCAGTAGTACGCAGTTTTGGTTTCTTAGGTACAAAGTAGTTTTAATACACTCTAAAAGAATTCATTACGAAGAGATAAATTTAAATAGAAACTAGTGAAAGTCAAGAACAAAATTTTTAAATTTTGGAGTAAACGCTTGTGTGTCTATATTTCACGAGGTCATGTTCTCAGCTCGAAACGTTAGTGAAAACCATCCCGTAAAGCCAAGCAATCTCGGGGGAAAAAATAAGACCATGGAATCTCGCGACCATCTTTACATTTATTCAATTTCACAACAACCACAAATATTGAAGGCTCTAGCAGTCATTAAATTTCTTATCAATTTTATTCTTAAAATTAATAATTGATAAGAAATAAAATTGATAAGTTTAAGAGTTATATACACTATAAAAAAAAATAAGATTTATCAGTAACTTTACCACTCATTTTGTTAAAACCAAATTATTTATTCTTACAACAAATAGAAAATTAACCAATGATAATCAAGTTTAAGACAGTAAAATAGTAAAAATTTGGTGAATTTAATAGTGCAACCATACAAGTGGTTATTAAAATGTCAGCTATTTTTACTCGGATGAATTCAAGATGAACATCTGGGGACTAATCTTAATTTTCTGAAAAAGATTTTGAAAGTTGTTTCTTAATCATACCGGGTGACCATAAAATCCATAAAAGCTTAAAAATTCATTAAAAAAGAACAAATGATAGAAAATTACGGTTTGCATAAACAGGTTTAGAAACGATTGCTTTTTTTTTTAATGACAAGTTTGTTGCTCGACATGCTGTCGATAGATGGCGCTGACATTCACACTTGGAAGCAAGTTTCCAATAAAAAATCCATAATCTGTCTAATCTTATCCATGCAAACCGCAAGTTTGTATTGTTATTTGTTCTTTTTTAACGAATTTTTAAACTTTGATGCATCTGGAATACGCCAGAAGCTCGCGAAAACTTCAAAAATTCATTAAAAAAGAACATGATACAAAATTGCAGTTTGCATGGAAAGGAGATTTCGGATTTCTTTAAAACTGGAAACTTGCTTCCCGTTGTGCATGTCAGCGCCACCTATCGACAACATTTGGAACTACAAACTTTGTCATAAAAAAAAAAAAATCCGATCTCCTTCTAAACCTATTTATGAAAACCAATATTTTCTATCATTTGTTCTTTTTTAATGAATTTTTAAAATTTTTACCGACTTTTTGGTCACACGATAGTTGCTAATGATTGTGTTAGATGAGACAAAAATATTATAAAGCTATTCCACAATGATTGCACATGAGAGAGAGCATCAATGTATGAACTAAACTAACTTATCAATCTTAGTAATCACAAAATATTTCCCGAGTCAATTATTTGCAATTAATAAGATTAATATGATTTTCATATTAAATTTGTTGCTAGGCAACTAAGTATCGCGTATTTTCCCGTACGCGATTACGAAAATTAGCTCAATGATTTACAAATTTCAACTGCCTTCACAACAGTGATTAGGCAAATATACAGTTTTTTTTAACTTGAAAAACACGTCATGATCATATCTACTGTAAAAACTTGACCTTCTGATAGGGCCATATATTCTGATATCGTTTTGTGTAGGTCGCCACACCAGGGCCGGACTGGTGCATCGGGCGGTCAGGCGAACGCCCGCTTCCTCGGAATGGGACAGTGTTCTCTAAACTTATATTTTAAAAAAAATTATAGGCGGATGTAAATAAGCCAACCTATGACGTAAATAGAAACGCGAAGAGATCTCCAGTTCATATACAGCCGTCAGTAGTTAAAATCAGGCCCCGACAGGCCAGGTTTGCTGATCGGAGATTGCCGAGAGCCCCCGACCTAAGGGTGCTCCAACGAGGATCCCAATAATGGATATATTACTTTATAATTATAGTAATTTGATATACATCAAAGTAATTTGTTTATTTCCCAGTAATCGCACGCCTTTAGACAGTGGGGGCCCAGACAGCACAGCAAGATTGATTAATCAAGTCAATAAACTTGAATTAAGCTTGAAAATTTCAAGCGTGTAAGCTTAATGCAAGCTTGAATCAAGTGTTCTAGTTTACACTTGCCCAGCTTGCATTAAGCTTGACATATCAAGCTTAATTTCAAGCTTAAAAAATGTTTCAAAAAAAAAAAAAAAAAAATTCTCCGTCGGCGAACTCGCCCCACATATTTTATTTTTACACGCATTTCCCCCCTCTATGCTGAAATTTCAAGTTAATTTAATCTGTTTCCATCCGCGGCTGGACTAGATCTCGGGAGGGTTGCGAGGCCAGCGTGCTATCCATTCCACCAACCTGCCTCGCGCTGGCACGACTAAAGTTTGAAGTGACTTTCATGGTTGTCACGCCATATTCTGGCGAGATCGCGTGGCCGATGTGTTGATCTGTTTCTTTTATTTTTCCATGGGATGCATCAAGATTAAAATAATGTTATGTGCGATTTAGAGACTCTACTAATAGGGAAATAAACATAATATAAACTTAACAGCAGCACACGTTTTAAAACTTTCAATATCGCGACACTCATGTTGGGCAATACTGGCCAAAATCGAGACAAACGACTGATTTTGAAATCAATTTCGTAGTATAATTGTATTTTATTTTGAAGAATTTCCATATTTGGATATATAGAATCTTTTTTTTTTAAATTCTATGGTCAAGTACATTTATGACTGATGATAAAATTATTTTGTGGCGGCCGGATTGCGCCTCATCCTACCACCCATAAAGTGAAGTATATTAACTAACTAAATTGTGTTAATTATATTAAAATTTATTTTTAGGGCTAATTAATTAGCTTATGGAATTACTAATGCTAATTAGACGTAAATAAAGCTAAAACTCCCCTCGTGTTACACTTCAGAGGGGCTTATCCCATTCATTCCTCCCCCTTGCGTGTTCTAATGTCCAGGTTTTGTGCGATAATAAAATAAAACACAACTTTTACGAACTTTTCTTTATTTAATATGAGCAAATTTGAGAAAATGCTAGAGAAATTAATGTCCATTCCCTTTCTCGCCTACAGCGACAGATGGCGCCATCACCGCACGCTCTCCCTTTCAAGCAGTAATCAAGCTGTATTCAAGCTTGACAGTTCAAATGACTTTTCCAAGCTTGCTGCAAGCTTAAAATGAATTGAACTGTCAATACGTCAAATTCAAAGAAATGTCAAGCTTGATTTAAGCTTACGTGCTGTCTGGGGGAGGTCTCCCACAGAACCCCTGGTGCGAGGGCTTCCCCGAATTATCGGGGCCCCCCAACAGCTTAACATAGTTAAATGCGGTTTTCAGGCTCGTAAACCTAATTTTCAAATATCGTATATTCTAATATTCTATTCCCTCTAAATTCCCCAGAAAGGGGCCCCTTTTCAACCTCTAGTAGAGGGCCTCCAAAGGAGCCAGTCCGGGTCTGGATGAGATTGGTTGGTATTTGAACTTTGATTCGTTCAACATTAAGCACTTTTTGCCAAAGATCATTAACCAAAGTTCAAATAAAAGGTATTTGATTTCGGTTTATGCGTCCGTACCCTTATTGCGTTAAAATGAATAAATTGCCGCGAAATCTATATCTATGTTATTGATAAGTAATAGGGATCTGCATCGACCGGGGCCGTCGTTATTAGCAACTGGGCCTGCTTCTTCGTTGCCACCGGAAGAAATGAGTAAAACATTGAGGCCTAATATTTACATTTGCGCTGTTCGATTGTATGCGATTTGGGATTATAAACGTTATTTTATAATTAAAAAACAATTTTGTTATAGTTTTGTCATAATGATTTAATGACAAGGTGTTTTAGATGTAGGTAATAATTTTTTGAAGATTGCGCTTTTTTTTTAATGGAAATAAATCAACGAATTCAATCATAGAATTCGAACTTTAAGTTCTGAATGTAAAGGTAAGTGTACACTTGTATTTAGAAATTCTACAAATTTATAGGATATAAAGCATGTTTTGTGAATTAATATTCATGAGTTATTTATAAATCATTTTAATCTGAAATTGTTTAACTTGGGTAGTTTATTATTCTAGTAAATAAGCCTGCGTTGTAATACTAGTTAGACATTCTTATCTGTTTAAATCTTTCAGTTGAAAATGTCATTTATCATTTATTATAAATGCAATTAAATGTGTGATATTGGTTTCAGTGCAGAAGTACTGTAAAATATGTTATTAATTTTTGCACATGTTTATGTAGAAACTTAAATTGAAGTTAATATTTTGTATAAGCGTTCATCATACTCAAATTCAAAGTTCCACTTAGATAATGACTATAATAAAAAATAATTAATTCACTCTTTCGTTTGTTTTTAGTTTACTACATTGTTTAGCGCAACTTGTGAAAAGGGATCTTGAAATTTTTCAAGTCCTAGAGCTGTTAGTTTATCTTAATTTGTATTCAAAGTCCGTGGAGCAGGTTTTTTTTTTTTTTTTTTTTTTTTAAGCTATAACCCTAATATACAGCAATGCAGGGACGAAAACATTTGTTTTCAATCGCCAGTTAATAATAACTTAAAAAAAAAGGTGTTGGAATATTAGTGGTATTTCCTAGTATGGTTTTCTAAAATTTATAATTTTTCTTTGGAGAAGAAAAAGTATATGGAACTAACACTGAAAATTATAAATCATTTTCATTTCGAATGGTAAAATTTTCGATAAATAAACTCATTGAACTAACCAAAATAAAAACAGTTAACAAACGTGTTTTATCATACACTTACGTTATTCTTAATCCTTTTGATATATTTTATCTCCCCTTTAAGTTCGTACTATTATTTATGGGACACCCTTTATTTTGTAATTCATTCTAAATGTTTCTCGTTAAATTAATTTACATTATTTTTCATGTAAATACCAAGGACTTGCAGTGCACAGGTTGTACTTATAATTATAGCAAACATTCTTCTGATACCTACGCCTTACAAAAGATTAAAAATTAAATAGTATAGCAGTACTTAAATTTTGTATACGTGAATTGTAAATATCAAATATTTTAAATTCTATTTCAGCTCCTCGTCATATATTTTGTTAATATATTAACCGAAGAATATTTAATAAAGGAAAATTTAATAACTACTAGTTAAATTTATTTTAAAAGTAATAATGGTTGTAACTGCTTTGAAAATGTGAAACTTAAACATTCAGTATAAAGAAATGCATAAAAATGTCTATCATTTGTGTATTCGTTTACTTTAATGTATACTAAAAGTCAGCTTAATTTTTTCATGTATATTAAAATTCAAGCTAAAATAATGAATCATGAGAGTGAGCACTACTTTGTTTTTCCTTCAAATTACATGCTTCTATTTACTTTAATAATGTCCGCGTGTATCATAGTAAAGAAACTGTTAATGAGTTCGTACTTGAATTAGTAACACAATCACTACTTAAAACTACATTTAATAACGTTTCAAAGCATCGGAAAGCTTAAAAATTGCTTGATGTAGACAGGAAGACGCGAGCATCCGCAGGCCTCTTTGGATGACTCATCGAAATACACGCGCAGGCCCGTTACTAATAGCGAAGGCCCTGCATCGACCCAAAATTTTCACGAACGGCCCGGACTAGAATTTTAGTCACGCCAGCCCCGCCCGTATCTAAAATAAGTAACGGGTCGGGCCGACCAATATCTCATCAAGCAACCCGGGCCGGCTCGCTTGTAAATCCGAATTTAAATTTTAGTCCTAATTAATGAATCTACTATTTCGTTTCAAAGCAATTATATTTAATATTAACTCATGACATAATAGTATTTTATCATGTAATAGTATGTAACATGGCTATTTATTTATAATCACAATTTTTAACAAAAACTTTATGCAGCACTGAAAAGTTCTTTTAAGCAAGAAACTCAGTTTGGACCCGAGGGTGCGTTTCAGAGCCATATATGTAATCATTATCAAGCCGTAATTATGTAATCATTAAAATTTTAATTAAATATTTCAAGATAAATTCTCCGTTAAATTTAGAGAACATTTTTTAAAAACTTAAAAAAATCAAGAAATATGTTATGTTTAAATTGATGGACAATTTCAGGCCATCAGGAGGCACTGTTTACAAATGCTTCATTACTGTTCATTGCAATTTCTAGGCAAACTCTAAACCATTTCATGTATTTCATCGTTCGCAGGTCTTTCAAATTATTCAAACATGCACACTGCAATATTTCCGCAATCGATAGCAGCGATATCCAATGTAATAGGCCAAACGATTGACGATTTATAAACTGCAGTCCGTCAATAATTTAAACAAACGCTGGAACCCTTAATCAAAAATACACTTGTTGGAACGTTTTAGATTCTAGATCTAGTTTGTAAATCTCAGATTACATTTACAGAAAAATTATTCACAGATTCCCCAGAAGGAAAATTTCTAGATTTTAGTTTATAAGATTTAAAAATACAGTTTCTAGAATATTTTTTTTAGTTTGTAAAATATTATAAAAATCTTTAAACATTAAACTACATAATTAATGGTTATCACATGATAATTAATAATAAATGTGTAAATTTTCTACATGAGCTAGGCTAATTCCTTGTTTATTGACATATATTATATTTTCTATTTTTCTTTTTGATTTAGATGTTTGACTATTCTGTGTGGGGCGCAGTTGGCGATCTCTGAGTCTCCCGCGGCGGCGTGGTCCAACAACTTCAAGAAAAAAGTATATTGGTAAACGTTTTATATTTGCAGTGTATTCTTTTAAATAAATAAAAAATAATAAAGATTTTTTTTATTGATTGAACAGAATGCACAACAGATATTCAACATTATTGTTTTTATATTTATATTTCAAAATATTTATTATTTGATTTAAAAAAATTGAGCATTATTTTTATATTATAGATTTTTTTAAACAAAAAATTATGTTGAAATGACGTTGAATGTTTAAATTTTCAACTTTCATACTCTTAGAATATATATACGAGAAACGCTACAAACTTTTCTTTTTGGGGAAGCGGCGCACAGTGGGGTAGAGGTGGAAAAAAGTCAATTTTTCAAAGTCGCTTTTTCATTGATCAGCTCCACTACTTTTACAGTAAATTACCTGCAGAATCAGCCTGTAGTAATAGTTTTGTGGTTACAGTATTTGTTTAGCATGAAATTAAAGTCGAAACGTGAGCAATTTATTTTTTTAGCTTTTACAAGGAAAAATTTTGAAAAATCTCTTTTTCATAGGTCTTTTCCGAATTTTTTTTTTAATGATATACATTGTGAGTATAGGTCCTACAGTATCTGTAAAAAATACAAAAGTTAATTTGAAGATGAGTTTCGACATGCAAATCAGCCAAAATTCAGATTTTTTTGGTGGAATTTGGATTTAGTTATGTGTACAATTCGAGCTTCACCTTCCTTTGGTTTGTTATATTTTTTTTCTTGAAGTTCTGACCCTAATAAAGGATCTCTGAAAGTTTCAGACCCCTTCTCACCCCTATTCGGTCACAGTAAATTTTTGAATATAGTAATAGGCCCCGCCCGCGTCTCATTCTTTCTGGCAGGAACACAATCAGTTCCCCGCGTACCCGCGACTCTGTGTTTTTGTTTCATACTTGTTTTGAGGGGGTAAAAGGGCAGGTGATTAATTCAACATGCTTCTGTTTGAACTAGGAAAGTGTATAATGTCATCTGAGTAGACAATAGTAAAAAGTCTTCGTTCGTACTGCGACGAATACAGACATTTTCAACATTTTGATGATATCTTCAGATCCAATAATCACTAGTTTAAGACCGCTTCCGAAGAAGAAAATCCTTCCGCTAAGTGATGGGGCAAAGGAATTGTTATTTCTTGAAGGTACCTTAAACTGATGAGTGAAACAATCGAAAAGAAAAAGTGAAAAACAACTTTTTAAAGAATTTTCAAATTTTTTTTAGATTTATTCTGAAATTTATATAAACTGCTTATTTATTCTCAAATTTATTTAAACTACTTATTTATTCTGATATTTTCCCCGAGTTTTTTAAAATGTTTTATCTATTCTGAGTTGTTTTTTTTTTGGGGGGGGGGGCAGAGATTTATTTTGAAATTAATTTGAACTGATTACTTATTCTGAGATTTATTCCGAAAATCTTGAGTCATTTATCTTAAATTTATTCTGGAATTTCTCTTTTTGTTTATTCATTCTGATACAAGTGGAGGCAGGCCTTCTTCACTCCAAAAATTTATTTTTTGAATCATTCAGATTTTATCTATACCTGTTTCTTTTAAAAAGTGATAGGTGCTAAAAAATAATAAAGTGATGATATGCACCAGGTAAATCTAGTATTTTCAAATATGAAACTACTTATAGAACAAGAATTCAGACTCAGCAAATTCTGTCTTCAAAAAAGTATGAGTTACCTTTTTAGGACAAGAACTGAAAAACACTTTTTAGCAAAAAAAAAAAAAAAAAAAGAGAAAGAAAAAAAAAGGAGAAAAATGCATAAATGCAATAATTCACCGAGTTTTGGGACGAAGGTAGGTTTCTACAGTGAAACTATCTCAAACTTGTCATAATTTACGCAATTAGATTTTTTTTCCCGAAATCGGGTGTTTCACCCCACTGTGCGGCGGTCCGCGGTTATGTTAGTATAGATTTTAAAATCTAGAAACTGTATTATAAAATCTTACAAACTATATTTAAAAAAACTGTATGATTAAATCTTATTACAAACTAAAAAATATTCTAGAAACTTTATCATCAAATCTTACAAACTAAAAAAATCTTCTAGAAACTATATTATTAAATCTTACAAACTAAAATCTAGAAATTTTGCTTTTGGGGCAAAATTTCCCCCAGTTTTTCGGTAAATGCAATCTGAAATCTACAAACACGATCTAGATTCTAAAACGCCCCAACAAGTGCATTTTTGATTAAGCGTTCCAGCAGTTGGTTACATAATTGACAGACTGTCAATTATGATACCAACATCATAATTGACCAATCATTATGATACCAGCGATAAGTACTGAGGAGATACATCACAAATGATGTATATCCTTAGTACTTATCGCTGGTTTCAGTTAAATATTTTGGTCATCACTCAAATTTTGAATAAAAAGGGTTAAATATTTTTTCTAATGAAATAAGAGTTACGACACGAAAATAAAATTTAAAAGTTGGAGGATAAGTAATTTTTTCTACGTATTTTTTAAAGCTGTTCTCATAATGCTGACTTTTCAGAAAAGAGTTTGAATTATGTCTTTAGAAAATAAACCGTTTTCCTCAGCTATTAAATCAAGTGTATTCAATTGCTTCTTTTACCAACTAAGTAATACATTATTATTCACTGTATTAATTTTAAACTATCAGAAGTTAACATCTTACTATATTACTTGCATATAGAACAAATTATACGAACTTCTTTTTCTCTTTTGGCCCAAGATCCAGCAACTTATCTTCTTTATCATCCTCAGACTTTTCTTCCTGTTAAGAAAAACAGTTCTGATACATACATAATACAAAAATATTAAGTTAAATTAATACAAATATAAACCAAAATTTGTCTTAAATGAAATCATGAGAGATCGAAATAAATACTTTCCCGAAAGCAGTTGGGTATTGGCTGAATAAAGGCTGTATAGAGCAAACTAATAATTCAGTCTAAATTCATAATTAAGTTATTAAACCTATGCACAATATACCTGATAATGTATTAATTTATTTTCATTTAATGCTCTCCGTTTTCGTATCCATAAATTATACATATTATAAAAGTACACAATTTTTTATTTCTTAGTAATATGCGAATGAATACAATATTCCATAAATATAGAGAAAAACAAAACAGTCGGACCTCGGTATAAGGTCACCCGCATATAAGGTTACTTTTCTAAAGTCCCGGCTGATTGAATAGGAATTCTACGTCATGGATTAGCGGATGTATGGTCAGGTCTAAATTCCATAATAGTTTATAAGGTCACTTTCGTGTGATTTCTTTGCGTGCTTTTAGTCATTTTTCGTCTGTCCCAAATTCGATTTCTGATATTGTTTTGGAAATTTCAGAAATTATAACCTAAAAAACTGAAAATTGTAAACGTATTCAATTATTTACAAGGAATTACGCTGTATTCATATAATTCTTATTTATTGACAAATGCGCATGAATCTGTTATAAGGTCACTCCGCTTACAAGATCACTTTTGCGAAGTCCCGAGGGGAGACCTTATATCGGGGTCTGACTGTATATATAAAATGGGCAAATCAATAAATTAAAAAAATCAATTACTGTGAAGTTTAATGATACTCTCACGTTTTTCTTGCTGCCTCTGGATTTCGTAACTTATTTAGAAAAAAGGGGAGGGAATATCGAAATCCATTAGTAAAACTTTTGGTTAATTTGAAAGTATTCATTATTTGAAATACATGCATAATAAATTTAAGATTTCATAACTAACGAGTTTAATTCGCCAACTAAGTATCTGAGAAAGTGCTTTGTTGCTAACTGCCTAACCAAATATAGGTAATTATATTTTAAATTAATCATTAAAGCGGAAAATGTAAGTGAAAATTTACTTGGAATTAATACGACAGTTAATTTAAAGATTCTTTTAAAATAAATTTCAGTAATTTCATTCTTGGCAGATGCGAACAGAAAGCAGTGTAGTTTCAGAACTAATTAGCTCGTACAAATATGGAAAGAAAAAAAAAATCTATAAAATTTGTAATCTGTATTACACTGGCAACTCTGGAGGCAGAAATTTCTTTAGTGTAGTGATTTATCACAATTTGTAAGAAGTTTCCATAGTAGTATTTATAGTTTTAATCCCCCCCCCTCCTTCCCAAAGCTTAACATAACTTTTTTAGGTGACATTGCTTTGAAATGTTTTAACAGCTATTTTCAGTTATTCGCTACTAAATAAATAGAGGTCAAACGATATCTGAAGCAGATCACATGTTTTGGAATCCAATTCTTTCTTGTCAACTAATTAATAAGTATTGATCGTTTTACTTCTTGCTAATTCTTCAAGCTGCCATCTCGTTTAAAATTTGAAGTGGGAAGGCTTCACGGAGTATAGAATTTTCAGAATATTTAGGCTCATTGACTGATTATAAAATTTGGATAAGGTTGCAACGCTTTGTGAACTCCTCCCCCCCTTTTTTTTAAACCTTTGAGCAGAAGGAAAAAAGTTTTAATATCCTAGTTAATTGAAAACTTTTCTATATGATTTTACATTAAAAACTGATAATGCTGACAGGTGTTAAGTAGCGTCAATGTATTTTCATAACATTTACATGTTTATGCAAATACATTCGGTTTTAAAATAGATAACGTGTATCTTATCAACGATGTTTAAAGCACTTTAAAAAATTAAAATTATTTGATTAAGAAAACAAGAAGTTTAAGATTCTTCAGATTTAGCAGAGATATTTGCTATGTTATGCACTTTTTAATAGCTACTTACGGAATAAAGTGCTTCGGCTAAATCTTGAACCTTATCTAAAGGCTGATTGCTTTCATGTGTAATGGGAACCAAGTTTTTATCGACATTCAAAAATTCTCTTACTTCAGGGCTGTAAAAAAAAAAGTCACTGATAAGTACGTTTAAATGATAAGATTACGTGAGGATTTTTTAAAATAGCTAAATATCTGTAAATATGTACAGTTATGCCATTATTTTTCTAAATTTTAGTGACCTTGTTAAATACTTTTAATTAGGTTTTGTTTTGCGTAGAATAAAAATAACCTTCTGAGACGTATTTTAATTGTGTCACTGGGAAGAACGTGAAATTCATGTTTTTGACCTATATTTACTAACATCCTTACTGCGTTCAGGTAGAGATCGACTGAATAACATCTAAAACCATTGGGAATAGCGTTGAAAACTAAGCAGCATTAAGTTTAAGTTAACTGAAACAATGGCGACGATCTCATGAGATTCCGATGCTTTGCTACGTCATTAAATTATACATGAGAATACTTTTAAAATAAAGTGCACATTTCTTTGAAACAATTGCGCTTTAATAATGAGATAATGCAGAACAAGGAGCTCCAATAAGCAAAATCAAATTACGTAACCGCTAGGTCGAAGTACTGCGATAGCTCACTAAAATATCTTCATAAAACCACAAATGTGTAATCTCACAACGAAGCATTGTGTCTGATGTTTTTAAATTTCCAATTGTTTCATCAAATTAGTTTTCATAATGCTTAAATTGAAATCTTGTCTGACACACAAGTTATTCGTTTAAAATCAGTTCGCTGAATACTGGTTGTATATAATATACCCTCTGGCATTAAACAGGTAGAAATTTACTGTTTAGAGCTAGATTCGTAGGGCTAACTCTAATCTACACCAGGACATCTACACTAGAACTCTGTCGTACCTGTAACCAAATGAGTAAAAAGTAATGTAATGCTGATCATCTTTAACTACTAGGCCTATTATTAGAAAATAAACAAGTTTATTTTTAAAACAAGGTAAAAAATCGCCTCCCCTCCCAAACAAAAAAAATCAAAGTAAACAAATGGTTAAATAGTTATTTCTATCATATACTTACCTTTGTAAGAAACAAGGTTCGGTGACAAGCTTCTGCACAAAATCGTTTAGCCCTTGTCTTCTGTTTTTGATGAAATCTGAATTAAAGTTGCTGCCAAATAATTTCTTTCCAGGCAGTTTCAAAGGAATGTGAGGATACTGTCTTTTAAGCTTTAAGAATAAAAGGAAATTAGCAAGCGTACTTATTCTAATTAAAGTTTGACAGAAATTAATAGTTACATTTTTCGTTAATCAAGTAGGAAACTATAACGAAACTATATTTATAATTAGCTAGTTAGCTGCACTGCAACAAACTGATTTTGGTAAAACGTACTTATAATTTTTCATTAAGGAGTGGAGGACGACTAAATGTTAATTATTAAAAAGGTACTGCTTAACAGTACCTTTTTAACAATGATTTTTCGCTGGGAAGGAACATTGTTTACGGGAAAATAAGAGGGGATGAAACAACTCATTTTGCATTCTCTGCAATTTCTTTTGGATTAAATTTTATTTTCTTTCGTGTTACTGATGTAAGTAAATAGGTCAAAATAGTATAGAAACTTTCAGGTGAACAATTAATCCACTCCTTCATAGTAATAAGTAAAAACTACTGACTGAAAGGTAGTTCCAAAGTAAAGGGTAGGAAGTAGGGAATGCAGTCCCGATCCCGCGGGAATGGGATCCAGCAGGATCCCGTATAAAAGTATGCGGGACTAGTCTCTCGGGATTGGGACCATAATCCCGCGAGATTGAAACTGAGAAATAAATTATTTTTATTACAATTTTACACCACCTTTCCGATCATCAATTGACCAAAAAGGGTCGCATATGTATAGATCTTATCTCACAATACATGAATCAGTAATTACAAATTTTACTTTAAAGTTTTAATTTTTTTAATTATCCACCAATGGAGTCTGGATCAAATACTGTAATCTAAATTTTTCGCTAACTTCCCAATCTCCAAATGAACAGAAATATAACTAATTTGTCTCTTAGCGAACAATCACGAATGAATTATAAAATGTTTCCCTTCAGATTTTAATTTTTTTAAATTCACGCTTTAACTATTTTACTAAAATTAGATGAAGACTAGGAAAGACAAGTGACTCTTTACATTGCCTTTTTTTCACTTTTTTTCAACTAAGAATATTATTTTGAATATCATAATTATAATTTTCATGTTTCTGTAAGTTATTGTATTAGTTATATAACAGTAGTTATTACTATTGAATTTTAAAGCGCTTAAAATCTTACTTTTTCCTATTTTTCTCTGTTGAAATGAATTCTTAGCTGAATGAATGTGAATCTTGAGGGATTGCGGGATTCTGCGGGATCAATAAGTCTCAATTCCGAAATTCCGCGAAACTAAAAACAATGGGGGGATTGCATTCCCTAGGAAGAAGAAACTTAAAGAATGCTTGGTGAAAAACGGGAATTCGAAAACAAATATAATGCTTTAGAAATTAAATCTATATAGGCAAAAATGTGTGATTTATAAAGCTGAGATGCTGCACAAGCAAGTGACTTGAATGGTGGAGGAAAAATTTAGAAAATGTGTGGAAACCGATTTCTATATTCGATAATCAGCAATAACTGATCCAGATTCCTGGGCAGAGAATTTCTTTTGAAATAAATGCAGTCAAGGGATGCTTCATTCCCTGTATACTACCATCACACCCCTCTCTTTTCCAGTAAACTCCCTAATGGTTACGACCATTTACTTGAACTAAATTAAACTTATGAACTAAATAATTAAAATTTAGAAACAATGTATAGAAACAGTTTTGTTTTATCAACAATAAACTTGACAAAATATGTGTACACTGGAAACAAATCATTATCAGTTCATAGCAGGTAGTATTAGTTACTGATAAAGCTAGTTAGATAAAGAAAAATGAAGGCTTTGTGCTTGTTGCATGGAAAATTTAGGAGCTTTTTATTTATATAATTAGAAGAAGCTAAGAATACGATGTTTTATTATAAAAGTACAGAATTTACAAACTAATACTTACTATATCAAGTAGTTTACTAAATTCATTATATCTACGGAACACGAACCATTTATTTCCAGCTGCTTCAACAACTACTTTATACACCTAAAACAATCACATAAATTAAAAATTAGGGTATTCATTAACCCCTTCGGCCCTGAATTTTGAATAGAGCAGATAAAAATCAATGAGTGGTTAGATGTGCTGCACTATGCAAGTATCGTAAATATGAAATAATTTAAAAAATTTACAATTAAAAGCAAAATTTACAATTATAGCAAATTAAAAAAATTTACAGTTATTTTATATGAAACAATTTCTTTGTGCTTGAAAACATGAAAACACTTCACACTTCTCATGCATTTCGATTGCATGCATGCATTCATAAAGATGCATTTAACTTTTGGCTTCAAATGGCTTGACACATCCAGTATCTTCTCTGCGGGAGATTTTCTGCCATCTACAGAGCAAAAATGATAACATTTTGATATTCTTGCATCTATTATTAGTAGGGCACTGGGTTTTGGTGTTAAAATTATTGAAAATGAATGATACAGAGTAAAGCAAAGATGTGTCCTAATATTAGGATGTCAGGGCCGAAGGGATTAAACATGAAAATGATATAATAAGAAGCCTTTATAGCCACAATATAATTATAAGAAGCCGTTATAGCCACAATATAATTATAAGAAGCCTTTTCTTTTATCAATGTTGCTTCCATAAAATAGACACGAAAGTGTGGACTATAAGCTCTTGCTACTCAAAAGTATTTCCCCCCTAAACTGTATTATATAATTGGATCTAATATTAAAGACCTTTATAAAGATTGTATATTTGGCATTTTCTACGGTTATAACTGGAATAAAGTGTTTGAACCTTTAGTTTTGCAACAGAAAGTTTATTCTCAATTCAATTTTTTAATTCTCTTCAATCATCTCTTATTTACTGTCGTTTCTGCTTTTATGCTATTTTTTTAATAGAACTTAAACAATTTTAATCATTTAGGGACCCTTTAAATTTGGTCATAGGCCGAGGCTTAGTTGGCCTGCGCAGTAATCAGGCCCTGTTTTTTTCAAGGTATAGGTGTATATGTTGGTAGAAACGGCCCTTACAAAAATTAAAAAGAAACTTAAGCTTACAGTTGAAAAGATGTTAAATGATAAAAAAAGATTGCATAAGCAGAATAAAATTACATGGCTACAATGAAAATTCATAATGGGAACTTCGTCCGGTTACTTTTCGAACATTTCGTTAAATGTTAGCCACAAGTTAAAAGCAAAAGTTCATTTGAGAAACATCTGTACAAGTAGTTATTTTACCATTAAAAATTATTTTAATACCATATATAAACTCCCAAGCGAAATTACTTTCGTTTGAATTTTCTTTATATTCATAAATAATAAAATACCAGTGTCTATTCTTAAGTATAGTCCCATTTAAAAAAATAGTGTAAAACAAGTTTGTTTAAAATGTCTGGACTCGTAATTAACATTTTCTGAACAATTTAATACATTTCATAATTGTAAGATGAAATTTAAAGGTTTTGTTGAAAATGTAAACATAACATTGTCGTAATTAGCAATTATAATGCTTATGAAAGACCTTTGTCGAAATCATACTCATACTAGCTGATCCGACTACTTCCATATACTTATGCTTATTATCTCCAAGACTGACATTATCGTATTTGCACTAACTATAGTGCCCGATATACCACATGCACCTAGTAGTAGTTCATGTAGTAGTTTTCATGTTCTTTTAAAATAAATTAATAAAGTATTGTTATTCATACGGATAACTCATTATTTACATACGCAGCTAAGAAAGATTTTTAAAAAAATTCATTAATTTTAAGAAATTTTCGCTTTGCTCTTTCGTAATCAAAAATAATTTCGTAACATGTTTTGAAGTTCCAATAGGCGATTAAAATTCTAACTGTGCTTTACAAAAATTTTGCGTTGTACCTTACTGAAAACTTTACAAGGATGTTTTATTTAAGAGTTATCAAATGATGACTTCCTCATCGTCAGCCTAGAATCACGTGAAAATAGAATCAGTTTAGTAGTGTAAATGTAAAAAGAACAACTCATTGTTTTGGAAAAGACATTCAGTAAATCAGGGTGTATTTTAAAGCATAGCTTGGTATTTAAATTCATTATATTAAATACTAGCTGCGTGCCCGTTCTTCGCACGGTAG
The DNA here is from genome assembly GCA_038373885.1 of Cheiracanthium punctorium. Lineage (NCBI taxonomy): Eukaryota > Metazoa > Arthropoda > Arachnida > Araneae > Cheiracanthiidae > Cheiracanthium > Cheiracanthium punctorium. The sequence continues at coordinate 554,826 of JAWZYV010003197.1, read as the reverse complement.
GAAACGAAAATTTTCCTTACATGTGTAATTCGAAATTATTCGTGATGTGGAATTAAAAAAAAAAAAGAGCAAAATTATTTGACTCTTAATGTAAAGTTTGTGTCATGAGTACTAACATGATCATTGCAGTATAATGACTCAAAAAACTACGTCAGTGTCATTCACTATCAAAAAAGTGGAAAGCTTAATGGTTTGCAGAGAACTCCTGGCTTTCAAAATGTCTTATTTCTACATCATACTGTTTTTTAGGCTCAAGTTGTAGCATTAAATACCTAAGACACTACATGAAATGGAGCACCATTTATTTCTTTCCGAACATGTACCATATAAGGAAAGCATTGTAATCATGAAAAAATTCGACTTCGAGATTTTGGTGTATTTACACGTTTTGAGGTCTTCTGAATTCATTTATGCTATTTTCAAGAGATGTTTTTAAAATAGCTGCGCACCCGCTCTTCATACGGGAAGAAGGGAATATTTTACTACTAAAATCATATCTGCATGTGACAAAACAGAATTTCATTTTTAAAAAAGTTCAAGTAATCTCCTCTGTTGAAATTACTGCGGGATATATTAACGCAAATTAGAATTACTTTTCATTTAGTTGGTGTAAGACAACCGTTGAAAAAGGATAAACACTTTTAATTTCATGAAATATTTATTAACGTGGTACATTGCGATTTATTCATATTATCTTTACAAATCTAATAATACTACCTATTACGTACATTAATACTATCTATACTCGCTTCTCCCTCTTCAAGGCTCCCTTAAAAGAAACAGCTTAGATTATTTGGCCTCAATGGGATCTTGTGATTCTGTGGCGATTCTTTGCAATTTACGCATTAGCATAAATAATAATCATTTCACATAATGGTTGCCATTAAAGAAACTCTCCATATATATTTAATTTATACATAGTTTTATAAGATTGGCGTATTTAGCGCCGCAAACCATTTCATCTTATTGTGGGGAGAAAGTATCCAAGGGAGGCCATTTTAAATATCCATGTATCTAATATAGCGATATCTTTTATATCCTCCATAGTCCTGTCTCCTGAAAAACATCAAACTGTGTAATCTCGAGGAGCTACTTATTCCCATTTTAATTGTGACAGGGCGTTAGAGTTGCAGAGTTTACAAATTTCACTCATTTTTTTAAATTTATGACGTCACTGTTTGACTGCCGTAAAGGATACCCCGGTAGATTGAGGGAGTTAATTTCGATATTTAGCATAATTGTTTTCAAACGGTATCATTAAAACTTCAGAATCATTAAAAATTAGAATTACTTTTTAATTATTCTAAAGTTTACATTTAGTTACCTTGCGTTGGACCTTTATGGAGGAACGTAATTCAACGTGAAAATAAAACTATACTCGCAACCTGCATGCGTATGTTAGGCAACGCCTGCGCTAAATTAAATGCCAAAAATAAAAATAGTAAATAGAAAAATTTTAATATATCGCGCTTTGAAACGAACTTTGTAACTTTTAAAATGAACATTTTCAGCGCCGTGAAAACATTTCAATTTTTAAATAAGCACCGGATTAAAATACCACTTCTAATAATAGTGAATTTCTTAGTTTATTTCTACAGTAAATTTTAATCAAAATATCGTCTCCCTGTGTTGAAAATAGAGCTGGAATAAATGAGTTAAAATTATGGCGTAACGTCGGCGTAGCATTTGACGTCATAGATTCTCACTTGCGAATTGAAATTCTGATATCCCATTTAAAAACTCGATTGGTTGAAAAAACCCTTTTTTTTAATCCTTTCTGTGGCAACAACCGAACATAAATTCTCGTGCCGTGATCGCAATGTAATGAATGGCGTAAGATCGCGTTGATGCTATTAAATTCTAAACATTAGGCTGCATTAAAATTCATAAAAAATCATCTAATTTACATAATTTTTTCGTTTTTATTTTAAAAGAGGGAGAAAAGAATGTTTCACGATTTGTCAAAATATCTAAAAGTTATGACGGATAGAATTCAAGATGCGACAGTTTTAAAATTATTTTACGAAAAAAATCGCGAAGCAGATGTTTAGTAAAAAAATTCCTAAAAATCGGTAAATCATTTTACGTATTCAGAACAAACTGTTTTTAAAAGAAAATTTCTTCCTCTATCCGATGATACAAATGCCGTTTTGCTGCGAGCGTAATTTCCGCCGTCATTACGAATTAGGTGAGAAAAAATGCCAAAAATCGCATAAAACATAAAAAAAAATCTAGGTCGAATTTTGAAAAAATCGCTTCGAGGTGCACAACTACATATTTACATCTTCCCGAGTACCAAATTTGGTGTTTCTAGGTGTAGCCGTTTGTCCGTAACGCTGCCGACAGACACACACACAGATACACCTTCTTTTATAATAAGTAGAGAAGACTAAGCATTAACCGTTAAAAGGAATGAAGTTAAATATAAATTACACTTTAAAATTTGCGGCCTGTTCCTCAAAAAAATTTCAAAAATAATCTAAATACAACCTTAAACGAAGCAAAATATTGCAAAACAATTTTTTTTTTTTTTTTTTTTTTTTTAACACAATAGTGTTTTTAGCAATGAGCATGAAATAAAACTAGACACTAGATTATGCAACTAGCGGCAACCGCTTGATGGAAAAAAGTGATAAGATTAGCGGTTTTAGATATCGCGATTCCTCAATAAAAACGTATGTTAATAATTACATTTTTGAGCATGTTAAAGTGCCATTGAGCTCTAACTTCGAATTCACTTCTCAAAACCATACGAAGTCAGGTTTGAAAACATTGAAACACTCAATTTGAATTGTTTGATATATATGTTCATAATTTTTAGATTTAATTTAAACTATATTGGGATGAATTCTACTGAATTAATGACGATAATGCGTCAGTGTCATACAGACAATTTATAATACGCACATTAAGCGCATTAATCATTATATTTATTTATTTTACCGAGTTTTTAAAAATTATTTTAAGTATGCATGAAATCTTAAATGAGTGTTAAACTGCCAAGAGGGAAAACTAGCGATCAAGGGATTTGGGGGGCAATAGTCTAGTATCAAGTTTGGAATGTCTAAAGCCTCTGCAACTGTACATAAATTTTATTTGCTTAAAATGCCTGGGTAATAGTTAATAGTTCAGGAAGCTGTATCTTTACATTTGAATTCTAAATGTAACGATACAACAGATCTCTTAATGGTTATTATCATTGATATAAGATGTTTTTAATGTACATATTATTCCTGTGATGGATCATGGGTGAATGATTAATTATACTCATTAATTCGTCCTAAATGTTCATTTTTTAATACCGATTTTCCTCTAACAATTTTAATCTTTAGAAATGAATAAAAATTGGAATCAAACCTACAGAACTATTAGGGATGGATGCGAGACTGAAAATTGGCGTCTCGCAAAAGCCCTATACCGTAATGTTAAAAATGTCTCTCGTCTCGCTAAAAAGCTGTAAATCCCTGTCTCGTCTCGCAAAAAATCGTCTCGCGTCTATCCCTGAGAATTATTATAATTCGCAACTGAGTCCCGAACGTTTTAGTGAAGTTTGGTGAACCTCGTAAAATGAATAGAATAGACTAAACACTGCGTCAAACAAAGATGCATTAAGTAGTGCATGCTCTCATAAAACATCTATTATTTAGAGACGTTTTTAAAGATTGATTTGCTTTTAACATTGAGAACGTCATAGTCAGGTTGATGATACTATTTGAGTAAAATTGACACAGTTTTTATCTTATAGCAACTTCACTTGTTTTATGCTTTTGCAGACTTCGAGTTTGTTACATATTACAAAACAAGAGGTAATTCGTCATGAATTCTAGCTCGATCCTACCATAACTTAAAACTATCAACGACTACAAAATTATATGTATGAAAATCAGTCTGTATAATTTATTTTTTTAAACAAAGTTATAGGAAGTATAAATAATTTACCGTGAACTTTTTGTTCTTTTCAACAGTTTCGGAATTTGTTACCGACACAGTCGGCGAAGTAGCTCCTCTGTTCTGAAGTGGCGATGCATTTCCAGATGAATTCATCTTTCGATGATCTGTGCAGTACACGAAGAAATAAATGAAGAAATAAGTTTAGCTTTGTTCTTTACCAGAAGTCAACTAGTTACTGATAACATTAACTGCCCAACAGTTACTATGAATTAGTTCTGTATTTGAAGAGTATATACAATATAATTAAGCATTCAGGCGTATTCCTATTATCGGAGGATAGCATTTATATTTAACAAGTTAAAAAGTGTCAACCTTTATTAAATGCAGGCATCGCAGTCGTTCCTCGTTTTTTAGAATTCCTACCTCTATAAATAATAGACTAAAATTCTCTGCTGCGTCAACAGTTGTCAAATGTTCCTGTAGAGATTAAGCTTTCGCCAATCAAATGATTAATATATTAGGCTATTAAAGTAAAACTTTGATGAAGGTATGAATTTTTAAAAAAGTAGGAAGACTGCCGTGCCTGATTAAATGTAGCCTCTGATAATAGGAATTTATCAAAAGGAAAATCGTAATAGTAAGTTATAAAACAGCTGAAATTAAGTACTTTCAAATAAAACAAAAATTTCAAATGCTGAAAGTAACATTAAAATATTTTAAACATTAATTAGAAACTTACATAAATCAAAATAATGAATTATACAATTATTTCAACTTCAGTTTCCTTTTTATAAGAAAAGTCTACCTTTGGTATAAAATTTTACATCCGAGAGTTTTGACATATCAAAGAAAAAACAGGAAAAACAGGAACCATTATTTCTTCACGAAATGCATTCAACATACCTAAAAAATACCGGAATTACGGCTGAGTATTACACTCTTTAAAATTCTTGTATCTTGTTTTTCTTTTCCATAAATTTGCTAACGGAATCCTTTTTTACAGCATGAACCTCGTAAAATGAATTGAATAAACTCCTGTAAACACTGCGTCAAAGATAAGAAATTCGAGAAGGCGGATCCTATTTCTGATGTTTTGAGAGCAAAGTTTGCTAAAGATTTCAGCTATGATAACGGGATGATACCCAAAATCACTTAGAGATAATTATGCATTTAAACGTAATTTTTCAATTCGGAGATTGTTGATAAAATGTGTTCACGTGAATGGATCAGCATACCGGAAAAAAAAGCAAAAAATGCATAACTCGATGTTTTTAACACAGCACTTATCTATAGCACATCATTTATCATTTTTTGATAAATTGTTTATATAGACGAGATTTATTGACTTCTCCATCAGTAAAAAAATGTTAGATTATATTTAATATATTGATGTAGAGAAAAAAAATGTGAAAAAGCATAACCTGTTTACCTTTTGCCAAATAAATAAATTCAAAATATCTTTTCACCATTGTATATAATGCTTGTGGGTCACTGAAACAAATAAAGATTTATTAATACTTTATATTTAAGCCACGTAAATAACATACAGCTTAACATAGTGTTATATCACAAAGTATAACTATAATGGACATATTTCAGCTGACTTCATTATTTTCTACCAAATTTTCTTAGTAGTTACATGGAAATACCTTTACTTTATATAAGACACTACTTGAAACATGCAGTAAAACATCAAATAATTTGCACGTAAAAATACAAAATAATAAATTCAAAATCCTTTATGCGTTGACATTTTACAAACGTTATCATCTAGTATTTCAACAATTTAAGTTAAAAAAAAAAGATGTTTATTAGAATACGGTCGTTTAGATGAACTGAATAAAAATACAAAATTACCCTTTATTACCAAACTGAACTTCCTATTAAGGGAGTACAAAAAACAGTTTCTATTATTTTCGCAGGTGGCTTAGACTAATATTTTTATAAATGTATATTGTTGAGGCATGCACAATCACTATAATTTGCTTCATTTAACGGCTAATGAAGTAGTTGCAAAAGTTAGCATGACAACACTGTACTGAATGGTATTAAACACAAACCATTCAGTGCTGCATACATAAGACATGTATGCTTGATAATGGAGATTTCCTTAAGGATACATTCGTAAACGCTTAACCACTGCTACTCGTGCAACTAATTTTAGTTTTAGGCGTTCTCAAAGCCTAAGTTTTCAAACCTAAACCGGTTGACCGCTATTCTTAAAGTCAACTGAGTGCCGTTAGTTGAAAAACTAACTCAACTAAGACAAAAGCCGGTTGATGCAGTTTTCTATTGTTTGTTTACAGTTCCTTTTGTTCTGATAGGACGCTCTGTGAGAAACAAACGCATCATCTAGGCATTGAAACTGGACAAACTGAAGTCATTGACCGAATTTGTATACTCATGAACTCGTCCGTCTAGTTTTCAAGCAAAAACTGGAACAGGTGTGATTAGTGGTCTTAGTTTCTATCGACTTATTGTTGTTGTACTTGGAATATTTATTTTCGGACTTGTATGCTTGGAGACCGGCGGTTTGGAAGTTAAGGACCGTCCTACTCCACGCTAATCGCCTAAGCGTAAGGTCGTAGGCTCGATTCCGACTCATAGTGACGTCATTCGCAACCTGCTAACGTATGTTGGTATTCTTCAAGGTGTAAGGTAGAGCTTTAGGTGCAGATTCTCCCTATCGAATGTTTACATTCTAACATACGTTTCGAATTACGTCACAAATCCGAACGTTCTGCTAAACGAACGTAGCAGAATAGACCTCATAACATGGGATGCATTCGTAAACGACAAACTCGTTGCACGAGTTTTCGTAAGAAAACTGGAACGCGTGTGTTTAGTGCGGTCAGTGGTTATCAGTTTCTTTTGCCTTTACAAACAACTTCAGTTTATTTAGTTTCGTCGCCGAGGAGACGTGTTTGTTTACAATTCGCGAATGCGTTAACTTTGCTGAGGACAGTTTTTAGCACATACTCAATATAAAATCAACAGGATTTTTAAAAGAAAGAGTGGCCATAATTGAAGTGCACAGATCAAAATTTAGAAATTTCAACTTAAACTTCATTCTTTCAAAAGTATTTAGCAAGAGAAATTCAAATTTCGCAAATAACGGTTTAAATCAACTTCAATCTCGACACTAAAACATGCATTTTTGAATTTACTAAAATGGAAAATACAAGAAAATGATTACCTTTGAAAAAGTATGTACCTTCGTAGCAGTTTCTAACGTATGCATCAATTTCCTCCTCGAAAAACTAATATTTGCAGCTTCAGCAAACGAAAAATACTTTTCATAACATTACTATTCCATAACAACGGACGCCATTTCTAAACAAAAACAACGCGCAGAAAGTAAAACTCAACGAACCTAATTTGTTCACCTCGTTTGAAACTAATTGCACTCAGTTTTGTATACGAACGCTCTAGTTTTTAAACTGAAAGCACTCAGTTTCCTTTACGAACACCTTAGATAGAAACTCGTTGCACGAGTGCAACTCGTTCGGCGTTTACGAATGCGGCCATGGTTGTTTAAAATTTCCTTTCTCTGTGCTAGTAAAAATTTTCATTGGGCGCATTCGTATACGACAAACTCGTTGCACGAGTTTTCGTAAGAAAACTGGAATTCGTGTGTTTAGTGCTGTCAGTGGTTATCAGTTTCTTTGGACTTTACAAACACCTTCAGTTTATTTAGTTTCGTCGCCTAGGAGACGTGTTTGTTTACAATTCGCGAATACATTAATTTTGCTGAGGAGAGTTTTTAGTACATACTCAATATAAAATCAACAGGATTTTTAAAAGAAAGAGTGGCCATAATTGAAGTGCACAGATCAACATTTAGAAATTCAACTTCATTTTTTTTCAAGTATTTAGCAAAAGAAGTTCAAATTTTGCTAATAACGGTTTGAATCAACTTCAATCTCAACACTAAAACATGCATTTTTGAATTTAGTAAAATTAAAAACCTTCGTAGCAGTTTCAGCGCATGCATGAATTTCCTCCTCGAAAAAGAATATTTGCAGCTTCAGCAAACGTAAAATACTTTTCATAACAACATACTTTTCCATAGCAACAGGCACCATTTGTAAACACAATGGTTTTGTAACAACACAATTTGTAACAACAACGTGCAGCAAGTAATCTTCTCAACAAACTCAATCAACCTAAATCACTCTCGGTTTACTTCGTTTGAAGCTAATTGCACTCAGTTTTGTATACGAACGTTCGAGTTTTTAAACTGAATGCACTCAGTTTCTTTTACGAACACCTTAGATGGAAACTCGTTTGGCGCTAACGAATGCGGCCATTGTGTTGTCCACTTTACTCGACGAGGATTTATAAGCTCGATTACGAAACGAAGCACAGAAGTCTGAAAATAAATATTCTAAATACAACAACTATGGGAGACGGAAGGTGCCTGGTTCCAGAGTAGGTCGTATCCGCCGGCCTAACCGTTCGGAATTTTCCGTAATTTTCTCCAAAACTTAACTAAGGGTTAAGACCCCTTAGAAAGACCGCCACGGAGGGTAATCCCCTTGTGTTGTCCATTTGACTTGGATTTATAAGCGGATATTTCGGGCAAAGCACACAAATCGGAAATGCATGTCACACAAACAAACAGACAAATACAACAACAACTTGCGTGCTTGGTTTCAAGTGCCCACTTATAAATCCCCGTCGAGTAAAGTGCACAACACAATGAAAGTTTTAAATAGCACAGAAAAGGGAAATTTAAACAACCAGGGTATAAGTGAGATCAAACACACGACCGTAGACAAGGCAATTTGCGTGGAGTAAGACAGGTCCTTAACCGAAAGTCACCGGTCCCCGACTGTCCACTTTAATTGGGACTTCAACGGCTGCATTCGTAAACGACAAACTCGTTGCACGAGTTTTCGTAAGAAAACTGGAATGCGTGTGTTTAGTGCTGTCAGTGGTTATCAGTTTCCTTTGACTTCGAACAACTTCAGTTTATTTAGTTTCGTCGCCTAGGAGACGTGTTTGTTTACAATTCCCGAATGCGTTAATTTTGCTGAGGAGAGTTTTTAGTACATACGCAATATAAAATCATCAGGATTTTTAAAAGAAAGAGTGGCCATAATTGAAGTAAAATTTAGAAATTTCAACTTAAACTTCATTTTTTCAAAAGTATTTAGCAAGAGAAGTTCAAATTTCGCTAATAACTGATTAAATCAATTTCAATCTCAACACTAAAACAAGCATTTTTGAATTTACTAAAATGAAAAATACAATTAAATCATTACCTTTGAAAAATTATGTACCTTCGTAGTATTTTCTAATGTACGCATGAATTTCCTCCTCGAAAAAAGAATATTTGCAGCTTTAGAAAACGTAAAATACTTTTCACAACAACATACTTTTCCATAACAACGGACGCCATTTGAAAACAACAACAACGTGCAGCAAGTGTATCTTCTAAACAACTGTCGACGGTTTATTTCGTTTCAAACTAATCGCACTCAGTTTTGTATACGAACGCTCTAGTTTAAAAACTGTATACACTCAGTTTCCTTTACGAACGTCTTAGATGGAAACTCATTGCACGACTGTAACCGTCACCTCCGATATAGAAGGCCCACGCACCGAATACAGAAATTGGCACGATGGCGCGTTCCGTAGTCCAAGCTCCGTTGCTTTATTTATATGTTTACATCTAGTTCTGACGTGCTCGTGAATATACTCTCTGTCTCTAGAATTGTCTTGTCAGTTATAAGCTCTTCGTTTAGAAGCTAATTTCTACAGGGAGAAGGTAAGTGGGAGTGATGACTCAAATTTCTACAGGGAGAAAGTAAGTGGGAGTGATGACTCATCTATCATTTTAAAGATCTTTCCATTGCCAACAATTTGATACCAAATTTATTGTAAAATCATAAAAAATAACTAAGTTATGAATGTTCAAAATTATGTTCAAATATGCAAAAAATTTTTTTTATCGTTATTTCCATTATTGTTAATTGTATTATGACAATAATCGCCAAGTTACGCGAATTTCAATGGCATAATTAAATTATTTAATAGAATTATGTGTTAAAACTTGACATGATTGGTTGCCATGATGCATGAATATTTTCTGTACTTAAATAATTTGTAATCTTGCTTTTAATATTGCTCATGTGTTATTGAGTTATTTATAATAATGAGCCAAATGTAAATTTTTTACGTGGTATTTCCAATGGGGTTTTCTTTTATATCTAAAATGGAAGAGGCTAACAACACATAAAAATATTTTAAAATGTTACTCACAATGAGAGAACTATAAAAAGAGCTATTTATGGTGTATATAAATTTATTCGATTATATTACATGGTTTCAAGAGGTATAGAAGCACTTAGATATATGGAATTTTGTCGCCAAATGCCAATAAATCTCTAGCACATCCGTTGTTCTAATGATTTCTAGGTTCATAAGAATAGCAACCTATCTATAATTTCATGTGTCCGGCATTTATCTTGGCGAAAAGTCCTTTGTCTTGGCGGACCGCCGCCGGGATTATACGTAAATACCTAATTTTACATACATTTTTATTAGATTGGTAAAAATCTTGAAATGAGTGTTGTATTTATTCCGAAAAGAGTATTTTTTTCTACCCAAATACAGTAGAAATTTGCATTTTGACAACTGTAACTGCTACAAACACAATTAAAAAAAAGTGTTTAATATGAAAACATCTTTCCCTCTTGCAAAAAAGCTGAAATTTTATTAATCACGCATTGATTTTTATGGATTATGTATATTCTATAAAAAAGAAATTTTTAAAATAGTTTAAACCACAAACTTAATATGCTTTAGAGGACTTTTCCAATATATAATAATTTAATTTAATCTAAATGTGATTTCACTGCTACATAAGAATACTAATAAATAAATCCCCATGAAAAGATGTTGAATTTGATGTAATAAATTTATGAAATGAATACTTTTTTTCAAATTAAAGTGGTAAGTTCTTATGAAGAATTTTTCCATTCTGATAAAGGCAGTTTCATGTGAATGGATATTTTATTTACTGTTCAAAAAGAAAAGTTTGGGCACTGTTTCGGTCAAAACTCATTCAAATGAACGCAGAGCACTGAACTACGGTGTCGGCCATTTTGAATCGGTGTGGAGGCCTTCTATATCGGAGGTGACGGTGTAACTCGTTTGGCGTTTACGAATGCAGCCAATTTGTTCAATTTCTTTGCCTAGTTAACCCATTTATGCCTAGCGTCCCTTTTTTGGGACGGCATTTTCGCTATCAGTCGAAAACGTTATTTACTTTTACTAGCCTTCATTCACGAACATTCAACCTCAACTCCACAAAATATTATTACATGACCCAGTAAGATGTTCACATTTCAATTTTTATACATCATGATTTTAAAAGAAATCATCTCTTGTCCAAGAAGTTGACATTAGAAATTTAGCTATTATTGCTGGTATTGGCAAAAATCGGAGAAAGTCGCAAAAATAACTGGGCACGAATGGATTAATGCGTTTGTTTATCACAAAAAGTCCTATCAGAACAAAGAGAACTGGGGAAACGGTGGCTTAGAGGTTAAAAGCCTCTCCTAATTCAAGCTAGTCGCCTAAGCGTATGGTCGTGGGTTCGATTCACTCTAATACCCTGGTTGTTTCAAATTTCCTTCCTTTGTGTAGGCACAGCAGTCTTCCTACTTTTTTTTTTTAATTCCTACGTTCACCAAAGAAATTAAATAGCCTAATATTTTAATTGTTTGATAGGTGAAACCTTAGCATCCAAAGAAACATTTATAAATAGTAGAAGCAGCAGAGCATTTTAGTCTATTCTTTATAGAGGCAGGAATTTAAAAAAAAAGATGCCTGCCTCTGTGATTAAAAACTTTCATAGTGCTAACCACATTACACGATGAGGACTCTCGAATGGTTCCCCTAATAGCACATATGGTCACAAAACAGTCGCTGTAACGTCACAGAGGGTCACAACTGTCACAGGACTATCACAAACTAGTTACATTGTGACTTGTGAGTGATGCGACTCCACTGTGTGGTCACTGCGACCCGTTCTTTGTGACCAGTCACCAGGTGACGTCACTGTGAAGTCACCCTGTGACTACTGTGTGATCGGTCACTAAGTGATCGCTTTGTGAAGTCACTGCGGGACTGATTTGTGACTGCCGGTTGTTGTGACGTCATAGTGACTGTTCTTTGCGACTTAGCAAACAAACTTATTTGTAATCACATTTTTTTGAGTGATACCTTATTTCAAATATTTAATGAGCAAATGCTAAAGTGATAACGACTAATATGATAAAGTCTCATATTAGTCTCTACTACTTTAAAACTAATAGTTTTAAAGTAGTGGACTATAGTTGAAGTTATTAATTTTAAAAATAAATTATTTCATTTAAAAATAATATCATTTATAAAAAAAAAAGTTATTATTCCAAAAAGTACAAGAGTTCAGAATTGTAACCGGAGTATGTGTAAGGAAATAATGAAATACATATATTCTTGTAAACGTTTACGTCATTGAGCTCGTCACGCCCTGTGAGCAACTACCCAGTAAACACACAACTGCCCGGAAAATGACGGCTGGGTACACGTCGTGCTGGCGAAGTGCCGTATACCGGGAGCTAGGTAGATTGCCATCGTTTGGAAGTCACTGGAGTACCAGTGCCTGAAAAGTGCATATGCGCCGGTACATAACTAGTAACGGCGAACTGCCATGTGTCTATGACATGCACAAAAAAGTTAACGGCGTGGTACTGCTTAAAATCTACCGGGCCAGCACTATTTGGCAGTAATAGGCCTGTATATATTTCGTAGTGTTGGCATAAAATTTCGTTATTTTAATTAAATAATATTGTTTCACATTCATACGGTGTAGAAGTGTTAGGGGATATAAGTTCCGGGCACCCAAAGGCAGGGTCACTGCAAAGATTTTTTTTTTTTTTGAGGGGGGGGGATGTAAGGGGAGAAGTTCATATTATGCGTTCAAATATTTTAGTACTAAAAACTAAAATAATACAAACGAGTTCAGTATGTATAAAAATGTTTACTACACAGACAGTGGAACCTCCACTCTGTATATGACAGTATATAACCCCCACTTTGTACAGAATTATGAATTTTAATCTTAACATTTTTATAATTTATATTAATTTTTTACAATTTTGCTAAACTTTTCCTGAAAAACATATTTGGAGACTTTTTTCTACGTTAAGCCCCTTTTAAAATCTACCGAATTAGGGTGCAGAAATATGTTAGAGAGTATTACACGAAGACCAGTCAGGGTTTTGCATGAGAGCTCAGCTCCTGTAGTCTTTTTTTCTTCAGAGAATTTTAGATTAAATTAAAAATTTTAACAGCCTACATAATTGCTTCTATTGACATTTTTTATTAAATTAAATATAGCAGGGGTAAAACAAAAGATTACTTAATTTTTAAATATAAATTAGGTAATTAATGCTCAAATTTACAATAAAACAAATTGGAGCTCCTGTAGCTATTTTGTTAGAAATTCAGCAATGAACCAGTATTTACATATTATTTCTTTCAATCTGTTTGGATTACTCTCGAATCAAATGTTCTATTTCACACCCTTTTACGGGCCTCCTTACGGGAAGCAAGAGGTCAATATCCCAGGGTCAACTAATATCTCACGGTTGCACGATAAGGCACCAAGAATTCGAACTGTTATCGCGGATTTGGCTATATTAATTCAGATTATTTATACGAAGTACAAATGAATTTTTTATGCATTTGAAGATTGGCGAGTTTTCATGTCGATTGAGTATAGTAACCCATTCTTTTTTCTTTTGATGTTTCATTTCGTTTTGCAAATCTTGAAACGTTGAGCGGGAAGCCAGTTATGAAATATGCTTTTTAGGATACAGTTTTTCCGGTTGTTGTTGCAGACTTTCGAGAAGGTTATTGCTATAGACTAGTAAGATATCTCTGAGGAATAATAATTATAATAAGATTTGCTTCTGCAGTGATATCTTGCTGGTTATGGATACAGAAAGTGGATTTCAAAGTTTTACAATTGGATTTTACATTTTTTAAACAGTCGGGAAAATATAACAGGTAAATTTTTACTTTTACTGTTTTTATGTTGCTAGCTGCATCAATCTATGGCTGCATTCATATCTTGTTACAGTTATTTGACTTCTTTGTGACTTAAAATGTAAGTATACATATTAGTATTATGAAATGTTGGTTTTTACTTTTTTAATTCATCATTATCTGGAATTTTCTAGTTATGTTTATCTTGTCAACATGGGCCTGTTGACTCCTTAGGCAGATAGCCCTCGTGTAACCAATCTAAAAAGCATGTTTGACGCATAACTAAACTAGAATGTCCCACATTTTAATAACGTACAAAACTTAAAATACCGTTATAACGAAATTTTAGGGACCTCAAACGCTTTCTCTTAATTTGCTTTGAAAACTAATAATTGCTTGTCTTTCAAAATAGTCCCATACGAGTAATGTCGTGACGAGGGTTGCGGTTGCGACACTTTTGTGATATCGGAGTCGCCATTGTGACCACTATGTACCGGCACATTTCAGTTGCAGTGTGATCGCGACTACGCTGTGACGACGCATTGTAGTCACATCTGTGACTGCGACCGCTCTGTGTCGTCACTAAAGGGTCACAGCGGCAACCGTCGTCGCAGTTGTGACTACTCTGCGGGGTCGCATTGTGACGTCACCGTGGGCGGACATAGGGACTGTGGCGTGACTAAACGGCGGCGTCACAGCGACTCTTTGTGACTCTAATATCACTGTTTCGCGCGGTCACTTTTTAGTCACGGGTGACAGTTGTGCTATTAGGGTCTTGGAACCAATCACACAAGTCCGAAAGTAAACGTTCCAGATACAACAACAACAACAACAACGAAAAGAACTGTAAATAAAATAATCAAAAACTAAATGAACTGGCTCCTGTATCAGTCGCTTTAGTTTGTTTTGTTTTGAATTGAGAATTTTTTCTTGAGGTTTCTGACTGCAATCTCGAAGACGGTCTTATACCCCTGAATATCCGTTTAATATTTATTAATCCAAATAACATTTATTAACAATCATAGAACACAACAGATGTACAAACACGGAAGAAGGAGGGAAGATGACAACCATGGGTTAACGGGATTCGAACCCGAGACCTCACCGCGCGCAGGCAGCTGGCAGTGATAAATACGCAAACCCACACAGCTATAAGGTTCCCTCAATTTAGTTTTTTAACTAACTACACTCAGTTAAGTAAAATCAAAGGTCAACCGGCATGTTCTTACCGAAGTAAGCCAGAGAGAGCTCTTTGAGAAAAACTTTGGAGTATCTATCTCTTACTCTCGAAAGCGATTAGCGGAGCACAGTAGCTCCAAAAAGTATTCGAGTAAAAGGCAATTTTCCTATCTCGATTGAAAAGTAATTGAACGCTTTTCAGCATGTCGAGGCCAATTTATTGTGGACGATTGCCACATTATCCACTGCTGTGCTCTCCGCGGAACAACCATCGGTGTCCGATATTGGGAAGCAAGACGTCGAATGAGGAAATTGCTGTTTTATGTTTATGCTCTTGTTCCTTTTAGATCGATTTATTTTGTCAAACCCTTCTGCCATTGGAAATTAAAAAAGTACATTTTATATTGAACCATTCAGTTTTAAACAGAAAATTTATTATATTCTAGAAATCAATATAGGACATTTTTCTTGCATTCGGATACTTTTTTTGAATGAATGCAATACATTGAAAATGTTGTTAAATAGCACCATAAAGTCACTATCAAAAATCAAAATATAATTTGATGCAATATGAAAACACCCATAGTCCCGAGTATATAAACATCAAACGATAAATACTTATTTAAACGTCCATTAGACGTAATGTCGCTTAAGAAGTATTGATATGAAGTTTGACTTTCTAATCTTAGTGGCATTGATAAAAAAAATTTAAACAAACACTTGAAACAAATGCTTAGGGCTCACGAGCTTGTTCAAGCCAACTGTTCGAGTAACTGCAATTCCTCAGAAGCATAGAAAGAGAAACCACTATCATAGAGACTAAGGACCCGTTTACATGTACAAAAATGCGGGGTAAAGGCCGGAATTTCTGCTGCTTTTTACCAACGCCTCCTACATATAGAAAGCCTTACAACTCTTACGTCATCAAGTTTTGACGTCATCATTAGGCCTACATTTAAAAGTTTTATTTTCACAAAATAAAACTATTAAAAATTTCTGGTGAATGCTACAAATATTAGAAAATATCTTAAATTAAACATTAAAATAAAATACCTTTTTCATACAAAATTATTCGTTATGATCGATTTCTTTATCATATTATCTAATTAGTCATGGTTGAAAACTGCCATTTGTCGTAAAATTATATTTTATATCTCAAATTATTAAAATATAGCTGTTCATGGATAAGTTTGCCAGAAATTTTTAATAGTTTTATTTTGTGAAAATTAAACCTTTAAATGTAGGCTTTCTCATGATGTCAAAGAAGAAGATTGAATAGTCAATCGCGTGCCACACAGCCAGCTGTGTCAAAGAAATTCTTCGGATTGGCGATTCGTTCGACCGACACGTTGCTGGTAGTTAAATCGAGTTATGGCAAGCTGCACTTTTCTAGCAATTGGCGCCATTGGAGCAGTCTATCTAGTTGTTCCTCTGTATTGATGCTGCAGCAGCACCTATTTTTGGGGGGTGGAGTAAGACTAGAATCGCCTGAGTTGGAGAGCCTCTGTGGCTTAAGAACCAGTAACTCCACAAGTCGCTTGCCTGAGTTCAAATCTCTTTACATATTAACTGTGTCATGTCTTCTGGGTGTTTGTCTTATATACAGATTCAAAATAACGTGGCCAAAATGAAAGGACATAGCAGGCATGACATAAAAAAAAAAAAAAAAAAAATCAAACACCACATAAGAACATGGGGTCGCAAACGCTATCCGGAGGAGCTAGACACATTATTTTGAATCATTCAGCGTATATGAATATAGATGCTTCGTTGTTTTGTGCTAAGGCAAGCATAGACTAGGGGCATCTCACTACGGTGGCCAGATAGCTCTCTGTATTCACCCTAAGTCGTTGGCTCTAGGCTTCAAACAAAAACGCATAAACGTTATTCAATAGTGATAACACAATCCTTTTATTAACTAAACATATCATAAAATGAATCGAAAAAAAGAACACAAATAAGTGTTTTACAATTACTTTCGATTTCGCACTCTGAGCCGCCATCTGCCGGAAAATATATACAGAAAGCGGAGAAAACTAGTTATTGTGATTTGTATGACCCCCTAAGGGATTTATTGGCCTGTGTTCTTTCATCGCAAATACAACGATAAGAAAGAAAAAAAAAACTTCCCCTTCGTTGTCACTTTTTTTCTTTCTTTGAAAAATAAAATATTATACAATAAAATCTTGAAATACTTACATGAATGCAAGGGATTCCAGAAGTTTTACTCTATATTTCCAGACAGTTTACTGAAAGTCATAATGATGGAGTCATTATAGACCTCCAAATAATAGATATATCTTCAAACGTGTGTTCATAGATTCGCTTTTAATTTATCCTTGGAAAAACGATTCGAGACAAATCTTCACTAAACGATGAAGACGTGATACATTAACTCCACTAGAAGGAAGAAATTCCAATCCAATAACAGTATACGTTTCCAGACAATTGGCGGAGTCAATTGAATTCCCGATCTTCCTTTGTCGAAGACTTCTATAAAATGTTTCCAATTCTGTTTTCCTTTCTTAAAAGCAGTCAATATGCGTAAAGTGCGTGTTCTGACAACACCATTCACCAAGCACTTTTTATGTGAGAGATAATGCTCGGGAGCAAAACTTGTGACGTGTGTGCATTTTTTTATAATCTTCGGAATCTTAGTTTATAAATACTGCGATAGAAGCAGTTCACAACTCTTTCGATTCCAAATTTGTACTCGGAGTGTGTTCATTTGTTTATTTGGGACCATGAATGTTTGGATATATTCCTGACCGACTTCGCGATTTGTTCTGACTTTATTTCGTCTTCCTTCTTTTAGGGAAGAAACATATAGGAAATGAAGTTTTATTTGCTACTATTTAATCTCGTCGACTTTTTTCCCGCCAAGCTTGAACAATGCTCGGAGAATTTTCGGATTTGCTAAAACAATAAATAAATAAAATAAATTAAAGCTTGAAAAGTCAATATTCAAAGTGCTGGAAGAGGTCTTTTTAAATTTTAGGAAAGGTTTTGGCTTTGTTATAAAGCCAAAAAATGAAGGGGTTCAGCATTTAAAACGATATAATTTTAAAAGCCCAATTTATTTAATTTCCAATTTTTTTTGTGGAGAGAGAGAAGGAGAAAATCCTATCTTTGATTATGCTCATATTCCATTTTAAACAGTTTTTATGATACGGAATTTAATTATCTAAAATATGTCGAGGAGAATGTCCAGACCTCGGGAAAAGCCAAACAATTTTTCTTTTGAAGCTTTACTTACTCATTTTTTAATCTTTGAAAGATGACTGCATAAAGATATTCCGTTTACTTTCTAATGCATCCATAAAAATTTAAAAAGTGTAAAATGTGAAACATTTTGAATTTCATTTTTTCAAAATGTCTGAACTTAAAGCGTCCAAACGCTTGATTTTATCTCTAAAATGTCTGATCCTTTATTGCTTAACTGTTCTTTTTATTAGTTTACTCATAAAAGTACTTTATTTAGTAATTTCTGTATATTTACTAATTTGATTTCAACGTTTTTCAAAACTACTTGTTTCACTGAAATTCCTTATAATAAACTCCAGGTTTCAAACTTCTTATTATTGAAAGATAAATTTCTAAAATACCTGTATCAGAAATTTTAGAGTTATAAGGTAAAGCGTATTTGAAATATTAAGCTCAAATTGCAGAAAATGACATTTTGAAAGAAAGAAAAAATAAAGAAGCTTACAGTTTTTTAAAAGAATAAATTGCTATAGTCATAACTTTTACATCTTTTTTGGCATCTACAGAACTAAGCTTTGTATGTTATAATATTTACTTTAATACTTTGAAAACATTTAGAAATTTTCTACCTTTAACATGAGCTTTTTAAGGAAAATTTAATTATTAGAGATTTAAGAGTATTGAAACTCCTTAAAATTTCTTTGCAGCTCTTCTACCGATTGCATACCTAGAAAGTGAAGACCATGAAATGACTTGCGATAGAGCTTTTTGATCGCAAACTTTTTTTTTATAAACAGAATTTTATTCCGCGAACAGTGAAAAATATAAGAACAGACAACTTTTCAATTGCACTTTTCTTTCAGAAAAATCTCATTTAAAAATACAGATTATTTTTTATTAGTTTTGTTCGAATATACACGTAACATGCATATTTACTGTGTATCTCTTTTCTTTTTTTCGTAGAAGTACTTCAAGCGTGAGTTTTCATATGTTTGTTGTAGCTTTTCGGAAATATGTAAATTGATGAGAGAGAAAAAGGTACAGAGAGAGTAAAACGTGAAAGTACTAATTAAAAATTGTAATTACCTTTGAACTTTCGTAAGTGTACAACTTTCACTGAATATTGCTTCACGTAAAAGATGAAATATATCGAGACTCAGTTTTTACCAAATACGTCTACTTTTTATTTGCTGGAAAAAATAAACGAAACGATATGAGGCAAACTCCTGCACAGCTGTTCTTATAAACCATACACAGAAACCATCCTATAACTCAGGGTGAAAAAATAATCTTGTCTGTCTTCCTCGCAGTATTGATAATGACCCAGATCTTTTCAAAATGTAATCTAAAATGCCCTAAATAAGTTGACGACTGAATGAATTTTCGTTTTAGTCAAACCAAGTAATCTTGAGTTCTGTTTCTTAAAAGCGCCTGGGCTTTGTTGGAGAAAGCCTTACCTTGACGTAGGAAGAAAAGGTGATTGGCCGTTAGATCCCATTCGTGCTTCTAAGTTCACTGTGTAACTTTATTGAGTCAATAAAACTCATTCACCTTCATTTCTGTGAGTTTCAACCTTTTGAATTTGCATCATACAGGGTGTCCACAAAAAGGGGGTAACACGCTTTGATCCTTTATCTATTAGAGATAAGTGGGCAACGTAAGTTGAAAAAATGTTCAAAATAAGGTAGGAGAAAAGACTACGTTAATAAAAAATGCTTCTCGTTAATTTTCAAAAAGGTACGCTTTTTAAATTTGTATATATGACCACCGTACAAAGAAATTCCCAGTTAGTAAAATGAGCATAAAAACACTAATGAGGTGATGCACAAATTTGAGAATTGAATTTTAATAGATGTCAGAGATATAAAGAGAAACATCTGTTGACCTAAACCATTTTAGATGGCTCACTGATTAAAAAAATGCAAGTCGGAAGGTCACGTTTCGGGGGTCGTACAGAAAATACGAAAGAAAATAAGTTTTGCCCTCTAGTAATAGACATTTACATTCAAGTTCATATATAACCCGCGATCATCTTTGTTTAAAGATATCTCTGAGACGTTTTATGATGAAAGGCTGAAATTTCGCACATCATCTCGTTAGTGTATGGGGCACATTTTACTAACTTTGAATTTTTTTTGTTCATGTTTGTATACAAATTTAAAATGTGTAACTTTTTGAAAATTAACGAGAGGAATTTTTGTTTAACGTAGTCTTTTTACCTACCTTATTTTGAACATTTTTTTCAATTTACATTGCCCACTTATCTCTAATAGATAGAGTTACAGCGTGTTACCACGTTTTTGGAATATCTTGTATGCATCTTTACATTTAAAAAAATCTTTAAAATATTGTTCTATTAGCGCGTCTTAATTTTCACGAATGCACTGTGCATGTTCAACACAGCTACAACATACTATACCAGTTTGTAAATTTCAAATTTGTTTAATTTTTAATTTAGATTATTGTTTTGAAAATATTTTCTAAAAGACAACTTTTTCCTTAACATGCAGTAACATGATCAAATATTTTGAGTCGGAAATTTAACATTAAAAGAATTATTGGATAACAGAGTTGAACTTTTCTAAACAAATCATTTGTAAAATGGAAATGTGGATTACTGCCAATTATCTACGCTAGGGATCTAGGCAGGGGGTGGGATTGCCCCCCCCCGTGGGGGACTTTCTAAAGGGTCCTAACCCGTATTTACGCGGAAGGAGTGTTGAACTGATAGTGAACTTTCCGACCATGCTTTGTAAAAAATTAATGAAGCTTTCACATAAAGCGCTTGACTAAAATTAATAGTTTCGACATTCTATTTTATTTTAATGATGAAATTCTCCGAAGCAAGCTCGTTGTTTATGAAATTCAGTTTGAGAATTAGCAGAATGTTTTGACTCTTCTCTTCCCAAGTGATTATTAACAGGCACGTGAAGCTGACGTTGCTATGAGATTCTGATTCATCTTTGAGGAACATACAAACCAAACAAAACCAATTTTAACTTCATGGTTTTAGTGTTTCACAACATTTATCCAATGCAATCAAACAGTGCACTAGCTTTGTAAATGGAATTTGAGAATAACAACTGAATAACTCACCGAATTCGCAATTGACTTCATACTTGGTGACTGCCTAAAAGAAGAAAAATATCCTAATATTGATAGAAAGTAAACCAGCGAAGTTGTTTTGCAGAAAAAAAGTCGTACAAATTGCGGATTTGTTTTAATAGTCAGTTTCTAATACATGGAATTGATTAGGGATGGACGCGAGACGACTTTTTTGCGAGACGAGACAGAGATTTACCGCTTTTTTGCAAGACGAGACACACATTTTTAACATTACGATATAGGGGTTTTTGCGAGACGAGACAAGCTTTTAGGCTATTTTGCGAGACGCGAGACGCTTGTTTTTCGTCTCGCGTCCATCCCTAGAATTGATTGCAAATATATTTATCTAAACCACTCATACTTTATACCCAAGAACACTGTCGAGAAGAAAGGTGAATTTAAGAATACACAATAGTTTAAAAAAGCAATCGATATCATCGTGAAAAAAAAATTGTAATTTTATTGATTTTTGGGAAACTTTTATGACAAAATTTTCACCGTGCATTCACCAGAATATTTTCCTATATTTTACAGGATTTAAAATATATCAACAGTCTGTGACCATGAATGAACTATCAAAGCCAATAAATGTATAGTAAAATACATAGTCAACGTCAATGAAGTTCTTTGAATCAGGTTTTGTAATTTTAAAAATGTGAGCTAGTTGAAATCTTGTAAAATGCATAAATATATGTCATTCTACACTATGTACGGATGTCACAACTTAAAAAACGAAAAAAGAAAAGTTAAATGAAATTTGCATTTTTAATCGCCAAGGCTTTTCAAGAAAGTTCGTTTATTAGCAAGAAAGAGACTAATCTATCCGTTTCGTGTAAAATTCTGTGTCAGTGACGTTAGAGGAATTAAACAGCATACAATGACAAGCAATTCTCAATTGTTATCAGTGGTAAGCCGAAGGATGGAGCTAATACTCTTTCAAAATACAAATAAATCAATATTACAGCAGCACCAAAATAATGCTTCGCTGCGCCAAATTAGCCGAATTTGTACTTGACACAACCTGCAGTGAGTCACTTTAATTGTGATTCACTTTAACTGGAAATAGCAGCCGTTCGGGAAAGGCTCCTGTTCGGAAACTAGTTGACTGATCAAGAAGTACGCCTATTTCGTCAACATATTCATAAAAATAGGCACTTGGCAGTCGCAGATCTTGTCCCAACGGAAAGACAAACTTTTGAAATGACCATTTCCTAAGAAATTCGGCTTTGATATATCTAAAGGTGTGGATACACATTACACAAAGTAAGACGTAAAGCAATTGTCATTTCATTGAACGAACGTCGCCGTAATTCGTGGGTCAAATCTAACCTTAGCTACAGTACAATTCATTAGAAGAAGGTACTGTTGTCAGATAAATTTATTTTTATGGTTTATGTGTAAATATTGGCCGAACGTTTATTATGAAGAAGGGTGAAGCAAACGATCCATTGTAACAAGCGCATGGCTCTTAAAGTAAGCTCTGGGATACGTGGAGCTGCTTGTAAGCAAATGGAATTGGTAATTTGCATTCTTTTACGGGTACGATAAAGGTACAAGACTATATACGTATTCTTGAAATGAATCTACGTCAGTCAGTGCAGAGACTGCTTGGCAGAAAACGATATCTTTTCCAAGAAGATAACACAAAGCCTCATATAGCGAAGAAAACAAAATTATAGCTGTGTTCGAGACATGTACTTATTTCAGAGTGGCCAGCAGCAAGTCCAGATCTTTCTCCTATCGAGAATATTTAGAGAATACTTAAAAGGAAGATGATTCAACGTTGTCCCCGCAATGTACAACTGTTGAAAAAAATTATCTACGGTAGGAATGGGGGAAAATTTCTACAGACACATGAAACCGTTTAATTTCGTCCATGCATAAACTCCGAGCCTTAATTTTAAAGGCTCTGAAATAGAAAAATAGTTGGGGTTCAAACTGAAACAAAATCATTATATGATGTTGATTGGTATTTGATATATATTTTTTGCTAGTATACAAACTGCAAGCGTTTTTTAATTCAAATTTAAATCTGTGCATTAGGATACACAGTAAGACATCATTGAAAACTGATAAATTATATTATCGAAAAGTTTTCTTTATAGAAAATATCTAATAATGAAAAGAAAATATTACCCTTACTGTCATTCTCTTAGCAACCGGATAGGAGTAAAAAAAAAAAACATTAATCTGTTTGTGCCAGGAAAGCATTTAGTTTTATATTGACATTCGATAAAATTCATTATCTTTTCTCTGTCTTAGGTTCAGTGGTCCAAGAAGATTGTTGAATGTGTGATAATTTTTGATGAAAAACTTATATCGAACCTTATGTCTTAAAAAAGTTACCTTTCTTCTCTGATAAAATCGCGTACACAAGAGCAATGCACTTGGTTATTTCTAGAAAATGGGTTATTGCTGGAAAATCATAAAATAGACTCATATCTATCAACATTTCATTCCACTGAAGTTTAAGAGAATTCCAGGGAATAAACATTCTTGCCGAAATTTCCAGAGAAGTAAACAAAATTGCAAGTAATTGATTGATATCCAGATTATCCACTGTAGTCGAAATAGATCACTTGGCATGGCAGTTAAATCTCTGCTTCCCTCCCAAAATGCCCACTTTTTGAGTTATTTTTTAAGTTTGAATATTTTAGTGTAGTAATTTGAAGAATATTCTAAGTTCTAATTCAAAAGTACAAAATAATTAGTCTAGATTAAGGGTGTTAAATACAGAGATAAGTGGGCATTTCAAATTGAAAAAATGCTCGAAATAAGGTAGGAAATAAGACTCCGTCAAGAAAAAATTCTTCTTGTTAATTCACAAAAAGCTACGCTTTTAAAATTTGTATACGACGCCCGTACAAAACAATTCCCAATTTGCAACATTTGCTTAATACACTCATGAGGTGACATACAAAATTTGAGTACAATACCTTGAAAAGTGTCAGAGATATGAAGATAAATATAACGCTGACTTAAACCACTTTTCCATGGCTCTCGAAGAGAAAAAATCTCGTCGATTGATTGCATTTCAGGGGTCGTACAGAAATCACGAAAGAAAATCTTTTTTCTACTCCAGCAATAAACATTTATAACCAAAAGCGTGTATAGTCCCCGATCACTTTTGTTTAAAGATATCTCTGAGACGTCTTATGATATAATTCTCAAATTTGGTACATAACCTCAAGAGTTTATGGGGCTCATTTTACTAACTGGAAATTTTTTTGTTCGGAAGTCGTATAAAAATGTAAAAAGTGTAAATTTTTGGAAATTAACGAGAGGAATTATTTCTTAACAGAGTCTTATTTCCGACCTTATTTTGAATATTTTTTCAATTTACACTGTCCACTTATCTGTAATAGATCAAGAATTAAGCCCGATACTACCTTTTTAGGACACCCTGTATAATATAAACAAATTTATTGTTTAATTATCAGATATTTTAGTAAAACTAAATGGATTTTTACAAAAGAATTTCAACTGCTTTTATTTTGCTTGCATAATATAAATAATATTTTGTAGACAGCTGAAAATCATGCATTGAGAAATTAAAAAATATTAATTGGCAGTAATGTTTAAAGGGAGAAACAGATACTGTTTGTTTTCAGTGTAATTAAGCTGGATACATCACCGTGTTCACAGTTTTGATAATGTATTATATTTCATATTTTGATACGTATCCTTCAAATAAAAATACATGTATTACCCTTTTATGAAGCTCAATATATTTATAACAGACCACATAAATTATATTTAATAATAAACTTTTCATGTACATTGAGAAGCATCAGAAAAAATTACTTCATATGTCCCAACAATTTTTATGAAATGAGTTACATTATGCACATTAATTTAATCCACTACGTTATGAAAGAAACACATTACGTAATTAAATAATACACGTTTATTTCTCTGATTTGGTCATCTTATAATTAAATTTTATTATTAAATAAATATGATTGTGTTCACTAATTTAATCATATTATATTTATGGATGAGAGTTTTGTAGATAATTTTAAATAAGTATAAGGGAGAAATTCAGGGTTTTCTAAACAGCAGTACATTAAAGATATTAAAAGAATTCAAACTCTCCTATGTTCGACGCTAAGATAATATTCCTTTAAACATGTTTTTCTGTTCAACCAAACAAAACTACCAAAGAAAATTATAACAACAACGAGAACGTTACTTGGTCAGAAAATACGTCAGATTCTCCACTCAAAAGTATTCGAGTGAGATTTAATATTAATTAAGGATTTTTCCTCCCACTACAGCTTTTTTTCACGAAAATGCTAATATAGTTCAAGATAGTTCGTGAAACCAAGAAGAGAAAACTGAAATACACTCAAGATTATCTTTTTTCTGCGGCTATAAAGCGCCACCAGTTCTCCAGTTTTTGCTAATGCCTGCACACATGAATAAATTTTTGACATTAATTCTATGAAAAATTGATAAGTCCGCTAAAAATATATTTACTTTAAATAAAAGGAGAGAGAGAGCGAAACATCTGAGTTTTACCACCCTTAATTATGTTTTTATTCTAATTTATTAGTTATGAAACAAATACACTCAATACTGACTTTATCTTATGTACTTCTGCGACTGACAGTAAAAATACTACAATTTTTTGTTTTCATAGCGATAAACTACCACGTAAAGAGTGCTGCCAAAGTTTGAGTTCAAAACTTGCTAAGTCATTCTGTATTTATTTGTTTACATAATTTTTTAAAATAATAATAATAATAATAATAATGGGGAGGGGAGGAGTATGAATCATGAAAAATATATAGTTTATAGTAGCTCTCTCCACTGATAAAGTCTGAGAAAATAATTATGTCGATACAAACATGAATATATATTACAAAATATATTTATAATATAGAAACAAAAAAAAATCGCATTGTAGAATTTTATTTTAGAAGTAAAATAAATAGGTGTGTGTGTGGGGGGGGACGCCAGCGACTGTGCTTTTACAGATCTGCTAAGTGAAAACAAATTTAAATTTATCGAATTCACTTTACTTACTTAAAAAAAAGTAAAAGTAAACGATTTGTTGAGCCAGACTTAATGGAATTAGGCAATCAACATTCAGAAAAACATTTTATCACACCCAGCTGGAGCTGTTCGAGGACGCCTTGGGACGTGAGAAGAGAAATCATAAACAAATCAAGTGAACGTCCGAGGTCTGTCTGTCTTATCAAAAGCTTAAAATTCTCCTATGTTTGGTTAGAAGAGAAAGATATAATCTTGGTCTTTAAAATGTAATTCGAGGGCCCTAAATTTTGTTTACAGTTCGTACGATAAGATTTTAAGCTATAATGGAAGAAAAGGGGTAGTTTAATATTTTGCTTGCTATATTTTTTCTTACAGGAAACAGATAAAAAAAACTCATGAATGAATGTAGATGGAGAAAGTGATAACTTAAGTCTGTTTAGTGATGGAATTCGAGCAAACCTAGATTTACAAATACTTGCTAAATTTGGGATTTTAAATTTCGAGAGAAAGATTTATATCTTGAATAAAACATACAGTGCGTAAGTTTTTGCGTCAAACAATCCTTTACATATACATAGTCTCTTAAGACAGCTGTTGTAACAGTGTCGTAATTTATGAAATTGTACGGCTTATTTCATCAGCTTGAAAGAACGTGTTCTATTGTTTATCCGATGAACCTAATGCAAAAATAGTGAATTCAAAATTTATTGACCAAAAGGTTTTTCTTGAAGTGATTATTAAAATTATGCAATGCTGTCAGTAATCCGAACTTCGGTACATCGACTATCTAATAATCCGAACTGGGAAAGATATTCAAGAAGTCAGAATTTGAAGGAGGAAAATTATTTGTGCGTGACAGAGACGATTTCACACGAAAGATCATGACCAGCTGAGATTTCTGCGATGTCTCTGAAAGTCAAATCGGCTATTCATGTTATCTGACTCTAGAAGTCACAATATTGGTGAATACTGCTGTTAGCATGTTAATTCTTGATGCAGTCTTTTGACTTTCTTAATAAAACTTATAGATATATTAATAAAATCTTCCTGTGCTGTTAAATGAAGCCAGCTTTGTATTCTTATTTAAAAATGTCTAATTTTTTTAAGGAAATGAATACTGGAGTCGCGTGCTACTGCAATCATAAACACCATTTGTTTAAATCATACCAACTGGTACAGTGATTTAAACAACAGTTAATTAATGCTATACTAATATTTAAAGCAATGCGAAAGATTGGTTTTATACAGTCGAACTCGGTTAAGACGAGAGGGTAAAAATATGTAAAAGTGCTCGTATTAGCCGTTACTCGTAAAATCCGTGAAACAATTTTTTTTTTATTTAAATGCACATGTATAATGAAAATAACTACTAGAATTAACTTGTATAATTTTCTTAGCACAGAAATAACTTCATGATGCTTAATAAACACAGAATTTTCGGTCTTACCTGTTTATTTTTCTTACAATTTACAAGAAGGGATGCAGTATACACCTACATTTAATCTGAAATTACATTTCAACAGTTATTAAAGAAATCAGTCAGATGAGCTCTTATCAATGTCGTAGCAATTTACTAGTCTGACTGCTTCGAACTATTCAAGAAATAGAAGCATTTTTGCTTTTTCTTTTTCTCTTCCTTTTGCGTCCTATTGCTCGTATTAGCCGAGATTCTACTTTTGTGCTCGTAAAAGGCGTAAAATTCTTAATGTTGTTAAATAGCGAACCAAACACGTCGTGCAGATTGCTCGTTTTAGCCGTACTCGTATTAAGGAAGTTAGACTGTATTTCGAAAAGTACAGTGAGTTAATTTACCAGTTAGTTAACGTATATGTTATGAGAGTTTCCTAAATTTGTCGATAACGTTATTTTAGACCAACTACATTTTATGCAATTTCATTTCCAAAGCGAAATGTACCGAGAAATATGTTCTGTCAACATACCTATAGACTGAATCGTAGACTTATATTTCATGAACAGGCTTTTATTATCATTATCTACGTCTGAAATATCTTTATCAGTTTTAAAATGTGATTTGTAGAGTTAACCTGGAATATGTCTTCAGGGACTTTTCCAATCACGAGAAGTCTAGACTAAATTGACATATTAAAAAATTAGTCTGGAAATGATAAAAGAACTGTTTCCTGCTGCAAATCCTTTTAGAAGTGAATTTAAAGAAATGAAACAACAAATAATTTTAATTGATGCGTAAAATAGTCTGGAATGAAAGAAAGACACTTGCAGTACTTTACTTCCATTAAGATTTCAGATAGCTGTTGAATGAGAGACAAAAATGGGACTATCGAAATTATCTTCCGCACAGCTTCTAAAAACAGCCTCGTATTAGTTAAATACTCCACCCCCTTGCATTTTAAATAACTTTTACCGTGTCTGACATTGAATCCTGATGTCGAAGTCATGGAAGTCTCTTATTTAAACAGACTCTCTCTGACAGGATGCATTCACTTAAACGTTGAAAATCTCCCATTATTATTTCATTTCTTGTGTGACAGCCCTTTACTTTAAATATTATCAATAAAAAAGGGGGGAAAATGTACTCTTTAATCAGTGGCACAGTGTTGTTATTCATTCGCACAGTCAATGGTAGTTTTTCTTTTCTTTTTGGCAGAATTATAACAAGAAAATTAAACCATTCAAAAATTCACGTATGCTTACTAAAAAATGTATTCGAGTATAAGGAAAATTTCCAATTTTAGTTTTCTAAATAGCTGATTTATATGAAATCTACATAATTTCAGCCCTTCAGCATTAACCGTCTCAGAGATATCTTTAAATAAAAATGGTCCGAGGCTATAAAGGAATTTCAATGTACATTTTTATTGCTGGAGTTCAAAAAATTATTTTCTTTCGCAGTTTCTACACGTCCCCTAAAATGCGGTCATCCAACTTGAATTTTTCATTCGAGAGCCATTGATAAGTGGCTTAAGCCAGCATATATTTATCTTCATATCCCTGACACTTTTCTGATATGACTCTTAAAATTTTGTGCATCATCTCAGAATTGTATGGAACACCTTTTATTGATAGGGATTTTTTTCGTACGGAGGTCGTATATAAATTAAAAAAGTGTAACGTTTTGAAAATTAGTGTGAAGAATTTTTTTCTGAACATAGTCTCTTTTCCCTATCTTATTTTGAACATTTTTTTCTCAATTTACATTGCCCACTTATCTCTAATGGATATAGAATTAAAGCGTTACCATCTTTTTAGGACGCCCCGCATATTTAAAAAATATCTTACTTTTATTTTGATGCTTTATCTCGTTTGTATTATTAGACAATGTGCTCTTATATCAGGGAAGGAATGCATGTCATACATGCCAAGTTTGCCATGATAGAATTTCAAAAAAAAAAAAAAAAATTCCTTTTTCTTCTTTATAATATACTAGCTGCGTGCCCGATTTTCGCGCCGTAGGAAACGAAAAATTTTCTTACATGTGTAATTCGAATTAATCCCAGTGATGTGGAGTTTAAAAAAAGCAAAATTATTTTATTCTTGACGTACAGTTTGCGTCACTGGTACTAACCTGAGATCACTCAAATATAATGACACGAAAAACTACGTCAGTGTCCGTCGCGATCAGAAGATGAGAAGCTAGCCGGTTTGCATTGAAAACTCCTCACTTTCAAAATGTCTTATTTCTACATACTGTTTTTTAGGTTTAAGTTGTAGCATTAATAGCTCAGACACTACATGATATGGAGAACCGTTTTATTTCAAAATAATTGCGCACCCGCTTTTTATACTTGAAGAAGCAAATATTTTACAAAATATGATCGTAACTACATGTGACAAAGCAGAATCTTAAAAAAAAAAAAAAGTTCAGGCAATTTTTTCTGTTGAAACTACTGTGGGATATATTAACGCAAGCATGAATAGAGAACTTTTAATTTCATGAAATACTTATTAACCTGGTACATTGTGATTTAGTCATATTTTCATTGCAAAACTAGTAATACTACCTATTACTTGTATTAATACCATGTATCTTTGCTTCTCCACCTTTAATGCTCAATTTAAAGAAACATCTTAGATATTTGGCACCAACGGGACCTTTTTATTCTATGGCGATTCTTTGCTATTTACGCGTCAGCATTATGGTTCTAAATAAGGAAGCTCTCCATATATATTTAATTTATGCATAATTCTTTCAGATTGGCATATTTAGTACAGCAAAACATTTCAACTCGCCTGTGGCAGAAAATATCCAAGCTGTACCAATTTAAATATTTATGTATCCAATATAGCGATACCTTATAAATCCTCCATGGCTCTGTCTCGTGAAAAACATCAAGCGTTGTAATCTCGAAGAGCTATTTAGAATCACTGTAACTGCGAATAGGATGTTAGTGTTGCACAGTATACCAATTTCGCGCATTTTTTAATTTATGACGTCACGGTTTAACTGCCGTAAAAGATACCTCAGGTAGTTGAGGCAGTTTTCAAACAGTAGTACAGTAGTTTTCAAACGGTATAATATTGAAACTTACGACGACGTTGATTTTTTTTTTTTTTTTTTTTTTTTGGCTTTATACAGGACAGCTATGAAGGAACATAATCCAACATTAAAATAAAGCTATACTCGCAATATGCATATGTTGGGAAACATATATGGCTTTGGTATAATTAAATGTCAAAAGTAAAAATGAAAATAGAAAACCCTAATGTATCGCGCTTTTTAAAACGAATTTTGTAACTTTTCAAATGAATAACATTTCAACTGCGTTAAAACATTTCCATTTTTAAATCTAAGCAACGGATTAAAATACCACTATAATTGTTAATTTCTTCCTACAGTTCTATCGCAAGTTTTGCTTGTGTTAAAAATGAGCGGGAATAAATTGCGTTTCGTGGCGAAATTTTTACGTATTTACAGAACGGGAAAACTTTCAAAACATTTTTTTCCTAATGCATCTTAAGGCATTCCTAAGCATTTAAGGTCACAGAAGGAGATTTCATTGCTATTTGAAAATAAGGTGCCCCGTTTAAAAACTTTATTGATAGGTTGAAAAAGCAGAGCTTTTCTAATCCTTTCTGTGTCAACCTACCTTAAAAATCTCGTATTGAGACTGATTGATAGTGGCGTTACGCTCATGCGATTAAATTCTAAACATTACCTTGGATTAAAATTCGTAAACAACACTTAATTTATATAATTTTTTCATTTTTATTTTAAAAGAGGGCGAAATGAATGTTTTATCATTTGCCAAAATATCAAATTGTTATGACTGATAGAATTGAAAATGCGACAGTTTTAAAATTATTTTACGAAAGTTTTTGTCAAATTTGATCTTTAGTTAAAAAATAACTAAAAATCTGCAAATTATGCTACATATTCAGAAAGAACTGGTTTTAAAAGAAAATTTTCTCCTCTATGTGATGATGCAAATGCAGTTTTGCTGCAAGCGTAATTACTGCTGTTATTACGAATTAGGTGCACAAAATCGCATAAAACATAAAATAAAAGATTTCTAATATGAATGTTGAAAAATCGCTTCGAAGTGCACAACCTCATGTTTAGAACTTCCTGTGTACCAAATTTGGTAATTCTACGTGTAGCCGTTTGCCCGTAACGCCGTCAACAAAGAGACAGACACAGACAGACAGACAGCTTTTTTATAATAAGAAGAGAAAACATACAGCGCTGGTACTCCAAAAAACATGCATTTCAATGAATTTTTGTTTTGGCACTGGGATCCAATTGTATTTGCCATTCCAACGATTAGTGTTTGTAAACCAACAGTGTAAAATGTTCGCACTCATTCGACTTTACAAACATTTTACTGTTTATAATTATCTCTCAAATTATATATTTCAATAGAAATTATAGAGCCGGATTTCCTTTCAATTGTGTATTGTATAGAACAGAAAATATCCTTTATGAAATAAAGGCTGGACATGTTAACGAATGGATATTTTGTAATAAGCATATATTTGGACAGACGCTCCAACAGAATTCTAACAGAAAATGAATCTACAAGTCGACCTAGCGTTGGATAGTTATGTAATAGATATTACAAAGGCAATTAAGTTAAAAAAGTATTTCAGTATCTATGACTTTCTAAAACAGAAAGCCGTGATATTTGGGGAACCTATTTTTCAAGGGGACCGGGCTATTGTCCCGTTTACCCGTTACCCGGACTTTGCTGCTGTGGGATTAAACATTGTGGTCTTTATTTAATAAACAGAAAAAGCGGTTGGCTGGTTTTGGTGTTTGGCAAAAGTCGCCAAAAAGAGATAAATCGTCAATTTTAGTTAATTTAATTTTTTAAATCATACTAATTAAGTTCATAATATTATTTCTTTTTGTTATACTTTATGATGAGTAGATTAAGATTTTTTTTCCGAATATTTTGAAGGATAGCCTGATCGAGTCCTTTCTTTGTTAGTAACTAACGTTTTGATATCAAGCATTGTAAGTATGCGCTATATCAAAATTCTTTTTGAGCCTATTAATTTGCTCTTGGCGTTGATTAATCACCAGCCATGGCCATAAATGGCGTAGTACTGACCTACATGAATGTATTAGCTAATGTTTTAAATGTTTGAGACCCAAACTTTCGTTTTTTGATACCATGAAACAGTTCCATGTTTCAGCACACGCTGTTCCGAAGTGATGAAGATGTAATAAACTTTTAATTCTCCTATTATGCGGAAAGTATTTTTTTTTTTAAATTATTGTTAACATTTGACTTATATTCATTTACATACTATTACAATATACAGTATTCATAAACACCCAAATCAATAAACAACAACAGAATAAATTAATTAATAAAAAGAAATAAAAAACAAATGAAAAAATAAAATACGCATGTAACTATTTTATACGTGCAGCGATGCTTTAGGAGTAATAAAATCAACTAAAAGCTTGTATCGTACGCTGAGTTTTCGGACTTTTATTTTATGCTCGGTAGGATTTTACTTTCATGATTAAGTCTTCTACATAAATAATGTAGATTTATCGTTGCTGATTGTAAAATATGCATATACTGACGAATGTAAGCAAAATCTGTCGCTGGTGATAAGATCGAGTTTATATATAAGCACCTGATTACTGTGTATGCAAGATGTGAAATGTTTACCAACGGCTTGTTCTTGCTAGACTCTGACACCTGATATTCGTGTTGTAGTTACTATCGTGAAGGATCATATAATTTTGTAGAGAAAAAAAGTAAAATACATATAGGCAGCAATCTTACAGCAATACTTAATTATACGAGTATATATACTATATTATTTTACATTTCTGTGTTAAGTAAACTTACTTAGTAAACAATTAAAGCAGCTCGAGCCCCATAGTCCCATGTAAATTACGCTATAAGCTAAGGGTAATTTATTAGACGGTCTCACCTCCTTACTCTCATGCATCTCCGATCAGTTTCACTTCCCCTAACTTACGAGCGAAAGAAAAAAATTGTAAAGTTTGCTTTTCTTCATAATAATAATTCTGGAAGGATAAATTTCATTAAAATTTTCAAGGCAAGCTTTCATAAGCCTTGAACTATCCTTTAATAATGTCTAAACATCCTAATTTGCAATGGCTTGTTAAAATGTATAAAACTGTCTGTAAAAAATCTCTTAGCACTGGGGGGATATTTACTTAATACACTTAATAGGAGTCGATTCTCGCACTGTGAAATCTGAAAAACTGAAAGTGTTTCGCTTGTGATGCAATATTAGCGTCACAACTGCTAATTCCAGCTGATATAATTTCAGCAAGTGCAGTAAGAGAAAGCACAAAATTACCGTTTCATATTTTAATTTAAGCTACCAATGTTTATAGTAGGCAAAATGTTCGATGTTGAAAAAAGACGTCATTAATAATAATATCAGTAACCACAGTAAGAGAAAGTACAGAATTAGCGTTTCATATTTTTAATTTAAGCTACTAATGTTTATGTGTGGACAAAAATGTTCGATATTGAAAAAGGACGTCATTAAAATTTAACAATTACTTTAATTTTATGAATATTAACCAGGATGTCATGTAACGTATCTTTTCCTTGGGCGATATTTTGTCTGGTGCTTTACGGACTTTACGGACTAAACATTATTTCAACATGTCAGTCCTAAATAGCGTTAATGAGGCAAAATGTAATTTCAATAAGAATTAATTTAAGGATAATACTCATATTTTCTTGATACCTTATAATGGAAAGTAAAACAAAAACAGAAACATTTCACAGGCATGCAACTTTTGCCTCACAACATAATAGGTAAGACCTAGCAGAACTTTGGTACCTAACACAGTTTGTAACCGTGATCTAAAACCTTATGCCGCACTCACTCACAATATAAAAGAATTCCAAAGTTACGATTTAAAAACGATATATCAAGCCTGATAATTAGAGGTTCATGACAAAACTGAAACATTTGATACTGTTAATTTCATCTTCGAGACTATTAAATTCTCAAACTAAAGACTGTCTTAATAAAATTATACTGCACGTAAAAATCTAAAACGTTGTTAATACGAAATATATAATATATATAAGTCTGAGCAGAACATTTAGATTTTATCAATGCACTAGAGGGCTTTTGATTATGTATATCAGAGATTAATATCTAAAGAATTATAACGATTTAACAACTCTTTAAAAAAATCTTAAATATCTTGCAAATTTTACTCACCGAAGTTGAAATTTTCATGGTTTTTCTTTCCTCTATCTGTAGGTAGTATTCTTTAAGTTTTAATCGGAATGAAAATACAAATAAATCACGGAATAAAACCGCCAAAACATTATTTTGAAAGATACACGATGATGATGATGATGATGATGATAATACTAATACTACTACTACCACTGGCGTAACCAGGATTTTGTTTCGGTAGGGGCACAGAGAGTTTTATCCAACTGAATAATTATTTAATTAATATTCTAATTATTAATTGTGATTAGAAATATTTTAATTATTAATTAATCTTAAATTTAAAAACAAGATTATTAATTATAATTAGAAATAACATTATCATTATTAATTCTAATTAAAAATAAGGCTATAACTATTAATTCTAATTAGAATATTATT
The DNA here is from genome assembly GCA_038373885.1 of Cheiracanthium punctorium. Taxonomy (NCBI): domain Eukaryota; kingdom Metazoa; phylum Arthropoda; class Arachnida; order Araneae; family Cheiracanthiidae; genus Cheiracanthium; species Cheiracanthium punctorium. The sequence goes on along the minus strand of JAWZYV010003197.1, from coordinate 519,354 downwards.
TAATTAGTAATTCGACAAAAATATCCTTAAATATATCTTTAAAGATGCTATTCAGTATTAATTTCGCAAGTTAATAAATAATTCTTCAATATAATTATCTCTGTACATAGATGCTTATGTACCAGTTTAGTCTGGCAAGTGTATCTCATCCAGATAAGATTTTTTTTTAATCCAGGCCCGTATCTGCTACTACAATAATCTTCAATAAATTTATCCAAAGAAAGATACTGAAAAGAAAACTAAATAAATGCTTTTTAAATCTCAATAAACGGCCGTAGTAAAAAATATTTCTATGTAAAACTTTCCTGTTATAAACAGGAAATATATCAATCTATCCCGGATTTTCTATAAGTTCATATGTAGCTGCATAAAACTAATACACACACACACACAGGTTGATTCAAAAGTAGTGTGACCAATTTTATAAGCATGTAATTATTTATGGTAAATTTTAATCTCTTTACCACCAGTTTTATTTTTAAAATTAAACGTTTAAATAACGAATTGGACTATTTTTATTAGTGGGAGTAAATTATAGCTCCGAAATTAGATACTTGAACCCGAAACGAAATTTTAAAGCTTTAGAAGGATGGTTGCTCAAATTCTGTTATAAATAAAGCATTTTTCGAATGGATAACTATCTCAACTTCGAAAAGAAATAAAATATGGCTGGCAATCAATAGCTCCAGGGGGGGAGGGGGGAATATGGACGAAAGGAAGTCCTTGGTGAAAAAGAAAAAAAGAAGCTGAAAAGACTTATCGTTGTAGAAAATCCTTCAAAGAACTTTAGCAAAGAAACTACAAGCATCGCAATCGACAATTTGTCGTCAGATAAAGAAAATTGGCTATAAAAAGTAAGAAACTAATTTGTCATCAAATATCTGCAAAGACTGTAGAAAAATGAAGAAAACGTTCTTGGCCTATGTATTCAATGTTACGCAAAGGTAGATACAAAACATGGATAACTTCGGATGAAGCATTGTTTCATCTGTCATCCACAAATGACAGGTTGGCCGTCAGGTGTTATGGTATGGATGGGAATGTCCACTGAAGGCTTGGCAAAACCATTTTTTTGTAGAACCAAAGACTAAATCTGATGCTAAATACTATCAGAATAGTTTTGAAGCACATTATCAAAGAAAGTAAATGTCTTTACCCTCAAGGGAACTTTGTTTTTCACCAAGATTCTGCACCAAGTCCTACTGCAAAATCAACTATAAAATAACTGAAAGATTTAAAAAAAAATCTTCTTCCAGAGAAATGAGCTACCATCATCCCCTGACTGTGGTCCTTGGGATTATTTTTTATCCGGATACTTAAAAAACTAATTAAATAGACTTAAAGTAAGAAGACTTGAAGGCCTTTAAAAAGCAATGAAAGAGGAAGTTGGAAAAATACCTTTGAAACTCTATGAAAAAGCTCTTTAGGCTTAGCTTAAATGTTTAAGCAAAGTGTACTATGCTAAAGGAAACCACATTGAAAATTTCGTGTAAATAACTTAATTCATTAAAATTTCAGGATGCTCTGAAATTGGTCACATTATTTTTGAACCTGTATTTTATAACGAAAAACACGCAAACACAAACCTATTATTATTTTTTAAATTAACAGCCACAGAACACTGACGCTAAGTAAAAAAAAAAAAAAAAAAAAAAAAAAAAAAAAAACTTTAGCTATAATGCACAGGCTGTACTCACTCAGTTTCTTATTCCAATTAATAGCTATGTCAAAATGTACAGTTTTATGCAGTAACACACAATTCCCTCAGAAAATCTTATGACTAGATTTTTTTGATTTATCTTTTTATTTTTTCAAAACGCTTGTTTTTAATATAATGTTGCTCACAAACTTAAAATATTCTAAATAATGCAGACACAATATTAAAATAAGAAAGATATAGCGAAAATCTTCCAAAGAAAGTCTTCCAAAGAAAGTCTTGAAGAAAATCTTCCAAAAGTCTGGTTTCTGGGATAAAGTTGATCACAAGATTAAAATACCCTTCACAATGCAAATACAATATTAAAATAATAAAGATATGAGTTAAAGAGTATTTTCCAAAACTCCGCCCTTCTGTAAAAGGTTGGTGGCAGGACTAAACTATTATATACAATGTAGACACAATATTAAAATAACCCAGACATCACTTGAAAAAAAATTTCGAAACTCTGTCTTTGGAATAAAGTTGATTTCAAGATTAAAATTTTTTGCAAATCTTCCTAAATTCTGGTAGAATTTTTGTATACACCACAGTTTAAAAATACCACAGGTGGTCATGAAAGCAGAAAACACTTGGGGATACATACTTCACAGGGTAAAACGGAAACAAGCTGAGGTTATAGGGGGAAATTTTTACTATCGCGGGAGAGGGATATTGCCCAGATGAGTATTTTTCTGGTCTGTAGGCGTGTCAAAAGTCACTACAGGTTTGTGAAAAAAGGCACTTTTTAATCTTTCTATTGACTTGTTTTATTTTTATTTTATTATTATTTTTTTTTTTTCGATCTCAATGTGAAAAAATCTAGAAAAAGTTTATTAGAAAGATTAGAAAAATGTCACACAACATGGATTCTGAGGCAATCGATATTTATAAATTGCAATCTATATAAAATCAACTGAAAAAATTTCGGTGGTGGGGTGGGGCACGGGCCCGGTGCCTCCCCCCCATGGCTACGTCAGTGACTACTACTACTAATCAGGCGCGTAGCCAGGAAAATTTTTCGGGGGGGCTATGAACTTATATGTGTATAAATTGACGGAATTTTATCACTGATCCAAAAATTTCGGGGTGGGATATATCCCGATATCCCCCCCCCTGGCTACGCCCCTGCTACTAATAATAAGACAATTAGCCAGTTTCACCATACGGAATTATTTTATATTTTTAAATTGGAATATTATATCTATTTATTTGACAATAATAAATTTAAGGCTGTCAATCTGATTTCAACGAAACTAAATTTTCGTATTCTCAAAATGAAGAAAAAAAAACTTTTTTCAATGTAAAGGTTAAAATCTGTGGCCAAGTGGCTGAGAATTTAAAAAAAAAAATATTTTTACTGGCTGAAAATGTGAAAGACTTCTTACACTTTATTAAAGACTAATTATCCATTTTAATGGAAATTTATTAAAACGCTCTTTATTTTGAAAAATAAAAAATACTACTCATTTTAGATAAAAAATAAATAAATAAAATAAATTGCTTTACAAAAAAATCTATAAAAAAGCATATGAAACAATAAAATAAATGAATTTATAAAACATTAAATCATTTTTAAAATTGTGTATTCTTACTTAGTAATTTTTCAATAAATAAAAATAATAATAGGAAAAATTAGTTTAAAAATAAATAATTAAAATAAATAAATCATAACATAATATCCCACTCAAAGTGAGATTCAATCTCGGAACACGTTAAGAATATTTTAACAAATAATTCACTTTAAAAAATAAATCTGAATTTAGTATCAGTTGCAATATTGCCAGATTAAATATTTGTACTCACTCTTAAAATGGACTAGTACTACGAAGTTTTACGTAAGACATATTTTTTGAGATCCTAAGAGAAAATTTTCAACAACTTTTGAGCATGTGAAGAGATTTGTAAGAACTTTTTCGTATTATTTAAACTTCACGCAGCAAGTAATAAAAAAAAAAAAAAAAATCTATTCGACATACATGTTTGTTAGATAAGAAAGTTTTTCAGTAGTGACATCTAGTGAGACTTTACGAAAGCAGATGCTTTTTACTTCACATGAACTTCACAAACTACATATGCCACGCAGATGGAAGGGGGAAAATCTAATTTTCCAAGCTCCAATATTTGCAAATACATAAACACAATGCCAAGTTTCTGAATAGTTCCGAATGGGTTCAAATATGTGTGTATTCGTTAAATATGACTTTATATACAGTGAAACCTGCTAAGTTGACCACTCAGTGGTTCCATGTTTTTGTGGTCAACGTAGACAGGTGGTCGACTTATCAAGGGTGCAATACTTACTTTTTGATTTTCGTATTTTATCATCTACTTACTTATAAATTACATAGTACATATATGTAGTATACTAAAAAATTATATAAAATATGAAATCAAAATGACATAAAATAGGAGTGATATTTCTTATTAGGGTTAAACATTAATTATGTAAATAGAAAAAAAAATCTATAAGTGGTCAACTTACAAAGGTTTTGAGCTATGCTTTGGGACAAATTCTACCTAACTACCGGGTCAACATACAAGTTAGATAGGTGGTCAACTTATAAAGGTGGTCAACTTCACAGGTTTCACTGCACATGCATAAAATGTACGTATCATTTTCGTTTTCTGTAAACTACTGACTTAACTGGTATTAGTGGCTCTGGCTCCTGGGGTGGATTCTGAGAACGCATAAACATAATCGTAGTGTAGTGAAATTGTATTTCGTAGTTCATTTTACTAATAATTACACAAAAGGTATTTTGATTGTGTAATAAACATATTCAAAGCATTTGTATATCCGCTATTTTAAAGTATTTAAAGCAAAAATCGCCGCGACTCCTTGTTACACGCAAGATCTTTAGCAAATTTTGAATACTTCCTACATATCTTAAACTAAAGAAACTTTTTCGTTTCAGAGCTTTCTAAAAGTTCTGGCCATCTTTATAACGTCGAAATTATTCATACTAGTAAACATAACTTTTTTCTATGCACTAGTGTCATTTATACAAGTAAATATAAATTTTTTTAGATACAGATGAGGGCGAATTTTCTTTTGCCTTTTTAATATGATTTAAAGCGTAACTCGATGTGATCAACCGCACTATCTCCCAATCACACGCTTCTCAACAGATCTAAAATTTAAATTAATACATTGAGACAAAACTATTTACATTTGTTATCTGCTTTTTTTCGACACTTTTTCTCTTTTTCTTGGAGTCATTTTTCAAGCATGATCGGAAAACAAGACAAAATTTAATTCGCGCACAATAGATAGCAGCACTGCCGAGAATGAAGCAAATTTGAGAAAATGCATGGCGGCGATAAGTTCTCTGGGATGCTCGAGAGAAAGCCTGATCAAGACAAATGTGGACTCTTGGAAAAAGAAATAATATAAAATATAAAACTTTTCTTTTTTTAAATGCTTCCCTTTATATGCGGCGTATAACGCTTACCCACAAACTTCGATCTTTTTTTTTTGTATTAAAAATGCGCGTTATACGCCGCTATTACATTATTTTACCTAAGTATAATGTTTAATTAGTTTCCTAAATACCTCCGCCGATGATTGACAAACTAGGATAGATTTGTTTGTTGCAATAAATGTTTGAGCTTGAAAACTTTCACAAGAATTATTTCACACATTTTAATCTACCTCTGAAAGAAAAGCTTGGTTTTGAAAACTTTTTTTATCTTATATTTATTCAATCCTTTTTAGTCTGAAATTTGTTTTTTTCCTAATATATCTGTCGAGACTCTGCAAGACATCGCTTGCGTTGTACTGCTATTTCATTTATGTTCGTATTTTTTGTCCTCATTTATTCACGAGTTCCACGTGGAAGGCAATAAAAAGCATCCGTGCTGATATATATAGGGATTGGTGCGATACGAGACGAGGCAGAGATCCACAGTTTTAATGCGAGACGAGACAGACATTTTTATAATTATTGTATCGGGATTTTGAGAGACGAGACAAAGCTTTGGAGCTGTTTTGTGAGACGAGACAGGCCTATTTTCCGACCCTAGATAGATATATTTCCAGGGTGCGAATTGACGGGGGGGAGGGGTGCCGGGGTTTGTCCCCGGCTGAAGAATGTAATATCCCTGGCTAGAGAAATATTAATGGATCCCTACCAGGGATACTATTTATCCCCTACTGGAGAAATGTTAAAATTAGTCTCTGTCCTCACAAATTCAGTACCTAACGATTTTAAGTATTGAGAATCGAAATTCTTTTTGTTTACTAGACAAAGGAGCAAGTTTCAAACATCCCTTTGAAATAGATATACATGCCTGATGCCACTTCTCATTCTGCAACTGGGGTCAGGTTTCAAAATTAAGACTGCGAAATGATGGAACAAGCGCTGCCGAATTTGAGGGTAGACGAGAATCGCTATGCATAGAAAATCGGTGGTTGACTTTTATTTGAATATAAGTCTCTTCCCAGACATGTTGGCGACTGCATTTGTCATGTAATACCTAAAATATTATGTATGTGAGTAGAGCATTTTACGCCTTCCCTTCTTTTTTTCCCTTTTTCTTTTATTTTCAAAATGTCCCCTCCTGGAGAATTTCTTTCAAATGTCCCCCCCTGGAGAAAATTTTCAATTCGCACCCAGGGAATTTGAAGACACTTAATTATTAAAACTGCATTAATTGGCAACCCAAAATATATAATAATGTAACGGAATGCTGTACTTACAGGTTGTTCCAAATCGCTATTTTAATTCTAAATTACGATTGCCACATAAATACACAAAATCGTCCTGGTTACTGCATATGTTTAATGATCGCCACCTTGGCGAGAATCGGGGCGTTCAAGTAGGAATCAACCCAAGAAAGACAAACACGGCACACGCATGGATTATGTTGCACATTCGCACCAATATTTAAAGCGGTGAAGTATAGTTGCAATATACTTGGAGAAGATTATAAAATAGTTTAAGTAGGCGATTTTAAGATAGATTTCGATTCCAAAGATGGATTTTATGAAACAAGGAAGCAAAATACGGCACAGTCATGAATAATGATACACTTTCCAACTTAATGGAATAAGGAAGAAAAATACGGACGACGCATAAATCATGATAAGCTTTTAATATGTAGCACTATAGTGCGTATTTAAAATCGGAAAGTGTTTCAGTTTTTCTTCCTTTTTTTAATTTATTTTTAATCATTATATCTATATCTGTTTTTTACTGAACAAAAATTTTCAACATCAGCCACACACACACACATATATATCGTAAACAGCAAACTAATAAAACAAAGGCAATACTCCACAGAATTAATAATTACCATAAGTCACCCACATGGTATAACCAAGATAATGATCACCCATCATTTTTGAAGAGTGAAAAACGCATGAAAAATAGAATAGAATGTATTTATTTAATTAATACAAATATAAATAAGTTGTTGCCTATTTTACCTTTTATTGAAAAGATTAAATAAATCATTGTTCAGTAAAATAATTCTAAAAATTATCGTACATCGGAATTAAAAATAAAGCGTCTTTAATTTAAAATTTTATTTTCCTACTTTTCCTCATGGCAAAATCTTTAATGACACTATCAATATAAATGGCATTAGCCATTTTATGCTTATGAACACTTTTTTTTCCTGACATGTGAAAAAAAGTGTAATGAAGGCCCCTTTCGTAGGCCGCCCGTATATCTTTCTATCACGTTTAAAGTATTAACTGCACAACACAACAGACAAACAACTTAAGTTGCTTGTCTTTAAGTTAGTAAGTTAATTTTTAACTACTTTGGTGACCTTTGTTTTATAACAAATTACTGGGATATTGTCAATATAATTCATCATTTCCATCAAAACTTTCTTAAATTTATAGATATGATATAAACAAAAATCGGCATTTTGGATTCAAAACAGAAATAATATTAGGAAATTTAACACGAGCGACTCGGAAAAAAAAAGAAAGAACCATCCGTCTACTAGGGAACAGAACTGCACAGGCACAGGTCCGTTTCCTCGCCAAAGATTAGCTACCGAATCTTCCCAGCCGCAGTCACACTGCAACCCTGCAACGCCGAGTTCTGCTCTCCAGGAATAGAGTGATTTCATTGGCTGGCAACGCCTGCACCAAAAGTAGAAAGAGTACAAACACAGGCTAGTCCTCGCGGTTAATACCCGTGTATAAGTTCAAAGCTGGGTGGGCAAACAGGTGGACATATCCAACGATTTCTAACGTCGATGATTACATCTGAACTACGTCGACGTCGACGTTAGTTTGATGTATCGTGACTGTGAAAGCTGTTGTTAGGAAACAAATTCGGGACGATTTCAAGTGTTATGTTTTAAATTGGTAGTTTTTTTTTCAGTACACGTCTGCAAATAGTCATGTATGTTCATGAAAATTTTGGTATGGGGGATGAACCACTCCCTACACACCCTTTTGCCACTATGGTTATCGGCTTTGCTCCCGTTCTCTGCTAATTCAATAGTTGAAGAGCCTGCTATAAAGAATGTATTGAGACTGGTGGATATTGTACGTGGTGCGGCTCGCGACTCAATGCTTCGTAAGTAAGAGAACAACTCCCTAACAGCACCGTAACCTAAATGCGAGGTGCAAGACCTTCACGGGGTGTCGCCAATGAGTCACAAATAAGTCGCCTTTACTGTCTAATGTCCTTCTGTGGCAACGTCACAACGTGACGTCACCATGAAGTCACACTGGGACTTGTGCACGACATTGTGACTTCAATGCGACGTTACAGCGCTGTCACAATCACAGCACTGTGACTTAAGTAGGAATCAACCCAAGACTGACATAACACTGAATTCCACTGATTTAAAACTGAAAAAAACTTTTTTCAGAAATTTGCAAAATTACTTAAAATTCACAATAAAAAAAAAGTAGCAAGAAAGTAGCAATATCGCAAAGTCATAAAATTTAGTCGCATGGTGCTTTCAAAAGTAGCAAAAATTGCGAAAAGTCGCAAGATCTAGCAAGACGTCACAAACGATCCGTCAAGGTGACGTCACAAAGATGTCACAAGCGACCAGCAGTAAAGCAGTCACACTGCTTTACTACTGGTGGAAAAATAACGAGGAAAGTTGTAGGCTATATAAGATCTCTCTACGACCCATCTACAGGCTATTGTCACTGGCAAGTCACTTATGGTCACAAGTGTGACTGCGACCAATGTGACTCACAGGGACGTCACGGCGACCTCATTGTGACGTTCCGTGCTATTAGTGTAGCGCCTTTGCGTACCGGGCAAGTTGCCTATACCTATGGGATAACTTTGCACATCTGTACTAATATATTATAATAAAGAGACTGAGTTCCTTTGAACGCGCTAATATCTGAACCTGTACGATTTGACAATTTCTTTTTGCGTTTAAGTTTCCAACTCCAAACTTCATGGTGTAAGGTAAGATCGCAACCAGGCATGGTGTTAGTTCAGTGGCGGCTCGTGGGATACAGCAAGTACAGCCGGGCTGCACTTGAAATTATCAGCACATACTTTAAAATAATTTATTCTACTAATTTTCCTAAATTCAGATTAGAATTGTGGAATTCCTACGGTAAATTAAAAAAATCTCCGAAAAAAAAACAAACAAACAAAAAAAAAACGTATTGTGGCCGGATCGCTCATTCAGAAAAAAAGCACTTTAATCTTCCCGCAATTCAATTGGGAAAATCTTTGGTTCAGCCCAGAACGCTGAAAAGAAAATTGGCAGCACCGTTGCCATGACAACGACTTCGTCAGCAGCCTCTCCGGCATAGGGAGTATGCCGCTGATACAGCCGATGGAAGATTTTCCAACGGCGGCTGAACTTGAGAACTCGACTAACTGATTCGCTCGGACGAGAAGTGAGGGAGGGGGTAAGGAGAATATATGTTTGGAAAACTCTGGACTTTATATTGCTGAATTTATCAAGAAGGTAAGCCTGAATAGACGCTTATGAATGGACAATTACCCATCAAAGCAATATTGTTTTTAAGTAAGCAAGAACTGGCATTTAGACATGGCGAGCGAGAAAATTCTTTAAACATGGGAAATTTTAAAGAGCTTTTAAAATTATTGATATCTGAATTAAAACAACGCCTTTTTATGGGGACATCACTGACCGATTCGCATGTTTAAAAGAAAGGAGGATTGATTTGACTTATAAAAAATAAGTAAGTTTTTTTTTTTTTCCTTCTCAAGTTATCGTTACAAAAGAAAATTCTAAGGAAACTTCGAATCAGACACGGATTAATGCAATTTTGAGGATAAGAGCGGCTGGTTGAAATTTATGTCCATTTTATGGAAGTAAAATAGGATCTCTGACATTTTTTATGTAATTTATTTTTTTTTTCCTCGGTGAGGGCTTAATCCGCCAGCTTTCGAATTCAGTAACAAAGATTTTCCAATCCTCTCCGGAGGAAAGGGGGGGGGGCTCATATGCTTCCGGCTGCACTAACATTTTTGACCACGGGCCGCCACTGTGTTAGTTCTTCAGTCATGATCGTCCCTCTCTCTCTTTTTGGGAGCCGTTGCCATGTCATGGGTGCCCTTCCCAGGCTATAAAGCATTACTCTACGACCCATTTACAGGGCGTTCCGAAAAGATTAACTCAGGCTGTATGTTTTTTACGTGTTCAGATAAATGGTCATTGGAAATCTCAAAAAATAACGAGGAAAGTTGTAGGCTATATAAGATCTCTCTATGACCTGTGGCGGCACGAGATCACTTCTGCGCACACAACACCCGGCAATTGAAGGCCGGTCAAATAGGTACCTTTTGGCCGAAATGGATTGCGCCTCATTTTGCGTAAGTTGCTGCCGCTCGTTGCGGACTTTGGTGAGGTCGCTGCCGCTCGTTGCGGACTTTGAAAGAGAGCCGAGCGAGAGATGGAAGAGGGCGGTGCTGGCGCCATCTGTCGCTGTAGGCGAGAAGGAGAATGCGTGTTCGTTGTTCGGGTCGCCAATGAAGGGGGAGCGTGCGGCAGCAACCTCAACAAGTCCACAACGAGTGGCAACATTCCATAACGCTTGGAATATCGTTCGTCAGCCTCCGACTGACTCTCTAGGGGAGGAGTAGTGTGGCGGCACGAGATCACTTCTGAGCACACAACACCCGGCAATTGAAGGCCGGTCGAATAGGTACCCTTTGGCCGAGCTGGATTGCGCCTCATTCTACCACCCATAAGTCCCTGGGTTCAAACCCAGCTCTCGCCCCACGCTCTCCCTTCAGACCCATCTACAGGTGTGTCACACAAAGATTGAACCGCGTTGTAATTCTTTACTTATTAAGGTAAATGATCCATGATAATTACAAAAATGGAAGAAATAAGACTGCGTAAAAGAAAAATTAATCTTATAAACATTATCTACGGTGTTCTTTATTTGAAAAAATATTTTGTGAGAAATCCTACAATGTAATTTGCCAATGGTCCGACGACTGTTGTCGTCGTTTGGGAGACTACCGACGACAACAGTCGTCGGTAGTCTCCCAAAACGAATCAATTTTCATCATGGCTGGGGATTCCAGCCAGTGGCGCCAGGCCCTGACTAACATTTTGGAGCCAAGGCACTTTTCAAATTTTCTGCCCCTGTATACAGCAGATTCAAATTTTGTGCCCGGATATATGGGTCTAAACTCAATTTTTTGGTCTATTTCTGCATGTGTGCCAAGGACACGTGCCCAAAGTGCCTGTGCAATAATCACACCTGAGTGGTGCCGACTACGAGGGTGCTCCGGGGCTTAAGCACCCACTGAAAAAATAACTGTGGTTGCAGAGCACCCACAAAAATGTAACGAACAGTATTGGCTACTTTGTCGTTGAAAGAAAAACTTGAAATTCAGAAAATCAGTATTTTTGATTAAAAAAAAAAGGATCGTTTACAACATTTGATTCAATTGCTGCTTATCACAATATAAACTTAAATAAAATCGATCACGAGGAGGGGAAATAACTATGGATCTAGATTAAAAAAATAACTACTCTTTCGTTTAGAATACGAAATTCATTCCTTCAAAGTTTTCTCATAGCGGGTGCTTCGTAACTTTGGACATAAAGAAAATTTTTATGAGTGCTCAGTGCTTGCATGGTTCTAAAATGAAAATTTACCTCGCGTTGGTCATCATCTATGTGGATGCTCCATAACTGGTGTGGATAATTCCATGGATGGATAGATTCCATTATGGATAATTCTATGCTAAGAGGTTGCCGAAGGCTTCAAACATTGAGTAAACGCAGATAATTTGCACAGTTAAATTGGATCAGAAGTGCTAAGGTAACGGGTTTGGGGGTGAATAATTCTTGAAAATATGAGTACCCGCATAAGCTTTTCCTGAGCATTTGAAAATAAAATTACATCTGATCTTAGGCACTGTTTATGTAGATAAACTTGAGACTCATTACGGAAAAATATTTTAATGCGTTTGCATAATTCGAAACTAATACTTTTAATATTTTAAGGGGGGCGATACATGTAAACGCCTGAATTTAGACCATTTTTCAGTGGCTTATTAAAAATAAAAGAAATAAATCAATCTTTTTGAAAGTCCGCATATTTATTCATTACACATTAAAATACAAGAATCTGAGGTTGTTGTTTTTTTTTTCAAAATGGCCGCCGTGGTAACCAATCTCCTGAGACCCTCGCGGCGAAAGCATCAATTGGCATCAGTTAAGGCAATCTGAAATCAAAAAACTGGGTTGTAAGATGTTTATTAAAGATGTATCTTCTAGTTGAACCAAGAAAAAAGAAAAAAAGTCAAAAAATCGTAAATCGGCATGCCTCAGAAGAAAAAGTACGATTTTTGATCCTTTTTTTCGACAGTTTTGCGGTCAAAAATGCTAATTTTTGAAAATTGTTTTGGTATTTTTGAGGTTCAACTAGAAGCTAATACTATAGAAAAAACGTGTGCGAAGTTTCATAAGAATCGGTTGAGAACTTTTCGAGTTATCTTGCCCGCCAGTTTTTAAAAAGTCGTTTCGAGAAAAACGCGTTTAAAGTTTTGACACACAGAAACTCTATGATTACAGCGGCTTACCAACTAATCAGCGATTCCAGGTCCATACTAAAGTCCTTCAGTGCTGTCATAGTATTCGTTTTTCTTCCTCAGTTCTTCCTGGCATTCTTGACGAGCTTTTTTAGTCGTCAAAAGCTGCGATGATTTTCTCGGATCACTCTCTGTTCAACGATTTTGTCTTTGTAGAACAAGGGTTGGCGGCCAATAACTATCTGTAACGAGTTCATAACTCGTAAGAGGTATGAATATCCATCATTAAACAATCCAGCAGATATTAAGGCACTAATTTCAACAATTTTAAGTCTAGAATTCAAATGTTTTGGACAGAGTCGCCAGATAGGAGAGTTGAAACTTTCGTTTGCATTTTGCGTGTGACCACCCATACATCTTTGCAGCAACTCATCTCGGGATAAATCTTCAAAGATTGGCTTGATATGAGTTTGAAGATCAGGGTGTAAGGGATAATTAAATAATAATAATAAATAAAAATCGATAAATAATGCAAATTTCTTTCTATAACTTCACAGACATATTTTTGAGATGTTAATTTAGATATTTAAGCAAAAAAAAAAAAAAAAAAAAATCGAATTTTTGAAAATTTTACATGTATCGCCGGCCTTAAAATACACTGCTGGCCATCGTAAATGCAACACCCTGAAGGAAGCATGCAAATAATATGAAATTTACAACATGCATTAGCTGAGGTGAGATATGCAAATGATTAGAATTTCAGCGCAGACGCACATCAAGCGCGCCTGTGGCGCCACCTCAAAGCGCTATTTAAGGCTTGGAGATTTCGACGGTTTCAAGTACAGCAATTGTGTTTTTCTTGCTTTTTTTTCAAAAAAACGATAAATTATGCCTCGTAGGAAACAACGATCATCTTTTGATCAAGTATCCGAGTTTGACAGAGGAAGGATAGTGGCATACCGAGATTGTGGGTTATCTTTCAGGGAAATCGGTCGTCGTATTGGACGAAACCAAACAACTGTGATGCGGATATGTGATCGTTGGGTGCAGGAGGGTACGACGGACAGACGTGATCGACCGCATCGACCTCAGTGCACCACGTCACGTGATGACAGGCAGATTGTACGCATGGCAGTGACGGACCGCTCAGTCACATCACGAACCATATCACAGCAGATTCAGTCTGTAACGCATCATCCAGTGTCTGCGCGTACCATTCGACGTCGTTTACAGCAGAATGGTCTGTCCGCAAGACGTCCGTTGCTTTGTCTACCTCTGACGCGGAACCACAGACGTCTCCGCCGCCAATGGTGCGATGAAAGAAGGATGTGGACGACAGAATGGAATGAAATTCTCTTTACTGACGAGTCACGCTTCTGTATGCAACACCACGACGGTCGGATTCGAGTCTGGAGACACCGTGGAGAGAGGATGCTGAACAGCTGCATTATGCACCGTCACACTGGTCCTGCACCGGGTATTATGGTATGGGGCGGTATCGGATATCTCTCTCGCACTCCTCTAGTACGCATCGCCGGTACTTTAACCAGCCAGCGCTACATCTCCGAGGTGTTGGAGCCAGTTGTCCTTTCTTACCTTCAGGGCTTGCCAACAGCCATATTTCAGCAGGATAATGCACGGCCACACGTGGCACGCATTGTCCAAGGGTTCTTCGTCAATCACCAGATTGAATTGCTTCCCTGGCCGGCGCGCTCTCCGGATCTTTCGCCGATAGAAAACATGTGGTCCATGGTTGCTCAACGACTGACCCAGAGTTCATCCCCAGCTGTCACACCAGATCAACTTTGGCAACGTGTGGATGCTGCTTGGTCTGCTGTACCCCAAGAACACATTCAAAGTCTCTTTGAATCAATGCCGAGGCGTGTGGCAGCTGTGATCTCCAACAACGGCGGCTACTCTGGGTACTGATTTTGGCAGGAACCACGCTTCATAGAATGCTGTAAATTTAATCATTTGTTACTTGGTCAACATGTTATCTACACAATAAATTTTGTTGTGATATCTCTTGTTTTTCTTGGTGTTGCAATTTGGGTGGCCAGCAGTGTAGTTATGAGTCATTTTAATAAAGATGCTTCAGATCTACAACCTTTACGGTAAAATTTGGACAGGTGCTTAATTTTATAACTTTATAATTAGAAATAGAAATTTAACTAAGACTTTTTCGTAGTGTGCTTATGAAACCGGATGCCTGGTGGTTTCAATCTCAAATCAAGGTATTACTAAGACTATCTTGATTATTCATAGCTATTCACAGTGGCGCTGACTGTCCATAATTCATGTTGGTGGTCAAGACGAGGAGGTGAGTAGGGGTAAACCCCTTACCCCTTACATCAGTTTTTATTTATCAGTGATATGATTGATTACAAATCGGTTTGTGAACATTTCAAAAAATAACATAGTTCTTGCAAGTTGGACTGATTATTCTTTCTACTAAGAAGATATAAATAACAACAGCAGTGTTGGGCAACTCCTTCCGGCGGTGATAATTGAAAGTAGAATGACGAGCGCTGTCGTAAATGTTTGGCTTGCGACCTTGCGGTGCAACTAAAGATCGTTTGCAATATGGGAGGTAATCGGTTATCGCCCCACCTTCAGCTACTTCCCCGATGAACTAAGCAATTTATTGGAACACATACGTAGAAATTTACATGCCTTATAAACGCCGCAAAACATAAAAGCCGCAAAGCGACTTTTCTATCGAATATAAGTACAGCAGACTTTGAACTATCTCTCCTAAAAAACACGAGGAATGTTGGTAACTAATTTTTAGCATAAAATATGTATTTTGATGGATGCAAAATCCCAGTACACCTCGGTGGGACTGGGGAAACCCACAAGCATTCTAAACATCCATTAACCCGCATTGAGATATCGTTTACTGTTTCCGAGAACATCGTTGCGTTGCATGGAACGAGATTTATTCGTAAGCAACTGTATGCAGTGGGTATATAAAATTTACTCTATTAAAATTTGGGCTCATCTGTCTGTCTTTGAAGACACTATAAATTTCAGGATAGGTCGCTGAGGTTAGCAGGAGTACCTGCAAGTTTATCTTAAGGTTTGTATGAGTTTATTAAGGTCATCATGGGGGCCAGGGAAGTGAGTAAATATTTATCAAACTCCGGCGATGCGGTTTTTTTTCTTATCCGCCTCACCGGATAAGAAAAAATCCCGCACCGGCGGATTGGATAAATATCGTTGGAAACGAGGGAGGTAACCTCCTTGTGAGCTACGCCCCCGCTGCTCTACGCAATGTATCGGAGATCAGAGGGGATGGGACTAAAGCCTCCTTGCTCCTCCCACGGATCCGCCATAAATGACAAAATAAGAAAATCGGTCCATTCTCACTAATGAAATTGAGTGATATTTATGTAATAATTTAGTTGTTTACACATATACCATTGACATGTCGAAAAACAATAATGTTCGTTTATTTATTTATTTTTGTTGCAATGTAAATTTTGTTTGCTGAGTTTTACCATTTATAAAGGCGATGTCGGTGCATTTTATCTATTATAGGTGATGCTAAGTAAAACAACAATTGTAAACTAAATTTTTAATTGGCTTATTTCAAACAAAATTACATTTTCAATAATTGTACGTGCATTTTTTTTTTTTTTTTTTTTTTACAAGTCAATATATTTATTTGAAAACTGTTTATTAGAATTAGTAACTTATTAATCATACTCTCGGTGTTTTAAATTTGTTCGTGCGGCTCCAGAAAGTTTAATCAAAATTTATGTACCACCCCTCCTAAGTGTAAGTTAAACTGCTGACTTGAGGAGGAGGAAAAGAAAACATCCTATTAAAATAAAAAAATAAATAATATAAAATTGATGCAAACCAGCTAAACAGTAAATTGGATCACCTGCAGCTATAACATTACTTAAAAATAATACTTTTAATATATTTTTATCTCACTGGACTGGATAAATTTCTATCGTAATTTTTTATTTTTAAATTTTAACCCATTTATGCCTAGTGTCCCTTTTTTGGGACGGCATTTTCGCTAGCAGTCGAAAACGTTATTCATTTTTCTTAGCCTTTATTCACGAGCATTGAACCTCAACTCCACAAAATATTTTAACATGACCAAGTAGGAGACTGACATTTCAATTTTTATACATAATGATTTTAAAAGAAATCATCCCTTATTCAAGAAGTTGACATCAGAAATTTATCTAGCATTGCTGGTAAGAGCAAAAACCGAAGAAAGTCGCAAAAATGTCTGGGCACAAATGGGTTAATTCAGTAGTTCACCTAATAAAGAATTTCCCATGAATCGTGGGGGAATTTCTGCTATTTTTTCAACGAGTAACGCCCCCGATATACTACAAGATTTATCGAAACTCAGCAGTAATGTGAAAATAATTGATTTTTTTAAATACAAGTGTTTCCCCTTCTTTTCTTATCCGCCTCACCCTTCCGCTAAATCAGACCAGACAGTAGGGAGTTCTTTCGAATGTCGGATTGGATAAATGTCGTTGGAATCGAGGGAGGTAACCTCCCTGAGCCATGCGCCGATGCTCTACGCAATTTATCGGAAAATTCATCTATGTAATGTGTAAAGAAAACGCGCCTTCCTGAAGAACTCGTGTGCAAATTTTTTAGCGGAATATATGAAATTTTAATGCAATGAGGGCTCGTGCTACAATCAGTGGCGCTGACTTAATTACTGTGGATGCTCGAGTCTAGGGGTTGAGTGGAGGAAACCCCCTTAACACTTACATGAGTTTTTATCTATCAGTGTTATGATTTATTACAAATCGGTTTGTCAAACATTTCAAAAAATAAGATTAAAATACTCGTGATTAACGAAGTATCCTCAAAAAGGTTAAATTGAAAAATAAAATTAATTTAGTACTTTTAATAATTTGGCGAGTACTTTGAATGTAAAAGATGCGGAATGTAAATGTAAAGTTGCATCTCATTTTACTGAAACATGACACATTATTCTATGTGAGAAACATTTTCCTCTACTATTAAACCTTCTTGAACTGTGTTTTTTTGTTGTTGTTGTTGTTAAACCACAAGAATAACTTTAACAGTTAATACTATTTTCAATAATTTTATGCAAGTTGATCTGTTTCATTTTCAGGTGGACGAAGTATCAAGAACAACCGCATCCGCGGTTATAACTGAGAGTAGAGAATGACGTCGTTAATATTTGGCTTGCTAACTTGCGGTACAACTAACGCTCGTTTGCAATATGGGAGGTAATCGGTTACAGTGGCGAATCTAGGATTGGGTAAAGGGGGGGGGCTAACTTGCTGGGTATTCAATAATTTGGGTACAGTTATCCACAGGCCCTACGAGAGGGGGGCGCCGCCCCCCTCTCGTAGGGTCTGTGGATAACGTTACGGCCGCTAAAGTGCGTCCGTAAATTTTTCAGAATGTGTCAAGAATTTCATTTATTCTCTTCGGTCCCGAGGTACACCCTCCAAAAAAAGTATTGGAGCAAGAGAGAAATTTCCTACGTTGGTTTCGTATATTAAAAATTATTTATTATACAATATAAATTAGGCTATGTATAAATATGACTTTCCATATTTCTGTCAAGTTGTGCGTTTTTCAAAAACTCGATTATTATTCGCGAATCTGAAATAGGAACTTTCTCTATTGCTCGAATACTTTTTTTGGAGGGTGTACACATATGTGGACCTTTTTCTTTCCACTCTTAAAACGATTCTTTGAGATTTTTTTGTAGTTCTGAATGGATGTGCATATGCGTCGATGCTTTAATTTTTAATAAAGGATGTTAACGCATGGGAATGTGCAAACCCTATACACTGACGCACACAATTTATTTTTGTTTGCTGTTACACAAAAGAATATTTGAATGTTAGTGAAATTTCCGAAATCGAATTTGTTAATATTTTTTGCTTATTTGCGATATTCAAATAGCTGAAAAGAACTCGTAGGGCGTCCTTTACCTTTCAAAGTTTCTTGTCAGTCTTCCTTTATGGATGATTGCATCTTTTTACTACTGAAACTGTGATTGGGAATGAAGCTTTTATTCGAAAAATTATTTGAAAATGCGCTTTCTACTTGTCATTTTTAAATGTAATAGGTTTTTTCTAAATACACTGCTGGCCATCGTAAATGCAACACCCTGAAGGAAGCATGCAAATAATATGAAATTTACAACATGCATTAGCTGAGGTGAGATATGCAAATGATTAGAATTTCAGCGCAGACGCACATCAAGCGCGCCTGTGGCGCCACCTCAAAGCGCTATTTAAGGCTTGGAGATTTCGACGGTTTCAAGTACAGCAATTGTGTTTTTCTTGCTTTTTTTTCAAAAAAACGATAAATTATGCCTCGTAGGAAACAACGATCATCTTTTGATCAAGTATCCGAGTTTGACAGAGGAAGGATAGTGGCATACCGAGATTGTGGGTTATCTTTCAGGGAAATCGGTCGTCGTATTGGACGAAACCAAACAACTGTGATGCGGATATGTGATCGTTGGGTGCAGGAGGGTACGACGGACAGACGTGATCGACCGCATCGACCTCAGTGCACCACGTCACGTGATGACAGGCAGATTGTACGCATGGCAGTGACGGACCGCTCAGTCACATCACGAACCATATCACAGCAGATTCAGTCTGTAACGCATCATCCAGTGTCTGCGCGTACCATTCGACGTCGTTTACAGCAGAATGGTCTGTCCGCAAGACGTCCATTGCTTTGTCTACCTCTGACGCGGAACCACAGACGTCTCCGCCGCCAATGGTGCGATGAAAGAAGGATGTGGACGACAGAATGGAATGAAATTCTCTTTACTGACGAGTCACGCTTCTGTATGCAACACCACGACGGTCGGATTCGAGTCTGGAGACACCGTGGAGAGAGGATGCTGAACAGCTGCATTATGCACCGTCACACTGGTCCTGCACCGGGTATTATGGTATGGGGCGGTATCGGATATCTCTCTCGCACTCCTCTAGTACGCATTGCCGGTACTTTAACCAGCCAGCGCTACATCTCCGAGGTGTTGGAGCCAGTTGTCCTTTCTTACCTTCAGGGCTTGCCAACAGCCATATTTCAGCAGGATAATGCACGGCCACACGTGGCACGCATTGTCCAAGGGTTCTTCGTCAATCACCAGATTGAATTGCTTCCCTGGCCGGCGCGCGGATCTTTCGCCGATAGAAAACATGTGGTCCATGGTTGCTCAACGACTGACCCAGAGTTCATCCCCAGCTGTCACACCAGATCAACTTTGGCAACGTGTGGAAGCTGCTTGGTCTGCTGTACCCCAAGAACACATTCAAAGTCTCTTTGAATCAATGCCGAGGCGTGTGGCAGCTGTGATCTCCAACAACGGCGGCTACTCTGGGTACTGATTTTGGCAGGAACCACGCTTCATAGAATGCTGTAAATTTAATCATTTGTTACTTGGTCAACATGTTATCTACACAATAAATTTTGTTGTGATATCTCTTGTTTTTCTTGGTGTTGCAATTTGGGTGGCCAGCAGTGTAATTATGAGATTAAAATAATAATTGCTCTTTAATTTAACATGTGAGATTTTTGTCGGGTCTGATGAGGCTAAAGATCTTTAATTAAAATATTTTTTTTTTAAATAGACTAAATTTCGAATACATCCCAGATAGCACAAACTTGTCCAGAACCCTCCCAGAAGACGTCATATAGACAAGTTGACATGTCCATTAAACATCCACGATTCGTCGGATTCTCGTCCCTTTTACGTCAATACGGCACTATAGGACGTCCATATGACGTCTTATAGACATCTATATAGACGTAACTATGGACGTGCTTGTCTATTTATGGACTTAGTATGGGCAAGTCTTGGACATCAATGTCTGTATATGGACCTACTTAGGTCGTGAAATTTCTTGTCTAAAGTCTTGGACATCTCCATCTATGCTTCTTGCCATTTCACTAAGGTACTGTGGATTATCTGGGATACGTCTATAGAAAAGACTTACTCTGGAAATTCCATGTCTAATTTTGGTCTATTCATGGGCAGATTCTGGATTTTCCAGATTATGTCCATAAATATACGTCTTCTGGATGTCTATCTATAGACATGGACGTAATGTGGGCGAGATGGATCAGAAATGGATATAAAATGGACAACTGTGCTATCTGGGATAATTCTAGAATGATTTAGATGGCAGAAATGTTAATTCTAACATTTAAATATTAGTTTTTTTTTCAATCTTCGAACATGAATTAAAAGTATCATTACGTATCAGACAAACTTCCCTCCCACTCTCTTTCCTTTTAGCATTTTGTATGAAAATCATTAAAAAGAGCAGTTTTACAAAAAAAAAAAAAAAATCCCTTCCGTCCCTCCTGTTTTTTCGAAACTTGTGCTTTAATAAAGGGGCCGGGAAGACTTTCGTCCCGCCTAATAAAATTTCTCTCAGAGGCCCTGGTTATCGAAGCTTGACGACATTTGGCACGATTTTTTACATGTCGCCTGTATATTTCATTTTTCTGTCTACATATAGTATTACGCAGGGGCGTAGCCAAGGGGGGGATATCGGGATATATCCCCCCCCCGAAATTTTTGGATTAGTGATGAAATTCCGTCTACTTATACACATATAAGTTCATATCCCCCCCCCGAAAAAATTTCCAGGAGCATATCCTCCCCCCGAAAAATTTTCCAGGAGCATATCCCCCCCCCCGAAAATTTTTCCTGGCTACGCACCTGGTATTACGTAATCGAATTTCGGGAAAGGTGTGCGAATTTACGATAAAATAAAATATTCGAACCTTCTAGGACTTAACACTTCATAGGAAAAACAATGTCTGAAAAAATTAATTTAAATCATACCTCTTTTTTCCATAGCGATATCATTGTATTCTTTCTAATAATGCACCTCTTTACAAACTGCCTGTTAGTGATGCATGTATACAAGGCGAATCTAAACTCTTGGGCAAAACTTTAAAGGGTGATAGGGCACATAATAAGGAATCAGAATCACATAGAAATGTGGGGTCGGCAACGTCGTCTTCGTATAGCTGTTAATAATCACTTCGGAAAAAGTGCTGAAACAACAGTCACTTGCCGACCATTGTTCGTTAGAAACCAATGTATTTTTCTCCGAAAACAGAAGACTAAAGTGGATAGTTTAAAAAGTTTATTTTATTTAATGGATGAAATTTTCGGAGACGAGCCTATAGCTTATGAAACTTGGTTAATAAATTAGACGGACACTTCAATGCTTTTCCAAAAGTGATTATTACCGGGTAAGTTAAAACTGCGTTTCACCCCAGATTGCTATGTGAATACGATTCCTCATTGTGTGCCCTATCACCCCTTAAAGTTTTGCCCAAGAGTTTAGATTCACCCTGTATTTTGTGAGTGTTGTTCTCCTTGAAATAGCTTGTTATGGGGCTGTGCATTTATGATTTCTTCCAGATGATTTGCGGTTTCACTCTCACTAGACAAATTATCAGTTTTTGGAATTTTCATAAAATAATCACCTACATTACGATTCAATGACCGCTTTCTTGGGGCCATAATATTTGCATTTAAATTAATTCTACACACAAACGGAGCTAAATAGAGAACAAATGAATCACACTAGCGCTTCACCCGAAAAGAACGACCAAGCGGCGAAAGCAATTTCAATGGGCTAAGATTTTGAAGCCTGCTTTGAAAGGACTACAGTTACTTCCAAAAAATTCTTCCACCATTCCTAAACATTCAAAACGGGTGTACTTTTGTATAAACAGTAAATGACCGAAAACCAGGTAAGGAAAATTAGTTATAGTAATAGTATTCTTTCAAAATATCCCTGAAAATCCAAATGGCGGAACAAAAGAACCTTTCACAATGATACAGAAGATAGCCACTTGGGATTCCTAGTCTCTTGATGTCTATGTTAAACTCCCCCATCCCCTCACTATGTACATCCACAGACCTCAAAATACACTTAAACCAGACAATCCCTATGCTTTCGCTGTGGCTAAAATCATCGGGAGCTGTAGGAGGAGCTGTCAGCTGCCAAGGAGGTCCCAAAGATGACGATTGGCAAATTCACTCCTCTTCCTTAGGGGGGGGTCGCTGCGCTTTCCCCTTTCTACAAAGCGAAAGAGTACCGATCTTTTGTTCATGAACTTGCAAACAGTCTTTGGGACCATCTGGTAGCTCTCAGCCCCTCCCATTGCTTCTGATCACTTAAGTCTTAGAGAAATCATAGCGGTGTCCGGTCTATGTGTATTTTGAGGTCTGTTTGTACATCTATCATAAGGTATCCCACATCAGGTACACATCAGTACAGAATCCGAGACGCGCACCGCACAAGGCGCGCGCAAGCTCCCCCTTTTTATGACTTTGCAGGGGGTGAATGGACATCATCCCTCAAACACTGTTCTTTGCTCACCATAACCCTTTCAAACAATTAGCTGTTCTGCGCTACTCACGTATATATGGTAAAACTAGGTTACTGATCATCCTTAAAAGAAACCGAAATGTTTCAAGGAGAAGACGAAATTTCGGGCGATTCCTTGGGACTCAAGTTTTGAAAATACCTGTAGCCTGGGAACGAAAGGGTTAAAAACCATTGATTGAGGTCAAGTCTAAAAATCAGAGTAATAAATCAAAAATGTAAATTAAAATTTCAAAATAACCGATTTTAGACACGCAGTTTTTAACTAAGCATCAGAACTCTATTCTATCTAGTCTAAATTCAGTTTCAATGGGGGGGGGGGCTATAGCCCCTATAGCCCCCCCCCCGCGTAGATCCGCCTCTGATCGGTTATCGCCCCCCCTTCAGCTAATTCCCCGATGAACTAAGCAATTTATTGGAACACATACGTAGAACTTTACATTCCTTCCTGAAAAGCCGCACAGTGACTTTTCTATGGATTATAAGTACAGTAGACTCTGGACTATCTCTCCTAAAAAACACGAGTAGTGTTGGTCACGGCCATGAGCTAGATGCCGTGTACTTAAGTTTTCTACACGGCAACTGAACTGAACTGAAGTACGGTGTTAGGGGAGCGCCTTAGCAAAATTGCTTTATCTCCAGTGTGTAGTATTGTATCCTGTGGTACTTAATCTTCAGGTAGGGAGGGCCATGGGCCCGGATCAGATCAGATCAGAAGGGACGTGCAGATAAAAGGAAGGCACATTAGCAGGGCGCAAACACAAAGAGGTCGGCCTTGGGCCTTTTACTGTTGTGGGGCTCAGAAGGGTCGTAGTCCGGGTATTCGGCTACGATCTCGTTAGGTAGCTGGTTTAGGGTGCTGTATAACGTACAGCCAGTCTGTATATATGTTGACGTAGGGTCCGAATGTTCAAGTCTCGACGAATAGCCTCGTTCTTTAAGAAGTGGTGTCCGTTATGGATAGCTCGTAAGGTGGCATTCAGCTTGCTTTCGAGCAAATCAAAGGATGTTCTTGCAGCATACGCCCAAACCGGGGCAGCGTACGTAGCCGTTGGTCTAATGAAAGTTTTGTATAGGAGAGCCTTGTTCTGGGGGGAGAGGTTCCTGTTTTTGATTAGGGGGGCAAGCTTGTGGTATGCCAGGGCCATCTTGCTTCTGGCACTGCGGATGTGAGGTTTCCAGCACAAGTTCTTGTCGATGGTAACACCCAGGTACTTGACATGGTGTTCCCAGTCGATCGGGGAACCATCAATTTGGATTCTTGACGGCTTGTTTCTGTTGGAGAGGTACAAGACCTGACACTTGGGGATGTTAAGCGGCAGTTTCCAGCACCTGAACCAGTTGATTCGATCGACATGGACCTGCATGGCGGTGATGAGCATGGGGCCGGTATCAGCGTGACCAACAATGGCGGCGTCGTCAGCGTAAAGGGCCAGCATGCTATCCGGGTGAGTAGGGATGTCGTTTATGAAGATTTGAAAAGTAAAGGGCCCACGGACTCCTCAAGATGATAATTTTTAGCATAAAATATGAATTTTGGTAGATGCAAAAACCCAGTACACTTCGGTGGGACTGTGGAAACCCCGGCAGCACAAGCATTCTGAACATCCATTAACGCGCATTTAGATATCGTTCACTAATGTTTACGGGAACAACATTGCGTTGCAGAGAACGGGATTTATTTTTAAACAACTGTATGCACTGTATATATAAAATTTACTCTGTTAAAATTCGGGATCATCTGTCTTTCTATCTGTTGAAAAAACTATAAATTTCAGGATAGTCCGCTGAGGTTAGCAGGAGTACCTGCAAGTTTATCTTAAGGCTTCTATGAGTCTATTAACGCCATCATGGGGGCCAGGGAAGTGAGTAAATATTTATGAAACTCCGGCCAAGCGGCTTTTTTTTTCTTATCCGCCTCACACCTCCGTTACATCATTCTGGACAGTAGCGAGTTTTTCGAAGGGCGGGTTGGATAAAAGTCTTTGGAAACGAGGGAGGTAACATCCTTGAGCTATTCCCCCGCTGCTCTACGCAATTTATCGTAACACCCGAGAAAAGAACAGAAACATACTGAAAATCTTTTCCGAAGCTTACAGCACGGTTCCAAAGACCAAGCATGTATCAGAAATGCTTTTAAAAAGGGTACAATGAAGCAAAATCTTACAAATGTTTTCTTCAGAGGGATGGGACTAAAGCCTCCTTGCTTCTTCCACGGATCCGCCAGCCATCGATGACTAAATAAGGAAATCAGTCTATTGTCACTAATGAAATTAGTGACATTTATGTAATAATTCAGTTGTTTACTCATATACCATTGACATGTCCAAAAACATTACTTTTCTTTTATTTATTTATTTTTGTTGAAGTGTAAATTTTGTTTGCTCACTTTTGCCATTTATAAAGGGGATGCCCGTGCATTTTATCTATTATAAGTGATGCTAAATAAAACAACAATTGTAAACTTGTTTCTTGACTGGCTAATTTCATACAAAATTACACTTTCAATAATTGTACGTGCACTTTTTTCGCAACTCAATATATTTATTTGAAAACTATTTATTAGAATTACTAACTTATTAATCATATTCTAGGTGTTTTAAATTTGTTGGTGCGACCCCAGAAAGTTTAAGCCAAATTTACGCCCCCCCCCCTTCTAAGTATAAGTTAAACTACTGACTTGAGGAGGAGGAAAACAAATCATCCTATTAAAAAAAAAAAATTATATAAAATTGATACAAACCAGCTAAACAACAAATTGAATCACCTGCAGCTATAACATTACTTAAAAATATTACTTTTACTATATTTTTATTTTCTCACTGGACTGGGAAATTTTCCGAATCTTTTTGTGAATTTTTGTCAGAAATATGAATTTCTATCATAATTTTTTCTTTTTAAATTTTAATTCAGTATTTTCACCTAATAAAGAATTCCCATGAATTATGAGGAAAATTCTACTATATATTCAACTAGTAACGCCCCCGATATACTGCAAGATTTATCGAAACGCTCATGAGTAAGCAGTAATGTGATCAGCAGTAATGTGAAAAGCTTTCATTAATTTTTTTTAAATACAAATGCTCCCTCTTCTTTTCTTATCCGCCTCACCCTTCCGCTACATCAGACCAGACAGTAGGTAGTTCTTTCGAATGGCGGATTGGATAAATGTCCTTGGAAACGAGGGAGGCAACCTTCTTGATCTACGCCCCGATGCTCTACCCAATTTATCGGGAAACCCATGTATGTAATGTATAAAGAAAACGCGCCTTCCTGAACAACTCGTGTGCAATTTTTTTAGCGGAATATATGAAATTTTAATACAATGAGGACTCGTGCTACAACCGGTCCCACATCGATTTTGCAGTCTCGCATTTCAGTATTTCTTTAATTATTTTACTCGAAACACTGCTAACATTCGCGCACCTTTCCCATCGGTCAATGGCTTCCTCAGCATTCTCTTCTGTGCACGCTTTATACAGTCTTTGTCTTCTAACTGAGAGTGTAGCTTAAATTTCTGTTCGGTATAGTTCGATCTTCCTTTTAATTTATCGAAATTTGCAGGTACAGAGCTTGGCAAAACAGCGGAAATATTATCCCCGGAATGGTTTCAATGCACGTGTATAACGATAGGCCTCACTAAATCGTAAAAAAATTTAAACGATAGTTATATTTATAAATTTTGCTTATAAATACTGCCCGATCTGGACCCATAACCTGAAGAAAATTAATCATGAGGCCTTTTATGCACCAAGCATTAAAAATGTATTTATTAGTTACATTAGTTACTCTATATTATCATAACCAACATGGTATACACTTGGCGAGGTCAGATTAATAACATAAGACAGGAGTTTAGTTGTACATATTGGGTGATGCCACTCACAGAAAAGATAAATATTAATAGTGAAATCACTTCACTAACAGCTTTGTTACTTATTATATTTTCTCATCAACGTTTTTTCCTTCAGTGAGACAACATGCTAATTGTAAACAGCAAGATGTGATAACCAGCCACTCAAAGTTTTTTCACGAACAAACCATGAGCATCTGAAATAATAGCCTCCAACTTCCATTGCACGTTTTTGAAAGGATTGAAACAATATTTTCGAATTACAGCCTCTGTAGCCTCTGTATTGATTTCGAGCTTTATGTAAGCAGCTGTATAGTCGTCCCGTTTTGGTGCGAGAACGTTTATCGGAAAAATCCTCATCTAAAGTGCTGCCAAAATCTCTCACAGGAATCATCGTTGTTGCAAAAAGTGAGAGAAACAGGAAAGAGTCAACAGAAATTGTCTTTTGAAGCATTCGGATATTGTCTGAAGGAAGAACAACCTCCTCGCAGCATTACTACTCAACGAGTGAATAGGAATTATTTACATCGAGTGAGTTTAAAAACTCTTTCCAATTCTACTAGTGGTTCATGGTAGTCGAGATGAGCAACACTCAATCGAAGACAGCATAACTATTTTTAAAACATACATTACGTAGTTATTAGCAGAACACTATTGAACTATCTGCATATCAATTGAGACAACTCAGCATTGAACTATCTCAGTATCAACCCAGACGTTTATCTCAATCGAGAAGTCGCGCCATATGTATTTCTCAATTTGAAATAATTCGCCACACAGATCTTGAACCATCGAGTATCTGCAAACTTCCTTTTTACCTCAGAGTGCCTTCTGAATAATCTGCAATAGGGATGAATGTGTGATGAGACAGAGATTTATATACCTTTTTTTGCGAGACGCCTATTTTTCGTCTCGCGTCCATTTTTAATCTGCAATGACTGAACTTATCCAGACTCAATTTATCAATAGCACAAAAATCAAATGTTGATTTTCATCACTGAACAGCAGCTGTTCGTTGAAAATAGCAATAAACCTCATTGTTTATACCAATTATTTTGCCAGTGTTTATTTTCTTCTTCTGATTCTCTTTCCATTTCCTTTCTTTTTTTGATACACGATTCTAACTTTTCTGTAAATGTCGAAGATCAGAGGCACTATTATTGGAATCAGTTAAAATATCAGAAAACTAGTTTCAAACAATCCAAGCATTCAGTAAGCATAAAATATTTTGTCCGTAAAATAAGCACGGCATCCACATAAACAAAGCCTGAGAACAGTTAAAACTTTATTCTCAAATTAAGGAAGTAGAGAGGCGTTGAGCACCCATAGAAATTTTTGTAGGTGGGTGTATTCGATAACACACACATACAGAGAGACTAATTATTAAATTTTAGTCTTCAGTAATGTAAACTGAATGCTTAGAAAAGTCGTCTGTGGGTGCTCAAATTCTGAAGAATTACTCACACGAAAATTCGTTACCTCAGCTCTTCTGATCCCATTTAACTATGTACACTGCTCAAAACAATTAAAGGATATTGCGGTTTTAGGTGGATCTTGTGGCTGGGAAACTTTTTAGCTGATTAATACATGGTCGACAGACGTCGTAGGTTATATGAGAATAAATTACACATGTTTGGCAGAAAAAATGCATTTTATTGCGCATTTGTGTAGAAAAAGAAAAAAACACAATTTGTGCATATGAGAAAAAAAGAATATGAAAAGGTGTTTTCTTCAAAGGAAATCATTTTCTGTAGGGGGTATGGTTTCCACGGACGGCCAGCAACATTGAACACCTTTGAGGCATGGAGTAATTGAGGCTATTAATCACGAGTTGGGGTATTCTGTCCCACTCTTCCAGAAGAGCTCTTTCCAGTTCTTGGAGATTTTGTGGGGGTGGTTGGCGGCCAGCAACTCGTCTTCTTAGAGCGTCCCAAACATGCTCTATCGGATTCATGTCTGGAGAACACGCTGGCCATTCCATTCGTACGATTCCTTCCTCGAAAAGGAAATCCTCCACCAGGTCTCACAATGTGGCCTGCAGTTATCGTCCATTAAAATGAAGTCATCTCCGATTGCTGCAGCGTAAGGGACTACACTAGGTCTGATGATCTCATCCCTATATAGGCGACCAGTTAGAGGTCCATCTCGAATGATGTAGAGGTCTCTGCGTCCGCCAATGGAGATGCCACCATACACAACACTCTACCACCGCCAAAGCTGCACGAACGCAGGATTATTCCTACTGCCACGGTCCCTCCAGATGAAAATGCGCCTATTATCAGGATGAACTGAAAAACGGGACTCGTCAGAAAAACGAACATTGCTCTATTCATTTCTCGTCAGTTCACACGCTCTGTTGCCCACTCCCTGCGGTCGCGACGATGCCTTGATGTTAGTCTAACACATACGAGCATACAGACCTACACCATGGAGCCGGTTTCGGACAGTCTGAGTTGAAACCGTGGTGCCAGTAGCCGAGCGAAGGTGTTGTTGGAGATGAGTAGCATTCATATTCCGGTGTATCCGAGCCGTTAACACTAAATAACGATCTTCATTGGGCATTGTTGCCCGTCTACGACCTTGCCCTGGTCTTCGGCCTGCACTTCTAGTCGCCAAAAACCGGTTCCAGATCCTGGAAATCACACTTTGTGACACTCCAATGGCTTGCGCTACTTCGGTTTGAGTTTGGCCCCCTTCTAACCTACCGACAACTCTCCAAGCCTCTGAATCGGTTAAATGACTTCGCTGAGACATCGTACTCATCGAAAGAAAGCAGTCACTGAATGCCGATCATCCTTGTCTTCATTGTCTTTTATTCAGTTGAAAGTCCAATTTCATTCGCTGCCGCTGAAGCGACGTTTTTGACGTCGAACTCAAAATTAGCATACTCCACAGTTTGAAAATCCGAAAGATTTGCATTTGTGATTCTCTTCTTCCATTTTCGGCAAAAAAAATTTCGCTTATAACTTTATTTTATATAAAACTTACAATATACTTTAATTGTTTTGAGCAGTGTATATAACCTGTGTTTACTCAATATCTTTAAATTTTAACAGCTTCTTTTATGGAATAATCCAAAGAGCGCAGCATCCTTCGAGTTTATTCATGGAGCATCCACAGAGATGACGACCAACACCAAGTGAAATTGTATTTTCGAATCATGCAAGCACTGAGCACTCGTGAAAAAATTCCAGATATGTTTCGAAGCACCCTCGAAAATTTTCCTGAAGTCCCGACGTTTTGAATCATCCACAAGGACAAAACCAAGAAGGGATGAATTTTGTTTTATTTTGTAAACAAAAGAGTTAATTTTTTTTCAACATTCACAATTGATTCAATACACTGATTCAATTCAACTGTTTCACTGTTTCAATTGATTCAATCATTTGTGAATTGATTCAATTCAATTCACAAATGATTTTATATAGCAACTAGCCGCCCCCCGGCGACCACTTGGTTCGCCATCTTAATAAATCTTTTTCGGAGAGAATCCTGTTCCTCACTGGCTTCCTTGGCACTGAAATCTCTCAGATTCTGAATGGAATTTAAAATTAAGATCGCTACAATCAGGAGCGGCCCTAGGGTAAGTGGCGCCCCTGCTAATGTAAAAAAGACGCTCCTTCGAAGCCGGCACCCAGATGCGATTTTTACCGCGTCGGGCCGCCCCTGGTTACAAAAATAAGATGGTTAAATGATAAAAACCCACAAAAAGGAACAAATTATTTTCGTCCTATATTAATTTGAAGAGCTTCTGGATATATTGGCCTTTATCAAAAAACGGAAAGGAAAAAAAAAGGTAAGAAAATCTGAAACACTTTCAGATTTTAAATACGCACTAAAGTGCTATATATTAAAAGCGTATTATAATCCATGGGTCTTCCCTATTTTCTTTCCTCCTTATTCCATTAAGTTGGAAAGTATATCATTATTCATGAGTGTGATTAAAGAAAATTAAAATTGATATTTCTAACATCCTTTTACTGGATGTAATACATTAGAAATAGATGGGAAAAACTGCGCAGAAAAATGCACAATTTGAACTGAATGAAAGTTTCAAAAACTTATTCAGGTGTATTCATAATCCAAGTAGCAGACGATAAAAATACGACAAATTGCGCCAAGCGCTAGACTCACATCTTCTCAAAATCATATATCAACCACTATATTTTTCGCCAAATTAAAAAGTTGCACATATTAGTCTCGGAATATTTTCCAAGTCCAATTTTTCTTTTGAGTATAAAACATTTTATTCCTGCTCTGATTTCACGTGCACACCATATTTTAATTAAAAAGTAACCAGACAAATAATCTAAAAAAAATCGTTATTCTTTTATTTTTACTTCAAGAGTGAATCATTTAATAAATTTGCCAAATATGGCAACCCAGATATGCTTAATCCTAACCTTTCCACTTCGGGGTTACACTTGCGAAATTGCGGAGAGCAAAAATTAGTCTGAAGCGACACGTTTTTTATCGATATCTGCTAAAATAATTCGAATTTCGAAAAAATCTCTTCGAGGTATGCCGGGATCCGTCCTGGAGAATTTCCATACAAAATTTCGTAAGTCTACAATCACCCGCATGAGAGCTACGCGAGACACAGACAAACTAACTAACGGACATTTTGCAGTTTGTTGTATTTATATAGTTAATTGAATCAGAAGATTTTGTAAATGATCATTTTTCGAAGCCATAAAGCTATCTGGTTCTCCGAATTTCATTTATTTAATTCTGATCGTTAAGTTTTTGTCCCATGGGTGCTAGAGCTCCGGAGCACCCACGTAGTCGGCGCCTCTGGCTATTGGAGCAGCTGTTCATGAGCGAATTCCGTTCTTTCGCGGCTGAAACCGTGGCATTACGAAATTATTGTTTGCTAAATTTTCATAGATTGATAATTAATCTGTAGTTCATTCTTATTTCCTGGTTTAGTGCTCTGAATACACTTTCAAACTTAATTTGAAAAATTAAAATTCTGTAACTAAAACTCCTCTATCTACTCAATATCTGCTCTATCTACTATCTACTCTATCTATCTCCTCTATCTACTCAAAGTTTATACCGCAATATTTGAACATAGTGAAAATACATATTATTTTTTGTTATGAGTGCAAATCGTTAGTGAGAACCTCTTAAAAATTTTTCCTTCCAAGGCAACCTCGTGAGCAGTGGCGGATTAATCCAAGTTCGTCGTTGGGGGCGGTTAGTTAGAAAATTGACATATATATGCATTTTATAGAAGTAAAATAGGATCTTTTACATTAATTTCTTTTTTCTCGGGGTCTTAGCCTCCATTTTTTAGGTCCCCCAGAAATCTCCATTTATTATCGAAATATCTACTAAAATTATGTGTAAAAAAAAACCCTATAATCATAAAAATAACGACGGAACATAGTCTTACTTTAAAATAATTTAATTCATTTGAAATATTTAATGCGAGACGCTTGAGTGATGTGCCTGTGACTTTCGAATTTTTAATGAAAATCAATTTATTATGCATGTGTGATTTGAGATAAGAAAATTAATTTGGATTTAAATTTAATTCTGCAGTAAATTTTTGTGCAGAGATCCCCAGCAAGTGTCTGTGCCCTGGGCCATTGACGAACTGTTTAAATCGGTCTGGTAATAGGTAAAATATATTGTAAAAGTTAAATAACTTCTTTAAGGATTCATGATTACCGGAATTTCTGTAAGATTTTTTTTTCTTCGTGGACTTTCGGAACCATGAGTACATGCGGTGCACACGCATACCGCATGCACACGGTCATCTTCAGTACATAGTGTGCATATGCAGCGTAACTCTTATACATATATTTTAATATGAGGTATTGCTGTAAGACAATCTGCTAAGCCTATCATAATTTTAGATCCTGCAATCTTATAACTTTACTTGCGTAACTTTATTAAATGAAGAACTTTTAAATATTTACATAGCAAACATATATAAAATACCTTTCCTATTTGAAAAATATCAAAGATATATATCAATAGATACTATATTGTGTATATTTTTTAAACCACTGACTCTAAATTTTGAATAGAGCAGATAAAAAATCAATGAGTGGTTAGATGTGCATATATACAATCATCTTAAATTTGAAATATTATAACATTCAGCCAATTACCAAACTAGTAATTAATAATGTTCTGATAATAGGACACAAGGCTATAACTGAGTAAAATGAGAAAAAAAAGAATTACGGTTATTTCTTATGAAACCTTTTGAAACGATTTCTTTGTGCGTGAAAACATGAAAGTACTTCACCCTTCTCATGCATTTTGATTGCATGCATACATTAATTCATGCATTCATAAAAACGCATTTAACTTTTGGCTTCAAATGGCTTGACGCGTCCATTATCTTCTCTATTGGAGATTTTCTGCAGTCTACAGATCAAAATTGATAACGTTACGTTCTGCTATTCTTGCATGTATTATGACACCAGGGCCGCAACTAGAGTTTACGTCACCCGGGCAAACCTTAACTTTGGAGGCCCCCCCCCTCCCTCGAAAAAAAAAAAAAGGCATGAGAAATATTTGAAAATTTTTGAAAAGAAAACACATTCAATAAATAGAAAGAAATAAAACCCTTTTCTAGCATTTTGACGACTGAAGCAGCAGAAAGATATTATTGTCAAGTCGGTGCAACTTTAAATGCATTTAATTTTAGTTCCAATTAATTTTACATACGATTGTGTTTTTAAATTAAGGATGTAATTTAACATTTAAAATCACAACTTGAAATTTTTTATTAGTACTTATGAAGAAAAGTAATATCAAAATCGAAATCCTCTGTTATGTTTTATTATACATAAATTTAAAATAAATTTTCATTTGAAACTTCACTTTTTCAAAAATTTCGCTTACGAGCTTTCTTTGCAGCAAAAGTTTTTAGGATGTCATCGTAAGATATCAATGATGCTTTTTTGTGTTCGATTGAGATAATACTCAAATTTGAAAGTCTATTTTGCTTCATAGAGTTTCTTAAATATTTTTTTTATAATTTTCAGCTTACTGAAACTCCTTTCACCTGATGCAACTGTTACTCGAAGAGTAAGAAATATTTTCAGGGCTGTGGTCAAATTTAGATAGCCTTCTTCCAGTTTATGCTTATAAATGAGGCTCAAAAAGGTTGATGCAGGTGCTGTTTTCATAGTGTCGTCAAGCAGAAGAGCGTGATGTTTAAAACATTCTATTTCTCCTAAAAATTCCTCTGTGCATATGTACTGCTTATTTGCAAATGCTAACTTTCGAGCTTCCGATTTTAAATCTTCTGTATCCATCTGGTGGATTTTAATCCCATTCAGAAATTTAAACTTATCATTAAGCACTTCCAGAGAATGGAAACGCGTTTTTAGCTCACTCATTATTTTGTCGATAATTTCTTGTAAAGAAATTCGATAATTTCTTGTAAAGAAATTCTGAATCGATCTTCCTCTGATAATTTCGAAATTTCATCTTCACAAGATTCGTCAAACATCAATATCTTTTTCCTTTTCCATTTTTCTTTAAAATCAGGAGGTAAATTATTATTTTTATCCGTTATTTTTGCTTCTGCAATTGCATCGAATACAGCTTTGTCCCTCATTGATTCCAGAAGATTCAGAAGACCTCGAATATGTCGGACTGCTTCATCTACAATTATATCATCTCTTTGGAGAAATTGGTTCACGCGGTCAATTTTTTTTAAATATTAAACCAAAAACATGTGAAAACGATAAATTCAAATTTGTTGATACATTTTTCCAAAGAGTTTGCCTCGGTCTTTGTTTCAGATGTAGAGAGAGGATTGGATATTAATTCTTCCAGGACTTCGTTTATGCTATCAAAATACTTATAAATCACTTCCGCAGCTTGCATTCTTGTTGACCATCTAGTCTTACTGTTAGCTTTAACAGAAAGTGGAACATTTTTTTTTTTTTTAAATTTCCCATTTTTTAAAAATAATTGACGTAGAGGCTGAAAAAATCACGTATAAACAATTCAGTGTTCCAGAAAATGTTTGAGTTTCAAGTGATACTCCAGCAGCATGTACCCCAACTAAATTTAGAAAATGGGCCGCACATTGTACAAAAATGGCAAGTTTATCCAGAAAATACACACACAGGTTCTCTGAACGTCTGTTAACGTTCAGAAAACGTCTTCTGAACGTTAATAGACGTTCAGAGAACCTGTGTGTGTTTGCTGGGTATGTTCTTAAAGTATTCTAGTTTGAACCCCTTTATAATAACGAGCCATGTTAGCTCCATTGTCATATGACTGACTTCTACAATTATTCATGTCTAAACCATTGATTTTTACTCTTTTCAAGATTTCTTCAGCGAGTCCAAAACTCGTTTTATCATTGACCACAATAAAATCAATAAAACTTTCAAAAATCTCTGGTCCACTTTCTGTCATTTTCACATATCGAATAATTTCAGTCATTTGATCGCCGTAGCTTATATCTGGAGTGAAATCAAAAATTAAGGAGAAATATTGAGCCTATTTTACTACATTCTGACTCATATAAATCAGTCAGAATGCTTTCTCTTACTTTTTCCGCAATGATTTCAAGAAATTCATTTTGAATTTTCCATGAAAAATAACTCAATTGTCCTTTTTTATGGCGTTCAATATGTTCCCGTAAATCGTCATTATAATGGGATATAAGTTCTATGGTATTTAGAAACTTTCCACTCCTAGGATCACTAAAATCACACTGTTCCTCAGAGCCTCATAACGGACTTCCTTGTTTAGCCAGAAACATAATAGCATCTACAATGCAGGTAAGTACTTTATGCCAATGGCTTTCTTCTTTTGCCTACTGATATTGAAGATTTTATCTAGTCCACCCTTTCTAAGTGAGAGCTCTAGAGTTTTCCAAGAACAGAAACAATGTTTGTGGTTTTGCAAATTCTTGTGGTCTGGAATCCTTTCACTAAGTTTTTTCCACTGAGTAAAACCCTCTTTTTTAGCCAAAACAGATAATGATTTTGAATTTCTGTAGAGGTGATAAAATAATCTGCACGGAACACAAAATAATCCGTTTTTTGTTGAGCTGTATCATAGCCATGACCTCTTTATCTGATGACCATTTTGGAGATCTTTAAGAAACCAATCTAACGTAAGTTTTCGCCCATCTCTCAAGCTACTGCTCAAATCAGGATTATGTGGATTTTCTGCTGTCATTTTTGTGATAAAACACCTTTGAGGATCGGTGATGCTAGACAGCTATGTTCCTGGATCTCGGAAATCAAAACCAAAATCATTATTCGGAATTTCGGGATATAGTGTTGGAGATCCGGAAGTACTATCTTGATACGCATTAACTTTTAATGTTGAGAGTCCATGTCCATTTAAAAATGTGGCTGATGTGCCAAGATTAAACGACAATTACGCTCTTTTCTACAAATATTTGCACCCCTCTAATTGAAACAGAGGCGTAGACGGTCGCCTGCGGTCGACCTTCCCTTCATCAACTGATACGTATATCGGTTATCAATCATTGCCAGCCGATGGGTCTCCTGGGGATTTTTCCTTTGCTTTGTGGCAAAACTCTTTCAGAATATCCCTTTCAGAAAATTGTTTGTCTCTAAAGAGGTGACACAAGACAGGATTTTTCAGATAGGACACTTGGACAAAGTCACAAAACCAGGAAAAAAAAAAATCTTCATTCTGTCTAATTTTTTTTGTTGTTGTTTTTTAAACAAAATTCCCCGCTCTCACAAACATAAGTCATTTTGGCGCCTCCTTAGCATCGTGCCCGGGGCACGTGCCCCGTTTGCCCCCCCTAGTTGCGGCCCTGTATTACACTAGG
The DNA here is from genome assembly GCA_038373885.1 of Cheiracanthium punctorium. Lineage (NCBI taxonomy): Eukaryota > Metazoa > Arthropoda > Arachnida > Araneae > Cheiracanthiidae > Cheiracanthium > Cheiracanthium punctorium. The sequence goes on along the minus strand of JAWZYV010003197.1, from coordinate 482,645 downwards.
TTTTGGTGTTAAAATTCTTGAAAATGAAGAATATAGACGCTTAAATCTATTGGTTAAAACTAACACTCATTTATTGATTAAATTTCTTATCGGCCGATTTAAATCCTTTTACGCCAAAAAATACTCATTCAAGACAATATTTGTGAATGCCTCAATTCGCCACAGCACTCCCCATCCGCTATATTCTATTTAACTCATTTTCCGCAAAAATCTTGTCTATTGGAGAATTCTGACTTCTCCCCCACGACCCATATCCTATTACTATCACGTGACCAACGCTCTTAACGGATAACGGTTCATAGTAAAAAACGCGGGCATAGTTGTGTGTGTATTCGCTGGTGATAGTTTTATGTTATATCCGAATACCAAATGCATCTTTTTCATATTCAGAGTTGTGAAATAAATTCAGCCTAGATATGGAGGAGTTGCTTTAGGTAAAGATTTCGCTTTAATGGGATAGTTTCTTACGATTGGATTATAAAAAGCTGTTGTAAAACAAATGAAGTTATGATATCTCCACCCAAAGTGAGTAAGTAGTATTTTACCTTTTTCATGTAAATAAATGTGGTTGCTGCTTTAATTAAATCTCACAGCTGGTTTAACCATGATTGCATTTCTGTATTCTGACTGTACTGTGAATTCGTTTTATAACTAGAGACTATAGTGAAATTATATTCTATTTATTAAAAGAATAATTTTTTATAGTGTATTAAGATATATGTAATGTATTTGCCGTGATTTAAAATTTATTTTCTCGGGCTTATAATCATAGATTACAGCTCTGATAATAAAAAATGAAGAAAACGAATCATTCAATATATTAATCAAAAACACAGCAAATTTTAATAAAACACCCTTTTTCTAGCTTAAAATAATAATCTTAATTGAGTACAGACATGTTAATTAAAAAAGGGCTGATTTTGCAAAAACGCTCATTCTATAGCTTAAATAATAATCATAATTGAGTACAGTTATATTAATCAAAAACGGACAGACACTCTTCATTTTTTATTATTATTTAGCCTAAATGGAGCTGTTGTATAATGCTTAAAAATTGAGATTTTTCGCTCCACTGATTTTTGTCGATGAATCGAGCAAATTTTACTCAATCGGGAGAATGGCTGTTTGAAGTCAAAAATTGAGTAAAAATATACTCCGTTTGATTATTATTTTACTCAATAGATTTAAGCGTGTAGAGTAAAGCAAACATCTGTTCTAATATTAGGACATATGGGCCGAAGGGGGTAAGGTATAAACAAGTTCAAATATGTGTTGCTATTCGGTACAGTTATATTAATCAAAAACGGACAGACACTCTTCATTTTTGATTATTATTTAGCCTAAATGGAGCTGTTGTATAATGCTTAAAAATTGAGATTTTTCGCTCCACTGATTTTTGTCTATGAATTGAGCAAATTTTACTCAATCGGGAGAATGGCTGTTTGAAGTCAAAAATTGAGTAAAAATATACTCCGTTTGATTATTATTTTACTCAATAGATTTAAGCGTGTAGAGTAAAGCAAACATCTGTTCTAATATTAGGACATATGGGCCGAAGGGGGTAAGGTATAAACAAGTTCAAATATGTGTTGCTATTCGGAAATATATTTTTAAAAATTATTCCATTTTTAATGAAGGTTCGCACTATACCTTCATTAAAAGTAAGTTTTAATGAAGGTATAGTGCGAGGGGACACACGCATACACACAAGAAAACGAGAATCTTAGCGGTATTTTGAGTTTTAATTGTCATATAAGTAGTTTAGACATATGTTCATGGTTTAATATTTTCTATCTTATTATATGAATTTCAGCACTTTCAGGGGTTATATACATATTTACTTTACAGTTAGCTTTGATAAGACACTGAGCATTGTAGTCGGCTAAAGTGTGAGGGTCCCGCTCTCGGGCATTGCAGCGCGGTTGTCGATCTAACGGTCTGGAGTTTTGGTCGGTCTTTTCCAAATGTAATGTGAATGCGCGTTAGAACTCCCTAAAAAGTCCTCCGAATAAGGCAGTCCTCCCCCACCCCTCTTTTGCAAGTCAAATCCTTCTCGTGTAGGCTTGCCATAACACGACAGGGATAACAACAGTTAACATTGAAATATATTTAAAACAAACTATTTATTTATTTTCATTTCCTGTTTTTTGTTTTCTTAGGCCTCAGTTGCTCTGAATATGATATTTTTTTTTCTAGGGTGAAAAATAGGGAATTTTAAATGCAAAAAATAATATTTTGAAATCTTTGTTGAAAAAATGAATAAATAAATGACTATCGACTGTATAGGGTAAGATAGTGAAATATAGATGCCAAGGACGCACACAGAGCGGTGGTCCAGGGGGTCTGGACTTCCCAAGAAATTTCAGTTTTTGTTAACAAAGTAATAATTATGAAGTCTTTTTGTGAAAAATTCTGCATTTTTCACCGTTTGAACCCCCTCCGAAAGTTTTGGACCTTCCATGAAAATTTTTTCTGGGTATGTCCCTGATAGATGCAGTACTTTTTCGTGTTTTATAAATTAATAATTTAGGGACAAAATAAGATAGGAAAAAATACTCATAGAAATATCTTTCTATTTAGCTGAATTGACAAAAATGCGTATTTTAATAAAATAAAAAGAAATGTAAACAAAGAGAACATTGATGCAATTTTGTCACAACTTTAAAAAAAAATAATTATAGATCTTCTGTTATTTACTATATGTATTTCACTCAATCACGACTTGCTACAACGTATCATATCCTTAAAAATCAGAAAAATTTCCGATTTTTTTAAATTTTCATACAAGCTTTTAGATGCATTTAAAAAATCTGATAAATTTATAGAAGTAAATCAAAACTTTGTCAAATCATATGTACTTTGTAAGATATAAGCAATTTCGAATAATATGTCACTATTCGAAAGAATTCGAAATTCCTTTAAATTTTAAATGAAGGTATAGTGCAAGGGGGGGGGGGGTGAAAGACCACAATTTCAAATAAAAATTATGTCAAAACGATCTATTTATTTGCCGTGAAAAAATACTCTGAAAAAAATTAGTGAAATGATGCAAGTATTATCTTAAAGAAATAGAAGGTTCCTATATAAATTTCTGGGGTGGAGAGCAATATTTCTCAATGTCGAGAACTTGAGTAAAATTAATCTCTACTAATGAATCTCATTCGGAAACATCGATACTTTGCCATTAGAGTCGAGCGTCCATTCTCAAAAATACACCAGAGTAGTGCTGAACAAACATTCCGACAATTGCTAAAAGTAGCAAAGGAACAGCAGGAAAAGTCGTCCGCGTTTATAGGCATACTATCCGAGCCGTTGCCAGAGATTGTGATTGGATTTCTAATCCAAGGCAGTGGCGGCTCCTCCAATTGAGCACATGAGCACGTGAAACTCCAAAGAAAAAACTAAAAAACTAAACTTATTAACAAATTAAATATTCAAAAAATATGACGTACACTTCTAGATTTTTGTGAATTTAAAACGTGAGTTTTATCTCTCTGAGAACAGAAGCGGACAGTCCCAGTAGATGTAATAGAGCAAGAGCCAACGACCGCCAGACCTTCGTCATAGTATAAAAGCTGAAACTTTCTCTGCGCATACCCCCCAACAGAGGTAGGAACAATCGGCCACTATAAAGTTTGGATGATCGTGGCTTTGGCAGGTAACAGGTGGCAAAGGTGTAGAAAATGGCAGAAAATTTTCGTCATTTCATAAAGCTTAATTTTTTTATATGTTCTTCTTCGCAGTACTAGAAATCACTTTATCCCTTGCCAGACACTTTTCCATCGTGGCAAACCCCCGCCAGACAACCTCAAAGTCAACGGGAGTCATGGAAAACTGTTGTGTTCGTAAACTCCCGCGACGAAGTACGTCAAGCTGTCACAAAGTGTCAAGCCCATTTTATACTGCTACTTCTGAACTTTCTTACGATGCTGCAGCGCGCTCGTAATAGAATTACGTTTTCCATGACTTTGAGATTGTCTGGCGGGGGTTTGCCACGATGGAAAAGTGTCTGGCAAGGGATAAAGTGATTTCTAGTACTGCGAAGAACATATAAAAAAATTAAGCCTTATGAAATGACGAACATTTTCTGCCATTTTCTACACCTTTGCCACCTGTTACCTGCCAAAGCCACGATCATCCAAACTTTATAGTGGCCGATTGTTCCTACCTCTGTTGGGGGGTATGCGCAGAGAAAGTTTCAGCTTTTATACTATGACGAAGGTCTGGCGGTCACTGGCTCTTAGACTATAAGGCCGAATGCTGATATCATTCCTTTCGCACATTTTGATTGTGCACACGGAGATTTTTTTTTTAATCTCTTCCGGATTCTTCCTTGGTTTGTTACGTTTGGTTAGTTATGTTTTTGTAGGTTCATTTTCTTTATTTTTATCATTTTTCAATACAACATTTCATACAAACTAGTGTAAATAATTAAGATGGGAGTAAAATAAGTATTCCGGAGCTAAAGCAATGTCATTTTTCAATATTATCCTTTGAAAAATAATTGAAATAAAATGAATCAAGACAACACCTTTGCTGAAACTTATCTAGGTGACGAAATGTAAGACCCAAGTCTTCTTTCAGTTGCATGCATTGTTTTCCTTATACTGCTGGAAACACAAATATATTTCAACGTGTAAGTTGCGTCGTACCTGCTTACTTAATTTTCCAAATATATTTTGTGAACCTCCATTTTTAAATAACCCACGAGCCTCCACTGATCCAAGGAATCGTAAGCAGTCCCAAAACGAGGATCCGGCTAAACTTTCTGAAAGCAGTTGTGTCATCAAATTTATACGTGCATAACACCAGATTTATATATGTAATTCAGCTCGATCGGTCTGTATGAAGTGGATAAAAATTTCTACAAAAATTTTGAAACCGAGCTGCATAATGACAAACCAAAGTATTAGAAACCTGAAATGAAAAAAAAAAAGGGGGGGGGAAGTAAATTTACACAGTTTTTTATTTAAAAGAAAAATTATATACATTCTGCATACAATACTCTCTTTTAACAGAGAAATTTTCCCTCGAAGTCCTCCTTTCTTTTGAGAAAACAGTGCTTGACGGCTGGAGGAAGGAGTAATGAAATTTTTCGCGGCGTAATTGGAAGCGTGTTTTCATACTTAGGGAAAATGATTCAGCAAGTTCTGCCACTTTTGATTAAAAAATTCGTCAAAAATTAAATGTTTTACGTTTTTTCTTTTTTCTTTTAAACAATTTAGGAAAGAGCACTTTGTATTTGGTGAATTTTTCGAATAGGTAGAACGTATAATTTTTTGGATGTTACGAAATAAAAAAAAATGAAGGTCATAATTGATCATTCTTTGGAAGAATCACTGAGTATAAAAAAACAATAAAGTTAGAGAATAGAAACTAAATTATTTTTTTTTTCAGAATGGAAACATTTTTCCAATGATGCAAAGATAAAAAATGACAGATCAATATTTAGGTGGGTACAAGCTGATATGTGCGAAAAAGCGATTTTTGAAGAAAAATATTTAATTTCTTTTTGTAAGAAAAAGGGCATGGAAAAATTAAAATAGCGGTATTCAGTGTCACACTTGCATGTAGAGTTTCGGCTCGATCGGACGATATGAAGTGGGTTAAAATTTGCATACAAATTTGGAACTGGTGCAACAAGTGAAACGCGACGTACACAAACCAAGCTAATAAAAAGCTGAAATAAACAGATATTTATACTGTCAGTAAAATTTCACGTTAAAATGCTCTATCGACTACACAGCATTTAGGAGCAGAAAATTCAGTGATATTTCCAAAGAATGATCAATTATAACCTTCATTTTCTTTATATCGTGACATCCAAAAAATTATACGTTCTACCTATTCGAAAGATTCACTAAATACAGAGTGCCCTTTCCTAAATTGTTTAAAGCTGTTAAGATCTTTTGTAATTTTATTGTAAAATTTTAAACATGAAAAAATGTGAGATTTTTGGGGCATTAAAATGTGTAGGTCCAGGGCTATTGCCCCGTTTGCCTTCGGGTAATGGAACACTGGTCGAGAAAATTTATTTTTGATAGTCTCTTCGTTTGTTTTTCTGAAGCAGTGAAGTATTTGAAAAGGTATCTTCAAGAGACAGTTGAATACATGAGAATTCTTGCATGAGCTCCATTCCAAAGACCAGTAAAACAACCCGAGGCCGTTCCATCTCGCTCCTGACCCTATTGGATAATTTCGATATCAAAACTTAATTTCGCTCAAAATTTCGAGGAAATTTTAGTTCCATAAAATTGATATATTAAAGTAAATAGTCCAGAATGAAAAAAACGAGCAAAATAAAATATTAAACAAATAAGAAATAGTTTATAAGCAGGGTGCGAACTGAACATTTTCTCCAGGGGGGGGACATTTGAAAGTGAACATTCTCCAGGGGGGGGACACTTGAAAAGAAGAAGAAGGGAAGGTGCAAATGCTTCCCTCACATGATATTACTTGACAAATGCAGTCGCCGACACGTGTGGGAATTGACTTATATTCAAACAAAAGTCATAGATTGTTTGTTCTATGGAATCACAGATACACAAGCTACGTACAATGTACCTGTATTGGAAGCCACTCTTGAGGGTTTTTAGCTTAGAAAAGAGACGAAATTTTAAGGCAGTCGCCTTAAAGTATAGTAACAAACGATAACATACCACCTTCATTTTGACTCCTGGACTTCCCTTATCTGAATTCCAAAATCTTCACTCACCAGTTTAATATTTCGTCAGCAGGGGATAAATAGAATCCCTGGCAGGGATCAATTAATATTTCTCTAGCCAGGGATATTACATTCTTCAGCCGGGGACGACCCCCGGCATCCCCCCCATCAATTCGCACCCTGTTTATAAGAAATAGTTGAAGATTTTTATTATTATTATTAAAAGTTTAAGGTAACGGGACTTTCAAGGAAACTAAGGTAACGGTTGAATTCTTGTTGATTATTTTTTTAGTTAAAGGATTTAGAATTACTTTTTTGTTTCATTATTTTTAATATTAGTTGGTTTTTTTTTTTTTTTTTTTTTTTTTTTGTAGCTGCGTCACAAACAGTTTTAATTATTAATGTTTGCTGATTTTTTTTAACTTAAAGGATTTATTATTATTATTATTATTATTTAATTTGCGAATCAAAGGTTGTTTTTGATAGCTGTTTTTACAGTCTTTGAAAATTTTTACACACATGCAGACTATTGTTTTTAGAATTCATTTTCACTTTATACATTAATGGTTGAGAAAACAAGTCACTGGACTTGATTAGCGAACACCAGTAGGCATTTTCCTTTTTTTTCGCCAAGAATACGTAATGGCCTCGGGCTCATACATGTACGTCTATGTATGTATGTGTATTGTATATATTGCATAAGTAAAAGTTATGTAATATTCACGCATATTTGTACTAAGATTTTGAAAAAATTGAGATAGAACGTATGTACTCATAACATGTTTAAAAAATAAAGAAAAAGAATTCAGGCTCAAAGCTTGTTAAATAATAGTAATTATAAAAAAATTAATTAAAAAGGAAAGTTGGGTAGATCGACCATGGAGTGAAAAAACTCATTGAAGAAGCGTTTTGTCACATTAAAAATAAAGGTTGAAGAGTTTTCATGTCTATGTATTGGTAAAGGTAACGTCCTCCCATGCAATAAGAAGATATTTCACTCTTGGTTTCCTTGGTCACATCAGTCTTTTTCTCGAAAAATTCATCATTTCTTTGTGTGTATTGTATTGATTTTTTTTTACTAGGAATATTATGTAATTACAGTAAATAAGTATTACAATCCAATATAGCACTGTGACGTCGCAACATAACTTCATGTGGCAGCATGTTTCAGTCGCAGCCAGGTTGTGGCCTCAGACATTGTGTCAAATGTTTGACAGGAAAGAACGCCACTGCGACCCATGTGAACATCTTCGTATTTCAAGTATGGTTTTTTTTTACTCCCTATAAAGGTATGTTTTAAAACATTAAAAATAAATTATCATCTTTTTAAAGTTGAACATATTTTAAGTTATTAAGTTTCAAGTAAGTAAATTTTTCAGATGCAAGTTTCTTAACTATTGGAGAAAAAAATGACAGAATTTTTTTAAAATTTGATGTTTCAAGTTTTCTGATAATTTTAGGAGAGCTTTAATTTAAAAGATAATGTCTTTAATGGGAAGAAATATTGCTTTCAAATACCGAGCATCTTTGGGCTATCGCAAACGGCAATAATCTCGGTTATTTAACCCTTTCTGACTTGATTAAATAATTTCTCCTTGAATCGAATAATTTTTCTTTTGATAATGGAGAATAAATTCATAATTTAAAAAAATCTATGGAAATTGGTTTTTATTTATGTGCATAAATTAGGGTATCATTCTGTACAATAGCGTCGGCAATTTTGTGTCCTGAATAGTGAACGCAGGGTCCGAAAGCGTTAAAGACTCCCGTTTTAACTTCAAATCTGTCATGTATTATGGCAGATAAAAAACCCGAAGGACAGAATCTCAATGGCTAATTGTGAATATCACTGAAAAGGATCTTTCACTGCTTTGGATTTTGCTCATGTATTTGCAGTTTTCTTTCAGCCGTGTGTCTTTTCTGAAGAAGTACTTAAAGCCAATTTCAATATGCTCCTGCTGAAGAAAGGAATACTTTTAAATTATTTACAAAAAATTCCACCAGAAATATAAAACCTTAATTGAAAAATAGTAATTATTGGTTTTCATAAGTTTAACATTTGCTCAAACTCTCAACTTCTTCGAAACTTTCATACAACGCAGGAATCTAAAAACCCTTGAGTTAACGCTTCACGTTTTGAAGGATAAACATCGCAGAAATTCCATATGAAAATCGCATCAATACGTCAAAGCATTGCACTAATGAACCAACACCGAAACTGAAATCGTTTTCCAGCTAAGATCATCGCTTTTAATTATCAGTGTTCAGATGTAAAAGGATATCTCCAAGCGAGAGGTGAGAACAACATCTTGGTAAAGTTCACATGATAAAAGCATTGATTGCCTTTATGAGGAAAGACACAAGAATTGCGAGAAAGGTTCGACACTTTGTTAGTTCTTACAAAATGAGTTCGAATGAGTAAGATAAGAAAATAAATCTTTAGAAACGAAATTCTTGAACACATTTCGAAATTTCAAATGAGATTCCAGAATTGTTTGAATATTACCAGACATAGCGCCAAAAAATTACGAACTACACGCTAAAAAAAGCATTTCTTGAAATCATTGAGACACTAATCTTTTTTTGTGTATTTCTGAAATTACTTTTTAAGAATATATTTTTATTTGAAAAAATAGTATTGCGTATTGCAAATTCACAGGAAAGTTTGAAATTTAATTTTAAACAGGTCCATCAAAGAATTAATATACCAATGCTTTATTCAACTCTTTTAATTTGCTATGAGTATTTAAAAATGTAACTTACTTAACTTACAAAAGTAAGTTAAGTAAGTTACATTTAGTAACTTACAAACTTTAGTAACTTACTTTTAGTAACTTACAAAACTTATGACAGTTGAAACAAAGATTTTTTATGATTTTTGCTTTATAATACATTTTTAATTTTTTTTCTTCATTTTTATAAATTTAAAAGATAATTTAGTTAAAATTTATAAATAGGACATAGTATAAAGTTTCCTTTCCCCATCTTACATAGAACTTAACTTTTAATGTTTTCAAAATATGGAAAAATTCATTCTAAGGAAAATGTGCTTTAAACATTTTCGCAACATGTATAACATTTTCAAATAGAACAATATAAAGTGATTGTGTAACAATTTTCCTAGTGTTATAAAAACATGCGACTTGCACATATATAATACATTGAAGAGCCAAAACATCATGACCATCTACTCAATAACGTGTTGCGCCTCCTTTGGCCTTCAAAACAGCAGCAACTCGCCTGGGTATGGATACCACGAGTTCTTGGTAGATAACTGGATATAAATCCTACCAAATATTTAAGTAGCGGTCACGCAAAGTCGAGATATTGGAACAGGGTGGTGTTTGAGCTCTGAGCTGCTGGGGAGAGGGGAGCAGCTGTTCTCCTGGAAGACGGCGTACCCTGACACGGCCATCGCCTTGATGAAGGAGAAACTGGGGTTCATCCGACCAGGCAACTCTCTTCCCCCTATCCATTGTCCAGTCTCGATGTTCCCTTGCCCACTGTAGGCGTAGTTGACGATGACGTTAGGCAAGCAGGGGCACACGAGTGGGACGCCTGCTCTACAATCCCATATCCAACAGTGTCCGCTGAATTGTGTGTTCTGAAACACTTGTACTTGGACCTGCATTATATTGGGCTGTCCGCTGAGCCACTGTCTGCCACCGATTTTACGCTACTGGGCGGAACAATCTATCTCCGACCCCTCTTTCTTTGATGATGCGTGGACACCCAACATATTGGCGTCTACTGCTGATTTTACCGTCATTAATCCACTTTTTATAAAGAATGGCAGATCGTGAAAAACCGATCCGTCGTGCAGTTTCGGAGATACTCGTTCCGAGTCTTTGGGTGCCTCACCATGGCACACTGGTTAGGTCGCTGAAAATGGTAGACGGCCGAAGTGTAAAGGTCCCGGGTTCGAATCCCATCACGATGCTGTCGATCTAACTGTCTGGAGTTTTGTTAGGTTTTCTCTAGATGTAACGTGAATACGCGTCAGAACCCCTTAGAAAATCCTCTTACCAAGGCACCCCCCATCCTTGGCAGATCTTCCTAGCGTAGCGTTGCATTAATCACACAGATAAACAAATCAGGGGCGAGTCTTCGAGCCGTTACAATCTGTTAATTTCGCTTAGATCAATAGCCTTTCCTATCACTCACAAACATAAGTGCAAGAACGATTCCTTAACTTCTCCAGCAACTTTTAAATACCATTCACACTTAATTACGTGCTCTCCATGTCATCCAGACAAGTTCAATGAAAAATTTGGGTGTGGTAATAAAGTTTTGGCTCGTCAGTGTGTTTACCAATAGAGCAATATAAAGAGAAAGTATTTTCCTATTGTTATAAAAACATGCGACTTGCACATGTATAATATTCACCAATACAGCAAAAATAAAGTAAAGATATTGTATAAGGCTTGCTTAGTTTATAAAATCATACGATTTTCATTTCTTTAGAAATTAGTTTAAAAATTAAAAATTTATTTTATTTAAATTTTAAAAAAATTTTGTACCTTGTACCAGCATAAATAATTGAATGACTAACTTTCCTCAGGGAGACCCTTTAGAAAGTTTATTAGTAACCTGATTGAAACCCTTTCGAAGTGTGATGTTTACTTTAAATCATTTAATTTATTTTTCGAAATAGTTTAAAATAAAACGAGCAACAAACAAACAATTACTGACAAAAAATCAGCTTTTTTGAAAAGACTTGTTCTAGAGTGATTCCCGCAGTATAAAGATTTATAGAACTTGAAATGCTTATGTCACTTTGTATTTAAACTCAATTTAAGACATGTCCCATGATCATTGGCGATAAATTCTAAAAAAAACTTAAAACCGAATAACTCAGTGAATGTTGTGTTGTATTTAATTACGTGCAGTCTTTTTGCAAATGCCTTTTCAAAGGTCGGGCTTCATTTTTCTAATGTGCATTTTTTGTATACATGTTCGCCATACGTCGCCATTTGTTGCATATAAAAAAGATGCACCAAGCAGTTCGAAACTCAAGATAACTATGCAATTATTGAAAAAGTGTTCAAGTGTTTAGCAAATTTCCTAGACAAATTAGTTGTGTAATCAAAAAGTACATACATTAGAGGTACGGAATTTTCGCAAATAAAAAAAACAGAAATTTCACAGAAGAAACTATAAAATTTTGAAATTTTGCTAAAATTCGCACAAACTAATTATAAAACTTTTTATATTTTTTTTACCTTAAATTTATATTCAATGTTAATTAAAAGCTAGATTGTTTTAGTTTCAACACTCAACTATTTTAGAGTCGTTTTTCTGCCATAACGACGACATTTTAATTACTAAAGAAGCATTCTGTGGCTATGCTATTAGTTGGGCTTCAAATGTTCTGTAAAGTTGTTCCAGCAAAGAGAGTTTATTAGATTACAATATGTCCTTAAAATTGGGATCTTCATTCCCGTTTATTGGTTGTAACATTAAGCGATAAAAGTGAGTATACCCATAAATGAGCTCATTTTCAGGAAGTGCTCAGAAGAAAGGAATTTTTGAAAAGCTTTCGAGCAATGTAATTTGATTTAAAGTGGTCATATACTTGCAGCCATAGATGGGCAGAACAATTGACCAATATGAAAATAGGCCTTATTTGTTGTATTTAATTTCATGTGCAAAGAAGGTTTATTGAAAGTTTTTCAAATTCAGTTTTTAGCATTGTGTTTAAATCCAAATCCCCTTACTCTCTTCAAGAGTTGCTTTCAAACCTTCTAATTCCACAAATGGTGAGCAAATGGGTAAATCGAATCTTTTAATTCTTTAATTAATTTGATTAATTTCAGGCACAGCTCTGATATGAAGCTTATTTGAAACTTTAAAGATTCTTTAACGCAAAATTTTCTTTCTTAAAAAAAAAAACAACTATAATTTGCATCTTTTCACAAAAATAAGAAATTTTCGCATAAATTCGAGTCTATTCACAAATTGCTTATCTTTCGCATCTATTCTCAATCATAAGACAATTTTGCATCTATTTTTTAAATACGAAAATTCCGTACCTTTAACAGTCATGTAGAGACATGAGGAGATACTTTGAAAACTGTAATTTGGTTAATTACAGTTGATGATTATTTAAAGCTTAATAGGGATGGACGCGAGACGAAAAATAGGGGTTTCGCTAAACAGCCGAAAAGCTTTGCCTCGTCTCGCAAAATCCCTATATCATAATGTTAAAAATGTTGGTCTCGTCTCGCAAAAACGCTGTAAATCTCTGTCTCGTCTCGCAAAATGTCGTCTCGCGTCCATCCCTAGAGCTTAAGTAATGATATTGAAATCTTAAAAATAATGCAGCCTACTTTTCTTTTTTCTTTTTCGGTGACATTGAGAAATTTCTCTAAGGTGCTTCTATCAGAAAGTGCTTTTAGTGCCTTTCAGAGGTCAACTCTGAATATTAATTAAAGAGGTAAAGGGGAATGAATTAAGATGAGTTCCAGAAGTTTATATGCGTAAGAGCTCTGACACTCCCTTACAGATAACAGAATCTAAACCTAGAATCTACTTCAGGGTGTATTTACAGCTGACGAAGAAATTTAAGAGGGCAGAAGAAAAAAGAAAATTCTGAAAGAAAGTCTGGTTCAAGAAAATTTGTAATAGCGAGGTTTTCTATAATTTTTTTTTTTTTTTTTGCTTTGGAATAGTGAAATTTTGTTTAACATTTACTTCTCTGTCTGTACGCTTGTTTAGAATTTACATTAGACTATATTATTATAATTTATTAGAAATTATGAATAAATTCCACAAATGTTCTCGAATTACCACGCAGTTTTAATATGCCTCTGGTGTTTTCTATAGTGTATTTCCTACTGAAAATGGTGTGAATATCACTTATGTATAACGTTTACAGTGGCACAAACATACATGCAAAAAACACAATATAGTCTATGGTTGGCAGTTATCTGAAGTACGTTTTGAAGGCGTTATATTTTAAAAGAGAGAAAAATAAGAAAGCAAAATTAGATTGTGGTTTTCAAGGGAATGCACCCCGTAGAAATTAATTACAGTACTATTTACAGTTCTCTCATCGCATTAGAAAAATTAAATTAGATAGGTCAAAAAATAACAATAGTCCCATATCATGGTTATTGCTTTACAATGACCACTTTTTTTGTGTTATTTTATAAAGTTTGTAGCCTAATAGAAGAATAGTGCCATATTGTTAAGACATTATTCTTCTCGGGAGTGGAAGAGTAAAGGAATTCCAAGTAAATAAAAAATTCCATTTCATTTCTACAAATTTATTTTTCTTTTAGTTTGAAGACATTAGATCGTTCTTCTACTTTATTGCGGAAACATAGGTAATCTCCGGATGATTCATAATTATTGTTACAAAATTTAAGGGGAGATAGGCCTCATAATAAGGAATTAGAAACACATAGCAATGTGGGGTCAAAAACGCCGTTTTCACTTACCAAAGTGTTGAACTGTTCGTCTATTTTCTTAACCAAGTTACCTAAAAAATGATCGTATCTCTAAAAATTTCATCCATGAAATGAAATAGAATTGTTAAACTTTGAATTTTAGTAAACTGTTTTCTGAGAAAAATACATTAGTTTTTGAGGTACAATGTTCAGATAGTTCACTGTTGTTTCGGTTCTTGTTCCAAAGTGATTATTTCTAGCTACATGAAGATGACGTTTCCAACTCCACACTGTTATGGGATTCTGAATCCTTATGATGTGCTCTACCTCCTCTTAAATTTTAAACCAATAGTTATGAATCCCCTGTATATACAGTGTTCAGCTGTTGTTTGCCATAGACATTTACTTTCAACTGCAATAATAATAAAAATGATAATAGAAATGACGCGGCAAATGTTCATGATTTAGGACTTTAGGTCCTAAAGTTTGACCTCCTGTTCTCGTAGAGTTAAATTTAATTTAAAAAAATCTTTCAATAACAAGTTTTTAAAAATGTTTACTTTGGTGACTTAAATTTACCAAGTTAATAAATTTCAAATTTCGTAGATTTTGAACTATTTTGTCACTTTTCTTGAGGGATCAGTTAAGAAATAAATCGACTAATTTGCAGGATTTTTTACTTTTATGCATACTTATTTTTCTGATTATCGGAATTCTCACCAATGCGCTTTTCCTTCTCACTAATGTTTGAAGACGACAGTTTGTCATCATAAAAAAGCTCTAAATGTTATTGTGTGTTCAAATACATCCACAGTAGTGTATAAATTCTATTTTTCATTATAAACTCTTGATTTATGTGCTTCTTATCTATGAAATATTGACTTCGCTCAAGTTTTACTTTTTAATGCTCTGTTAATTTCTCTTATTTCTGAGAGTATTATTTATGGTTATTAGTCCAAAGAGAAACAAGAGCATATTTACTTTTTATAGTAAAAACTTACTTTATTAACTGACCATTGTGGCTTTTTCACTTACAAAGCCCAATCATTCACCAACGTGCACAATGTTATTTTATTTACACTAAAATATTTACAATTATCTTTCTTTTCAAAAATATTATAACAATTATTCGGCAACTAAATTTTTTCTTAGTTATATTATTCTATTTGTATTATATCTGCTGCATCTTATTGTTGTTGTGAACATGTATATCGGATTTCTGTGCTTGGCCCGAAAACCGCTTATAAATCCTCGTCAGAAGGAGAACATGAGGGGGGTGCCCTCCGTGGGGGTCTTTCTAAGGGGTCCTAACCTGCATTTACCCTAAGTTTCGGAGAAAACCACGGAAAACTCCTAACGGTTAGGTCGACGGACGCGCCATGGGACCCCAGTGTCATAACGACTGTGCCATGGTGAGACTTGCTGCATCTTTCAGGCTATGAGTCAATCATGTTCGTTAGTTCATCTGTACAGAGAATAGTTAAACTTCTGACCATAGTCTACATCGCTATAGTATTCCAAATCGTCTTGTGTAGCCTCCCCTTCCATTTTTAAACAAAATTATATACCTAACTTCCAGCGTTAAGATTTATCTTTTCATAATCGTTATTATTCGCTTCAGTTTGCAGACAGGTATATTTAAGGTAACAAAAAATATCTACTTTTCCATCCTTAAATTTATTACTAATCCATTTTGCGAATACGTAAATATCCAGGGAAAAATGTTAGCTGATAATTTATAATATTTAAGAATTCGAATTCCTCATCCCCCCCCTCAAATGTACTTCATTAATTATCGGTGAAGGAGGCTTTTCAGAGCCCCGGGGCTTCCACAGGTGCACTAGTTAAGGCTGTCCCTGATTGGGTGACCATCAGCGGTCAGACCTAAAACTTGCTCAACCACCCCCCTTTTTTTTCATCGTCATTTATTTAATAAACTTTGGCTGCATTTGCATATGGAAACAGGTTTGCGTAAGTGTTATCATATTGGGTCTACCGTGACCATGGCTGAAATCGTTTAATGAAAAAAAAAAAAAAGAAAAGAAAAAGAAAGAAAAAATCTCAATGAGATGACCTTTTGCCGGCAGACAGCATGGCTGCACTTTTACAAGGGCGGATTGCGTACGTCCAATTATATATATATACACATATATAACAGTTTTCTAGAAAGTTTTATTTCTCTAAAGAATCGTGGCGTGCTGAAGCAGTGGCGGATCTAGAAAAATTTCGAGGAAGTGGCAATAATTATGAAGTAGCATTTTATAAGCGATGAATTTTTTTATATGCTCTTTTTAATCACGAATCCAGGTTTAACCTGTTCTTTCTCATCCCTGAAAAGACTCCTCCTTCTGTGACCAGTGTTGCGTCCCAGCCCGGGTCTTTGAATGCTTCGTAAGGTTCTAGAGAAGTGTCCAAAGACAAGTTCTCGGAAGCATCACTGTTGGTCACAGATCCAATTTCACTAAAGACCTTAAGAAGGATCATCAACGAGATGATTGAGCAAGACCCTACATTACTTCTTACCTTTCATGACGTAAATTTTGAACCAAAATTTACCTCTCTTCTACACAATAAACATGAATTTGTAATAGAAGATAGATTTATGATTAGAGAAAAATGACTCATTGTCGTGACACTTATAGCTTAGGTAGCATTTACAAGGGCGTCTGCGGCATAGGGCATGGTGGGCACTTGCCCCTCCTGGATTTTTGGATGATGTATGTTATTTTTTCCCTGCTTTTTTGTTCTCCCTCCTGGAAAATATTCTGACAACGCCCATGGGTATATATATATATTATGAGAAATATGCATTACATATTGAATGTATGGAAGCTAAATTCTGTATTTACCTTTTTTGTGTTAAAGTGAGGGTTTAATTCTGCAGCACTTTACTTATATCCGTCAGAAAGCCACAAGGACTATTTGGTAGCGATATACTGCGGACATAACTGAAGTAATATATTGGGTTGTTCGGAAAGTAATACCATTTTTTCGTATGCCAATATTTTGCCTAGACAAAACTATTGAAGATAATTATACGAAATTCGCCACGTATGTGAGTTTCTTAGCGTAGGTGCTAGATTGGAAAGCATTTTCCGAAATACGTAACTTATGGGAGATAGGGGGCCAAAACATTCTTTTCATGTATTCTGTGTGATCTCTCAGAAGGAAAGAGATACTAATCGATAAAGAGGAAAGAGATAAAAATCGATTTCAGAGCTTTTCGAATATGATTCTTCATGGAGGGTAGACGTGAAAAAAAAGGGGGGGGGGTGTCTATTATAATATGTATACAGTGAAACCTCTCTGAGCGGCCATCCCAACGTACCGAGAATATTTGGCCACTCGAAGGGTTTTATTTACTGTTATAAGGTGATTGCTATCATGTGTAATATAAAAAATTCTGACACATATTCCTTATTTAAAATGAAATTTAAAACTTATCTAAAGAGAAAATAGTACTTAATTCAATGCTTTCTTACACTTTTTGTAAAAAGGATACAGTTTGCGTCTGTTTTAAGTTTTTACTTTTCTCTGAAACAACCATTTTTTCAAGTTCTTCTTTTACTTTAAAAAGCATATCTCTAACCGATTCGTTTGTAACTGCTTCGGAATTTTCGATAATTTCATCGATTTTCCCTAAGTCCTGGGTTTTATATTCGATCATAAACCTGATTTTGAGTTTTTTCGCTCAAAATTAAAGCACGGAGTGAGTAAAATTTCCCGAAAAATGAGATGGGCGATTCCACTCGGTGGCCGCTGATAGAGGTTATTTTTACATTAGGTCTATGAGCCAAAAATCCGTGCTAGGAAAAAGTGGCCGTTTAGAGGGGTGGCCTCTCGGAGAGGTTTCACTGAATATATATATATATATATATATTCGCACCGTTCGCTCCACCCTATGACCGGCTCTGAAAATATACGATGTATGGTGAAAAGAATATGATGCTGATTAATTATGACTTTTCTTAATATTTTAAAAGGTATATATATATATATATATATATATACCTTTTAAAATATTAAGAAAAGTCATAATTAATCAGCATCATATTCTTTTCACCATACATCGTATTTTTTCAGAGCCGGTCATAGGGTGGAGCGAACGGTGCGACCGCACCGGGCACCATCTCTTGAGAGGCACCAAAGGACTTTACTCCATAATATACGAGTATACATATATATATATATATATATATATATATATATAGCTATAGATATAAATATAGACTAGATATAGACTAGTATATATATATATATATATATACTAGTTTCATTTAGTACAAGTTACAATAGCTTAATTAGTTTACGAGTAATGTATTTAATATTTTTTCATTCAGTTATAGAGTAGCTTCAGCTGAACACGAAACTATTTTTCTTTACATTTTCTGAGAACTAGCGCACATCTTTGTAGTTTGTATCACTTAGAAAATTATTAGGACCGGCACTGTACATTTTATGAAAAGTATTCTGAATTTTTTCGAATTTCTTACATAAATTGTTTCTAAAATTGTTCGAGTTCGACGAAAAGTGCAGTTTTTCTTTCACTTTTTCTTTTCGGGAACAAGCTTAACAAAATTTATGACCGCTGCTGCTTTTCCTCGCGTATTACTGATTTTTCTTTCTTCTTGACTTATGGAAAAGCGGTTTTTGGTTTTCGGCTGAATAAACCCAACTCTGCTCTGATGACTGCGGTACGAGAAAACCCCCGCCCCCTCTTCCAAATTCTCTCTCTCTCTGAAGCAAAGGGTCACTTCTTAAAATCGCTTCACATCTTTTTTTTTTCACATTATTACATTGTTCGTCCGCAATTTCCTTTTGACGCTAGATGATTTCTTGAATAGAAATGGAAGACGAGGAGTGCACCTTTTGGCTGAATCATCGTCGATTCCACGAACCCGAGAGAGTGGTGGGAAGAAATTCGGCTTTTAACTAAATCACTTTCCCATTCTTTATGGAAATCCTATTCACAGTTTGTGACGGCTCTGAACAGGCTCTCTGAATTTCGTAGCCAGAGCTGAACAATTCCATTTCGGATCATGTTGATGATGAAAAGAAGAAAGGAGGTGTTTTCGCCAGGTCCAAAATACCCCGGCATATTTATTTGACTGCCAACAAAAGCCTGTCTTGGACACAATTGGCCTTGATAGATTTACTCCACAGAATATATGTTTCGCGCCCGACAAGTAACGGCTTGAATATGATTTCCTCCCTCGAATTTTATCCATAACAAGAAAGTGTGGAGACACGTTTATTGTTGTTAACGATATCATGCCTTGGCAAATCTAGCTAAAAACGGTTAGAAGGCGTTAACTTGTGCCTCACTTTTGAGATATTTTGAAAGCATATATACTGCTCGCTCGGAAAAAATATTTTCCATTATAGAGCTTTGCAAATAAAATGCCGGTTTAATTGTTAGGCTCATTCTTAATATGTCTAAGTAGAATGTCGCTAAAAAGAGAATTTTAGTATATTAATATATTTTACACATTTTTTTATTAACACCTTTATAGATTTCTGAAAAGGTTATTTGAGAAAGAAATAACTGCACTATGTTATATAACTCGAAGTATTCAAAACATTCCTTAAAAATCTGCTCAAAAACAGTTAGCTAAAATAACGAATGTGAGCAATAAAATAAATCTAAAATGTTTAACTCACTGAATACAACAATTGCATTTTTCTGAATACCCGAGCCTTAACAATTCTGCGATTAACTCAGGGTCGGCTGTAGGGAGTATCTGGTAGACACAATGCCCCCGAACTCCAGCTGCAAATAAGGCTCTCGCTCAATGGTGGCTTGATTTTCCTTTTTATAAATGAAATTTATTTACGGTTCCTAAGAATGTTCCATAATTTTTTTTATGCATTTCAAGCTTCAATCGATTTCAAAACATTTAAATATATGTTAATAAAATGTTAGTTTTATTTCATAATCTCATAAAGAAGAATAATCTCAAATACTTTTGAGGTAATTTAGAAAAATATTCCTTACATTGATTCTAAGTTAAGCTGAGGAGAGCTCCCTCAAGGTGTAAATTTTCACTTTTTTGTGAGATCATTTAGTTTTAAACGACGATCTTAAGAAAATAATATTTATTCCTGTAACATTTAATAGTTAAAATGTGATTACAATCACATCTTCGATGCGACCCTTTTTTCATACATCATTATACAAGCATTTATATTTTGTGAATTTTGAAGTCTCTAATAGTTTTAGCGATTTCCCCCTTTTTGTTAGAAAGTCGGTCGCACTCATTTTGTTTATTTCCTTTACGCTTGACTTTTACCTTATAATCATTAAGCTCCATAAGGCTTTGAAAAGGCATTTAACTTTTATCTTAAAGAAAACAGTTTAACATAAAAAAGGTAATATAGTGGACATAAAATAAATGTACTTAATATTTTAATCAATTTATTTTCTTCAAAAAAGCGTCATTGAAATACAGTTGGCAGGCATGAAAAAAAATAAAAAATAATAACGAGAAGATAAGGTAACTACTTAATAAGGCAGAGCCATATTTTGGGAAATTCAAAATGAAAAATTTGATAACATTAGTGGACATAAAAAAAAAAAAAAATCTTGAGGACGAAATACAATAAGCAGCAGAAAATAGTTGCAGAATAAATTTAGTTTTTTACTAGCTGCAGTACCCGTTGGGGGGTTACTACGTAATGCAAATTTCCAAAAAGCCTGAATTTTCGTCGGCATTGTAGGAGTACAAAGAATGAAATTAGTATATTGGCAATAGTATAGAAAGCAAAATTATAACTTCTGTGTATTGTTAAAATATTGCAGGTTAGAGAGTAACAAAGTGATGAGTAAAATTTACGTCAGAGAATTTCTTTTTATTCTAATAATTAAAGTTTTATGAATGAGCTTCTTAAGTCCAGCGGTCATTTCTAACCTGTAACTAAGTTTTCTTTGATTCACAGTAGATATTTTAACACTATGCCTTAAAAAAAGCACAAGTTTCACAAAATTAAAAGAAAAGTTTAAAAATTTATTCAAATTTTTCAAAAAATTCCGACATTTGTTACTTTAGCCCGTGGTGATCATGTTGCTAAACTTCATTTGCAACATGATCACCACGGTATTATCTTAATCCATTTTTAAGAGATGCCAGAACAAACATATACGGTTTTCACAAAATCTTGAAATCTATTAAATATTTAAAACAGTTTTGGCATCTAGAGTTTACACTGACTTGCATCTAACGTAATTCTAAATTTAATTCTATTTCCACTGCATTTTTCAGGAATAGACTAAACAAGTATTCAGTTTTCACAAAATCTCAAAAACTATAAAATTGTTTAAAGTACTTGATGCTTACATTTTAAGTGACCATCTGTAACGATGCTAAATTTTATTTAATTTGCTTCGATGGTTTATACTTGATGGACAAATATTTTCACATTTTGAATAAATTTTCACAAAATCTCAAAATCAAATGAAAATTTTTACATAATTCGACACCTATAGTTTAAGTCGAGTGCCCACCTACCATGCCACCAAATTTCATTGCATACGCTTTAGTCGTTAGTAAGTGATATGCAACAAATATTTACACATTTTGAAATGGTTTTCGCAAAATCTCAGAATCTAATTAAACATTTTATTTAAATTTAAGCACCTATAATTAAACTGATCACCACATATTATATCACCTAATTTCATTTCATTTTCTTTAGTCGTCCTTATGTGATGCACGAACGAATATTTACGCAATTTGGAAAAAAAATTGCAAATTTCAAAATCTAATCAATTTTTTTTTTAAATTTGACACCTATAGTTTAAGTTGAGAGACCACCTATCACGTCACCAAATTTCATTTTATACGCTTTAGATGTCAATACGTGATGCGGAACAAATATTCACACAATTTGAAACGGTTTTCAAAATATCTCAGTATCTAATTGAACGTTTTTTAAAAAAATTTCAACACCTACAATTAAACTGCATGACCACCTATCATGTCACCTGATTCATTCCCTGTAATTCTTATTATGTGATGCGAGAACGAATATTTCCGCATTTAAAAATAACTTTCGCAAAATCTCAAAATTTAATAAAATTTTTTTAAAAATTTCGACGTTTATATTTTAAGTCGAGTGACCACCTACCACATGTTACTAGATTTCACTTCATTCCCTCTATAGTCTTTATTTCGTGATGCTGGAGCAAAAATTTACCCATTTTGCAAAGATTTTCGCAAAATCTCAAAATCTAATCAAAATATTTTAAAAATTCGAAACTTATAGTTTAAGTTGAACAACAGCCTATCACGTCACCAAATTTCATTTCTTTCATTTTGTCGCTATTACGTGATGCGCGAACAAAGATTCAGGCAGTTTGAAACGATTTTTGCAAAATCTCTAAGTCCAATAAAAAAATATAAAAAATTAGATACTTCTAGTTTAAGTTGAGTGACCTACCATGTCACGAAATATCATTTCATTCCCTTCAGTCGTTTTTTAGTAATGCGCGAGCACAAATGTACGCAGTTTGAAACGATTTTCGCAAAATCTCAAAATCTAATCAATACTTTAAAAAAAAATTTGACGCCTATAATATAAGTTGAGCGTCCATCTATCATGTCATCAAATTTTATTTCATTCGCTCCACTCATTTTCACGTGATGCGCGAACAAAACGACAGACAGACGACTTTTTTTGTGATGTTCGTACTAGATTTCTTGGTGCTTTAAACCGATAGAAATCGCAAAAATTTTGAATTCCAAGAAATGTACAGATAGAAGTCTAATTTTATATATATACATATTGTATAAAAGATGCATAAATGCTATCTTTCATTAGATGTTCCACTAATAGAAAGTCTAAATCGTTTTATTTTTTATAACTTTATCACTGTTTTTTAAATGTACAGGGACAAAGGATTTTGAGTCAAATTCTGCAGATAACTAACAAAATGGCCGATGAAATACACTGATCAACACAAAAAACCTTCTCTAAAGCTTAATTACAGTAGGGAGAGGCTATAAAGTGCAGTTCCCAGTTAATATAATAATTATATTTAACAATAATTATATTTAATTAAAACAAAGATCATTTTTAGAAGCATGATGGAATATCTCAATATGCCTCTGTGTATTTTATTTTTTTTAAATGTGGAAAACTATTTCTACGTAGGGAGTAATTCCTTTCAAATAATCTATGCAGACCATCTCTGTAATTTGCTAAACGGTAAAATGGAAAGAATCTGTATATAAAAGTTAAAAAAACTGTCTATTGTAGATTACTTGAAAGAATAAAAGAAACGCAATGGTTCTTTGCATTTATTAATTTAAAAGGGGAAACTGCTTTATTTTCTTAATAAAATGATCTTTTCAGATTTACTTTATTTATACACGGCAGTAAAGAAAGAACTGAATCAAAATTCATAAATATATCAGAGCTCTGAAGGATAATAAAACCTGAAAATTATGGAACAGCACCTGATAAAATCCAGAGATGCAGCCAACCTTAAAAGGAGAGAGAGGAAGTTAAGGCTTTCATTCAGTAACAGACCTTTTTTTTTCCCTTTCGAATGTTTCGAAAGATTTTGATTCTGGTATACAGTTCCTAAAACGATGTGGGAGCCTCAAAATAATTTGCAGACGCAAACTATCAATTCTAGCTGCCCCATACCTTATCATTCTTTATGCTTAGTGTTGGCCAAATTATTGGACTTATTTCAACAAAAATCATGCTTCTTTGTTTCAACAAAATTTGATATTAAATTTATTTGGGTTAGGCTTGTTGCAAACTTACGGTGTCATCATCCTACGTACCGTAACATGTACCCAATAGAAAATGATGTATGTAGCATTCATAGTTCTTTTACCGGAACATCGAAAAGGATTCGAATACATTATGCTCTATGAACAGTCATTCATTAAAGCGATAATTCATTTTTCAAAGGAATGGTTACAATGAATAGATTTTTCTTTTCTTTTTTTTTTTTACAATTTTAATTTAACGATATTCCTAAGTACCGTCGTCGGTAGATAAAGTGTTAAAGAAACCCATCCATTTCAAGCATCATACAGCACGCGTCTATGAAACTTTGTCTTCAATTAAAAAATACAAATAACATTTGAGATTTATTACAGGGTCTCCCAAAAATTACATTAAATATGCGTGATGTACAGCTTTTTTTGAGATTATATAAAACACCTCGAAATTTAACTACAGTTTATGGACGAATTTGGCGCAAAAAGATTGTTGTGTTTGAAAGAGTTTTATTTTTTTTTTCTAATGGGCAGGCACTGGCCACAAGCCTTTGCCATCAACGGCCCTAAGTTACTGTCCATTTTATTATGGGAGCACCCAGTGGGCGGACAGCACTACCCCCTATGAAGGGACGGACAAGTTAACATCCATGCCCAAGCCGGGATTCGAACCCGGACCCACGGCGTGATAGAATGGTTCTCTAGCCACTACACCACCTGGGCGGCGAAAGAGTTTTATAGAGTGTCAGATTAACGCAGCGCCGAGCCTGTAGCAAATATTACCTAGAGGCTCAGGCATAGGAGCACCCATGGAGGGGGCTATGGGGGCTCAAGGCCTCCTAAAGGTGTAAAGTTAGAAGTAAAAGGCATTAAAAATTGAAAGTTGTCCCTAATGAATTATTTTTTTTTCTTTTTGGAAATTGTCCTTAAATTATTTCTCAAGTCCATTATATATATATAAAAAAAAAAGATTTTAAATAAGTACTTACAGTTAGTGTACGCAACACAGTTAAACTCTGTTTCCAACGATGCTGAAAAGATCAGATAATTATTGACTATAACGAGTTACAATCCTTGTACGCATGTTGTTCTATAGACAAGTCAAGTGGCACTGAATATTTTGACGTTATAAGTGAGTTATGGCTATAATCGAAGTCCCTATAACCGAGTTCAGCAGAATTTGTAGCCCAGCTCCCCCTAAACTAAAATCCTGGGTGCGTCACTATGCTCAGGTTTTGCATGATAATAAAATAAAACAGAACTTTTAAAAACACTTATCTCGAATTAATATGAATAAATTTAGAGGTATTAGCAGACAGTTCAATGTAAATTATCGTCACTCTTCATTAAGTTTATATAGATGATCTTGTCCCATCATGTTCCTTAACTCACTCTTTTTACGTTTATCTCGAAAAAGTCCCGCAGTGGCCTAGTCGCTAAGCTCCGTTCCCATACGAACACGGAACGTTAAGCAGCACCAGCTTGACCAGTGCTTGAGAGGGTGAAAATATCTCTCGGCTAGGCTGCTGTGGAACCCTGTACTCTAAGGGAGCTGGTGCACGTAAAATCTGTTCGTGGCACCAATGTCCTCCATGTACAAACAATACCTCCGGGGGTGCCGATTTCAGGTGCTAGGTCTCTTCTCTGGAATTTGTTCTAAATTAGGAGACCACTCATAGGGGGAAACACTGGTCTGCCTAATGGACACCTCCATAATGAAATGATCAACATCTGCGCTCCTCGTAGCGGTCAAGCCTACCGTAGGCCTCTGACCCGGCCATTAGAAATAAAAAAAATGTTAAAAAAAAGATGTTTTCCACTTGTACTTAGTAATCATTAAGGACACATGTAAATTCGTAAGACTATTCTACATTTGCGAAATACAAATTTAAGGAATTTCTCATTATAACTTTACTCAATTGCAGTAGAGGAGCCTCGTGCTTTCCGTTCTTAATAGCAGCAGCCACAATAGCCCAAGGCTAATATTATAAGTTAGTTATCTGGGCGTTTCTCCATATCTTATTAGTAAGTACCGATAATATTTGGCGCTCCTTTCAAGATCTCTTTTGCTTGTAAGAGGTTTTAACTACCGAAATAATCTAAAAACACCATCTTGTTTGCGTCATCTTAAAAACTGTATGTGATATTCTTCACAGCAGTCAGGATTTTGGCTCTGATAAAATGCAAATTTGGTAATGGTATCTGAAAATGTAGGGCACATTGCTTAAACGTACACCTTCTCAAAAACGTATTCGAGTAAGAGTTAAACTTATTCCTACGTTGGTGTTGTATAGTAAAAATTATTTGTCATAGAATATCAATTAAGTTATGACTAGTTATAACTTCATCTATCATATTTCTGTCCAGTAGTACTCTTTTCCGAAAACTCATTAATTATTTGAGAAGCTAAAATAGAAACATTCGCCTATACTCGAATATTGCTTTAAGAGTCTATTTGCCTAACGATTCATAAAGAGCGTATCCTGTGTTAAGGTTCTTGATCAGGTAACTTTAATAAAGCACTAGACGTTTGTAAACTTCTTAGAGTTCAGTTCCTCAAAATAGTCATTATTGCAGTTTCCAGCTTACTTATCTATCTCCAGAACTAGTCAGTACTCTTAATTAAGACAATTTACCTTTAGATCCATGTTATTTGAGCTTTTATCCAAAACTCGTTCGTTAGTGGCAAAATCGCATAGAAATGCCCTTCTCGCATCGGCTAGGTCCAAGATCACCTCGTGTCCGAATATCATTAAAATTGGGAATTTTTAATCTGCATATTCCATTACTTGTGTAAGAATGCCTTATCGATAGGTAGCAGAAGAAAATAATGTTTCGTAAGTCCACAAAATCGAAAAAAAATGGACTTTCCTAGCACAGTTATCGCTATGCCAACCTTTTCCGAAAACAAGCAAAAAACCAATGAAGTCCAAATTAACCCTAAGCAAGAATTCAACAAGTCAAGGAGCGAGCAGTGCTGTATGTATTCTG
The DNA here is from genome assembly GCA_038373885.1 of Cheiracanthium punctorium. Classification (NCBI taxonomy): domain Eukaryota; kingdom Metazoa; phylum Arthropoda; class Arachnida; order Araneae; family Cheiracanthiidae; genus Cheiracanthium; species Cheiracanthium punctorium. The sequence continues at coordinate 455,868 of JAWZYV010003197.1, read as the reverse complement.
TAACTGAATTTCTATTTCTGTATAGCAAATAACGATAACGCGACTTAAAAAAAAAAAAAAAAAAATATATGCGCTGTATCAAAATAGTGCAAGAGACTTTATGCACTTCAAGAAATCTGAATGAAGTCTGCAAGATAAAAACTAGCAAAGTTTCAATAACTGATTTTTCCCGAAAAACTAGAAGCTGGATTTTGAGATTAGCGTCCTAATATCACAAACGGCACGACCAATTTTCGTGAAATTTGGCATGTTTTTCTTTTCGATGTGTGAGTGTCATTACTTAAAATCTACTAAAAAATCTTAAAAATCGATAATTTAAAAAAGAATTATTTCCTCTAAAATTTTGATAAAGATTGACCCCAAAAAGGACATCTTTGGTTTGAAAAATAGAAGCACGCCAAATTTCAAATGAATTGAACTAATAGTTCTTTTTGTGCAAGTGTTCAAATTTCATACTGGATTTTCAGAGTTGCGTGCAAATAAAAAAAGCAGCATGGCCCATCATGATGAAATTTGATATGTAGGTACTGTTGGTGTCACTAATGAAAACCTACTAAAAGAATTTTTTTTTTTTTTGGGGGGGGGGGATGTGCAAGTGTTAAAACTTGCGCTTCACATTTGAAACAGAATTTTCAGAGCAGCCAGCTCAGCTAATATAAAAGATGAAATTTGGTATATAGGTATGTTTGGTTCCACAAATGAAAAATAACTAAAAGAATCTGCAAGGAAATGTTATATTTATTTTTGTCCAAGATTTAGTTCATTAATAAAAGGGGGAGCTGATATTTCCCCGAAACTTCAAAAAAGCATTAAATACCGAACAAAATTTAAGACAAAATAATCAGAAACATAACAATAATAAACTTTTACAAAATACCTAACATTTGTATGGTACTATTGTTAAATTAGGGTCATCTGAACATAGGATTTTTTTACAAGTTCACTCAAGAAAGAAAAGAAACCAATTTGTGAAGTATGAATAGAGATCTTCTACAGAGGGTGTTTACACATTTTTAGAACGATTTCGGGGCCGTTTAATTAATGTTTAAAATGTAAAGACTATTTTTTTTAAATCTTCGATCTGATAGCCTTTTTTTCTGGACTATAAGTCTGCATCGTGATTTCCATGATAGAAGAGCTTTTCGTAAAATTTCCAGGGGTATTGCGTTCCATTCCTCTTCCACTACTTTCCAGAGTCCATCTATCGTGGTGGGTTTGCGTTTAGAAAGAGCTCTTTTTAAGAGACCAAAGGCACAATAGTCCATAGGTGAAACGTCAGGGGACTTCGCAGGAATATGTTGAAAAGGTATATATGCAATACCTATATCAGTCTTCATTTTTTCAAGGAATGCAGTGGTAGTTTTCGAAGTATGACTTGATTGAGCCACATGTCTCGGCAAAAGCTGGTGAACATTATGTTTTTAAGCTTTTTTAAGTTGTAAATCTTGGTTTATTATTTTATTTATTGTTGCTGCAGATGTATCTAAAGACTTTGCAATTGATCTCTGTGTTGGCGGATTTTCTCTTGTTACCAGCGATTTCACTTTAGAAACATTTGAAACAGTACGTACCTTTTTCGGATATTCGTTTGGAGTCTTCTTTCCATGTAGAAGTAATGATTGACGGTTTTTACCTTGCCGATTAATAATGCTGCTTATTTTGCACTTAGAAATTTTAATACCATGCATTTCACAACGTTTTTGAATTATGGAATAAAAATATTTCTCTTCGGAAAGCGCAAAAAACATATCCTTCAATCCACAGCTCTCTTACATATGACATTTTGAAAGAAGAATAAATTTAAAAGTAGCAGACGATATTTCTAATTTCAAATAATAAGCTGTTGCCAAACATTTTTATTCTGAAACATTTACTTTTTTAAAATTCTTTATCGAAATCGTTCTAAAAATATGTAAACACCCTCTGTAGTTAATCATAAATTTGTAAATTATCTACTTCAATTATTATAATCAGCAGACTGCTATTATATATATATCCAGCATGTTACAGGCCTGTTCTCCAATGAGAAAAACAAATATTTATTAGAACATTTATCTTTTTCTGAAAAAAGCTAGTTCCGGGAAACAATCACCAAAATGTTACCAGCTAAGCTTTCTCTTGGTCTGGGCGCAGGGCCTCTGGAACTGCGGAGACCGGAGCATTTGCTATACTTCGGCTCTGTGGCTAATCCGGCACTAGTTTTATATACGATGCGCTTGGTACAATTTATATTTCTTGTTTTCTTATAATAAGCATTTGTGGGATTTTTCTTAAAAGCTTAAATTTCTAAAGAAAAATAACAGTGATATTAGAGCAACTGAAATTTGATAAGCATTACGCCTCTAAGATTTAGATTTGTAAAACTGTGATTTTTGCTTCTTAGTTTGTAGCTCTAATAATGTTATATTTGTCAATTATCATCTAATATCTTATTCCTACCTTTCTTAAAAGTTTAAAGGTCAAAATTCAAAATTCAAAAGTGATCATTTGTTCAAGACTACAGTAACAATTAAGATTTGTTTAATCCGACACAAAAATATTGTTAAAATGATAAAAACATAAATTTATATAAAATATTGTTAAAATATTAAATCCCATCACTGAATATTTTATTTTATTAAATACCTTAAAGCTATATCGTCTTTTCTACTAAAAACCCTGAATTAAAGCCCTCGACCTCTGTTTCAACACTCGTCGGTACGTGAGGAAGTTGAAACAAAATGACTTGTTAATTTATATCGACTTTTCACCTCAGAACTTACAGTTATATTTTCTTTTTGTCAATCATCTGAAAAGGTGAAAAATACACTATCTATTGGCACTAAACTTATACTATTTTCATGTATAGAATTTTATATATGAAGCAAAATGTCAAAATTTTTTCAACTCCCCTGTGACTCCACTATATCTTGATTTTATTTCTCGTCCCATAGTTTTTAAATCGCAAGTCAGCACATGCAGCACTTGTGTAGTGTTTAAAAAATTGCATTTGATTTTAGATGTGATTAACAGCTTTCACTCAAATATTACGTCACAATCGAAACAATTTCACAGGTTTTCAGCATCTGCATCACGAGGATAAACACTGATGAATAGGAAACTAGCTTCTCTCCCTTCCAAATAAGTCATAAATACAAGTACGACGTTAAAGTACAATAAAACGCTTCGCCATAACAAACCTGCTTCAAGTTTATTGCTTTTGTCATTTACATGTTCTATTTATGAACCGTGTTGTATAATAAGAAAAATCATAAGGGGGTTACCTTTGACGTCAAGTTTTTCTAATTGTACCAATTAAACTTCATTCTTGTTCATTTCTTTGACCTGTATTTTTTTTAATCATTTATTTTTTTATGATTTCAGTGTTCTTTTAAGTTACTTCTAGGCTTCAGGAAGATTCATTAGGTGGTTCGAATTCGTTATGACTACAAGGAAAATCAATGAAAATTGTGAAACCGGAGGCAGATATATACGACCTATATTTTATTTTTTTCAGTTTATTATCCACATTCTCTCAACACATCGTTAATGAATTCTCATTTGTATTATTTTTCTCTGATTAGGACAATTTTTTAGCACAATTTTGTAAATAATTAAAACAAATTTAAAGTAATGAAATTATTTTAAATTTTTTACTTTAAAGTTTAGAGTTATATGCATTTCTAAATTGAAAGTATTACTGATCGTGGTCAAATCCACTTAAACAATAGCATTTTGCTGGAATTGGTTGAAAATTGTTCTTTTAACCAGAAATAAAGGTCATGATTTATTTAGTCAATGCTATTAAAAAATTAAGAGAAAACATTTAACTTAGAAAGAAGAGAATTTCCGAGTTAATACAACGTATAAATGAGGTAGAAAAAATATTCACGGAAGGACCAAAAAGTTTTATGACAAAATTTCCCACAAAAAGCTGGCTTATTGTAATTTTGTTTAGTTCAAATTTTGAGGGATCTTGGATCTCTGAGTCTCCTCTCCAGCTGCATTCTTTGTTTATCTTTCAGATTTATCAGGTTTTTGCCCTCGGTCTCTAAAACCTTATAAGTCATGTCTATATTCTTCAATGAGTTTGATTTTTCTCAGAAGAGGAGGGAACTCATAAATATTGATACCTCTCGGAAACTGATGGCGATCAACATCTTACAGGTCAACAACAACAGTTATGAAAGCCTTAAGTGAAGCTTTGGTCGACGACTCCACTAACTCCTTGTCAACCGGATCGGCACTGGCCGAATAAATACATTTCGCACAAAAAAATTAAAATACAAAATTTAATTTTATGCGGTCCTCGTTTTCTATCACTTATGTTTACAAAAATGTTGCTCTGTATCTAAGAAAATGAAATTTAAAAAATCTCAAATCGCTCAGTGAAAAATGACGACTTACACCACTTTACCTCATGTGTTGGCGTCCGTTTTCAGGTGAAAAAAAAATATTTGCTTTATGGGACCCACTATGAGTTGATAAAAGTTAAATAATGATCCCCTAGTTGGAAAATGGCAATTAAACGCGTGAAATTAACAGATATAATTTTATATGAACTGATAGGTACTGCGTTATGAAATTATTGATCATCTAGTCTTTTAGGGGGGTCGTCCACTAATTACGTCACGATTCTAGCTAAGGAATTGTGATAGAGAATGACATAGTGTGAGTGAGCTTCCACTAGAAACTGCCAAACATGCAAATAGGAAAATTATAGCTAAAATAGGATTTCCAGGAGACAAATGTGGCTGTCGAATGACCACTAACATACATTAATGTCAATTTAAAAGTAATTTTATTTTTTCTAATTTTTGAGACATCCCCTTAGTCCTTAGTATTTGACGACAAATCCTAAAATTTTTATCTTGCAATTTCGTGTAACTATTCCACTCAGATACATGGAATCTTTTTCATTTATCTTCTTAGACACAGTCCAATATTTTCTTATAAGTGACAGGAAAGGAGGCATCGTATAAAAATTAAATTTGGTAATTTAATATGTATAAAGCCCCTAGTAAAAAAAATTGCTATATCTGACAACTACTCTTTATTTGACGAACTTTTCTAATTGAAAGTATGTTTCGATCCCTTACGATTTAAAAGATATCGCTTCAACATTTATTTTAAATAAAGTAGTATGTCACGTTTCAAACCTTTACTATTCGATAAAGACAAAAATTGCGCAAGCCATAAAACCATTTGCATCCAAATGGTTTTAGTAATATCGATGAATATTTTAAAAGGAAAACAAGCAAGATAACCATTTGAAAAGCATCGATTTAGAAATAAGTTCCACAAACGTCTATTTGCACTTACACCACTCCATAAGAACTCAATAAATAGAGTAAGATTAGTAATTTCTTTTTCTTTCTTTCTTTTTTTAAAAATATTTTCTTGTAACAACGCAAATAAGTCATTCCACTAATATTACCACCAATCAGTGGTAACTCGTGAAATTACTTATTCATATGTTTATTTTTGCAAGCCCGACATACAACAATTTTAGCAATGGAGGTAGTATTAACTTGAGGCTTCGTGTAATAAGTTGGAGGTAGACTTCGCAGAACATGACGCCAACCTGAAAAATCGCATAATGAAGCTAGTTGACGTTTCTCAATAAATGCTAAGTTTAGCAATTCGTCGAATTTCCCTTGAGAAAGTGATCTCATATTGATTTATTAAGAAAATCATTAAATTTTTTTTTTTTTTTTGGCTCTTCTATTTCCTTGGCAACGCGAATTGCGAAAATTCACTTCTGATTATTCAGCTCATTATTTATGTCTTAATTAAATAGTGTAAGATTAATAAGCTGCACGTGCTCGTAACAAAATCATACTGTATGTAAAATCTTTATTGTACAGTATGAGAAAAAAAGAAGAACCAAAATGGCACTTCAAGTTTGCTTATTGCCACACAGACAAAAGAAAGGTATAATTGTTCTTTATAATTCTACTAGGTGCTTCTCTCTCCCAACTCAAACTGTTCAGTGCGACGCTTTTTTAAATTTTAATTTTAGCCCTATATTTCCTGTCGGAAAAAGTTTTCTGACATACAGTTACATTGATGGTATAAGTCTTATTAAAAAAATAGAAAAAATACATAGTTAAGGTGACCCAGTATACAAAAAAATTAGTTTTCAAGCATAATATTTAATGAGTTATTGAAAATAAAAAATTGAACATTTTTGGTAAATTACTGCTGTTTTGGCTTTAACCCTTTAAGCGGTCAATTTTTTTACCGAAATGCTTCCAAAAAAGGCATATTTTGAAAGACATATGATGAAATATTCCCGCTCTCTCGCTAGGAAGAAAAACCCGGATGAAAAGCATTTCAGTTCCATTGACAAGCCACGCAATCTATTGAAAAATATTAATACTAAATAGTCTCTTCACAATAATGAAATATACGGGCAAATCAGAAAAGAAAAGGAGAAAATATCGATGCCCGTACGCTATACGGGCAAACCAGTTGAGGCCAATTTTGGGGAGCACGTACACTGTACGGGCAAACCGCTTAAGGGGTTAAAATCTCTATTACTATCTCCAAATGAGAGGCTGTACAGAAAGTGAATAAAAACATTTTGTTTTATGTCCTTTTATGAATGTGGGTTTTTCTTTTTGTTGAATTATCAGGTTGGTTTCATGAATATTTACTTATTTTATTTTAGTTCTTTTTCATTTACTAATGACTTTTTTTTTTCTTTCAGGTCTATTTTAGAGGGTACACGGCGGTTTACGACGTATACCTTCTAGTTTGTTTTGAAAAAACAGCGAATATCCTCTGTTTTTAATGGAACTCATGGTTTTTTATTTACTTATTTTCCCCCAAAAATAGTTAAAAAAGTTATCGGACTTGCTGGTCGGATTTAGTTTAATGAACAATATCATAAATGATATACGAGCGTCTTTAATTTTTTCAAATGTATGAAATTTAACATTTATTAATGCCAACAGAACACTCATTGATCAATTTCAACCAAAAAAATACGTAAAACTTGGTCGATAAACCACAGTTCAGCAACCGATAAACGATCAAGTGCGGACTACACGGGAATTTGGGTGTCGCTCTGCTACATGATACGCAGTGGAGTCGCTAAGCATGGTGTCACCCGATGCGGGCACATCCGGTGTCATCCCAACAATCTCCTCCACATACACAGGCCAGTCAAAGTTAGTTCTGCATAAGAATAAGCAAAATCGTTAACAGCATTGGGGGTATAATATTTTTTCTTTGTACACTACACAAATAATGTTTCATTTCTGCAAAAATATCATTCTGGAAATAATAAGAAAGTTCTTTCAAACATTTATGGGCTATTATGCTATTTTCCACCCACCTGATTTCCGGGAGGGGATTCGGGACAAGTGTCCGGGCCCCCAACAAAAAGGGGGCCCGGAAATTGTTCTTTAAGTTTTCAAATTTGTAAATTTTGATTTTAATTTAAAATAAGAGTCAGAGAAATTAATTTTATGAAAAATAATAGTATTAATAGTTACTATCGCATAGCCCTAGCATTATATGCCCACCATTTTGTTTAGCTAAACGGTATAGTCTCAGGCAATTATTCAGCGCAAACTTATTTAGAGGTAGCCTATGTAGCGATTTTTGATGACCGCGAGGAAAATATAGAGCTGATTTTCAATCGGAAATGGTAAAAGGAAATGCCTTCCAGATCTATTTCATTATAAATAAATGTTCTCTGATAAAAGCATTCAAGGCCGTACTCAGGGAGGTGGATCAGGGGGTGCGGTTATCCCCCCCCCTCCGAAATTTAAAACATTGTTAACAAAATGATAATGATGAAGTCATTTTGTGAAAAATTCAGCCTTTTTCATCGTTTGGTTCCCCTAATTTTAATTTTTTTTTGCAGGGGGGGGGGAGATACAGCCCTGTAAGCATTAGGAAAATAAATACAGTCAAATCTGTCTATCTCGAACCTGTATACCCCAAAAACCTCTATATCCCGAAATTCCTAAAATTCCATGCATCTACGATCAAAATTCGATGAGTTTTCCTCGTTTATCACTAAAATATTTCCTTTAAAACCTCTATATCTAAAATTTTAGTGTAAATTACAAAAGTCAGAGCTTAAAGAGCAACTTTCTTCACCAAAAATTGCATATACCGATGCGTCTAAAGAGACAACAAAAGAAGCAGAGAAGGCCGTATCACTCTGAACTTTTCTTGAGTCTCAGGTAAAATTTGCTATAAGGGATTCACAGCTCTTGTTAACCTTAGAAAGCTAGCAGAAACAAAGGAAATTAGACATAAAAGCCATTGAAAGAGTATTTTTATTGTTTTAAAGGTACATATTTATATTTTTAAAAATTTCATGGATGGATGTAAAATAAATCTGCAATCATATCGCTGTATTTTTCTACAGCAAAAGCAAATGAAACGTTTTTAATTGATGTCATTTAAAACCTCTATAACTCAAAGCCTCTTTATTTCGATATTTTTCCCCTTTCCCATGAGATTCAAGATAGACAGGCTCAACTGTACTGAAACACTGTAGAGCATGTTGTTTGAAAAATTGCGGAATGAAATTGATGATTGAATATTAAATAACATTACTGAAATATTATTAACCTTCATAATATTCTTATTGTCGATCGAACCATTTCATATCACTTTGCATCGTGACTAAATAATCATATTTATGTTGTTATAACACTCTTCTTTATATGGTGGGATATGAAAATAGCTTTGTACGGTATAAAAAGAGTTTTCGAAAGAGGATGCACCCAATGAAGCTTTTGCCCAGGGCCCCCAACTCGGCAAATTGGCTCCTGCATGGGGTAGTAATGTACAGCCACTGCATTTCTGTACATTTATGCTCTGGCTTGAGTAAGGCCGTGTGTAATCTTTACTGCACCCCCAGTTCAGTCAAGTGCCTTATTCGCAAGATCCACTGACCCCTCCCCCCAGCAAGAGAAAGTTTCTTAGTTACACCCCTGGTTAAAAGTGAAACAAAATACAGACGAAATGGCAACACATAAGTTGAGAACAGCTTGCTATTATTCTTGTTTTAGGAGGAAAATGTTGAAAATTTCAAACTGAAAAAAAAAAAAAAAAATGTTGAGATGAATTAACACATTTTATTTCAACAGGTGCACAGAACGTGTGTCCTTCATTATATTTATTCTTATTTCTAATTTCAGAAGTCTTTTTTATCTCTAAATCGGATATTTTTTCAAATTAATTGAAAATTTTAAAACCAGCATTTTTTTTTTTTTTTGGTGTTACCCGATGCGGTTCGCACCCCCCCACTCGACGCCACTGATGATATGTACCTATTTTCAGAAAAATAAACGTTGCTTGTACCTATTTTTTACATTTTATTCTAAGTTACCTGCCATTTTCTCTCTATTTCGATTAGTTAAAAGTATGCACTCTTATTTTTCAATTTATGTACAGTATATCTCCTGCTACTATTACGAATACAGCACTGAACAGCCCATAATGGAACATACTATAAAAACAATACAAACAGAATCATATGTCTGGTATTAATAAAATCCTACAATATCCAGAAAATTATGCTGATTTGTATTTTAATCATAGAAGGAAATATTGGCAAAATTTACTCAAAAACTAACCTTTTTATCTATGAAACTATGAAAAACGGAAACTGAAACAAGCATTTCCGTCCAACAGCCAAAACATTTTTAAAAATTCAACCGTTCAATATTATCATTTAAATTACACTAGCATAGTATTGATCGTCACTCATTTTTCTGTATCGCTCCGAATCGCAAAAAAACATTGATTTTATTTTGTACTTAATGTAAAAGTTTACAGTTTAGGAATTTCCCCTTAGTCATTGACAATTATTACTAAAAGCTTTAAAGCATTGAATATTACACTTACACATACGCAGTTTTTTTGTGAATGACTTTTTAAAGTTGGAACTTCATTCTTCTTTCATTGGACTTTTTCATATACAGGGTCATCCTAAAAAGTTATTCTCCCTATTTTTTTTAATATATAGCCTATTATAAAACTTATGACATAAAAAGTAACTTCGTGTCATCAGAAAACTTTTTCTAATTGGAAGTATAGTTCTAAAGTGAATATTTGACAAAGTGTAGCACTAAACAAATAGTTTGAACACCCGGCATACATATAGTACTGTAATAATGACTTCTGTACAAGGTGCGAATTGAATATTTGATTTTTGAAACCTTAACAAAAATGATAATTATTTCGTATTTGTGTTTGTTATATACTAAGAAAAGGTTATTAAGGATAAATGCAAAGAGAAAACAAAATAAAAACCGGAGTGAAATCTAAATGAATAGAACTAGCGTAGAACAAAGATAAACTAAATGAAAAGACTATTATTTTATTAAAATAACGTTCACACTTGGTATTTATGTTTAATTGTTTCTATTGTAATTTTTGTTTACTGATAGTATCTTTCACTCACAGAAAAAAAAAAGTTGTTTTAGATCTAAAGCACTGGCTTTACTTAAATATTATAAACATTCCAAAAATATTTTTATAAAGTATTTGATTGAAATTGGGAACATAACATTAATAAATTATCTCAGCCAATTTTTATCTTAAGAAGATCAGCATTTTTTTACGTGTTACTGTAAGCGCAAACTTTTTAAATATTGCGATAATGACTGAGGGACCATATAAATGTTTGATTGTGTAATTTTTACACAAAATAATTTACTTGTAATAAAAGTGTTATTATATGAATGTTATGCAATTAAGAAACATTTTTTGTGATTAGAAGTACAGGTATATCTTTGACCGACCACAGTTGTTAAAATGAAACCTGGGTAAGGATTTTCTCCGACAACTTGTATGTATAAAGATTTCGCCGTTTAAATTGGTACTGGTTAAAAACCTTTGCAGGATATGTTACAGAGGTAGTTCTTATTTTTAAATTTTTCTTAAATTAGTATTGTTCACGTCTGTGTAGTAAACATTTTGGATATTTTGAAATGCTTTATAACTTAGGAAGTTTTGAGGCTTTATTAACCAATTCCGTTTTCTATATATGGCAGCCACTAAATAACAGAAAATTCGCCTAAGCACCACACAGGCAGAGCATTAAAGTTATCTAATCCTTGAAATCTCACTAAGTCAGCGACTACGCTTTGTCAAATTAGAAGGAACGAAGAAAGGAAATGAAGTTAGCGTTCAGACTGAATAATTATATTTTTTTCCCAAATGCATCAGATCAATAACAGGAAATTGAACCTCTTCATTAAGTAATACACCGAGAGTAATAGTTTTAATGACCTGCGCTCCGACAGCCACATAATTATGTTATTTAATGGGCTGTTTTACGGTCATTTTTTAACAAACGAATGTTTAAATACAGCAGCTCAAAGCAACATATATAGGAAATTTCTAGATATTTTTGCCTCTTCTGGATTTAAAAATGCATTATTAAAAAAACAATCGTTGAGTATTTGTTGATATCTTAATAAAACAGTTTCCAGTTAGTATTTTTCATTAATACAGATTTTCAATCGAAGCTTTTATAATCGAACGCTAATATACGTAGCAGAAAAGAGTGTGAATATGAAAATACTGATTGCCGCATCAGTTTACAAAAGTATTATACGAAAAAGTGCGATTATATAACTGATTTACAACTTTGTCATTTCTATCAGAATGGTGTGATTCAAAAACAGTCCTTTATCGTAAGAACTATATCTGCTAAATTTATTTTGGTATGTTATAATTACGTGTCATTCAAAATAGTTTATGGAAATTAAAGTCGGGACTTCGCCTTAAATTTTTATGGACCAAATCCAGCACCCATGCATATTTTAATTATTTTTTTGCATATTCTGCCTTCTAATACGTTAGTTAAAGAATATTAGTCAATTAAATGGGGAAAAAATTGTACCCCCCAATTTTCACTGTGTTCCCAATTGGGAACATTGGTCATTTCTGACTATACTTCTATGGGTAGTTTAAATAATACGTAAAATATTAGGAATAAATAAAAGATTCATTTTTAAATGTAAGTAAAGATATGAATTAAGTTTGAAGGTAGAAGGAGTGTATCAAGATAGTTCCTTAAAAATTTATGAATATGGCTATTTTTATGATTTTTTTTATCCAGTTTCCCGCTAATGATAGAAATGCAAATTCTATTTCAAAAAATCAAGTCATCTTTTAACTATATCTGCTAATTTTTTCAAATCAATATTGATAAATTTTAATTTATCAATTTTGGTGTTCCCAATTGGTAACATTGGCCTGTAAAAGGTTAAGTCGAGAACAGCGACAGACAACTATTGTCGTAGACGTAAAGTCTAGGTCATAAGCGTATAGCTTGGCCGAAAATCTAGAGGAGGGGGGGGGACAACTTATTCAAGGATAGAAACAGCCGTTTCTTCAGGTTTAAAAAGGAATTTGAATGGTTTTCTAAGAAAATTTGAGGTGGCCCGTGCCTCCAACACTACGTCTATGGCAGGCACGTAGCCAGATATCAATTTCGGGGAGGGCTCAATAGGTGGAAAAGGTGACCTTTTTTACAAAAAGGTCTGATTACTGACATCCAATTAACAAAAATCCAAATTTCGGGAGGGGTCCAGGCCCCTGTGGCCCACCCTTTAGCTACGTCCCTGGCCTATGTGTTAGGTAATTCTTAATAAAATAGGGCAAGCGTTTTCTGTTTTCAGCTAGCTGGTGTCGTGACTGACGTGATGTAGCAATTTAACTATATTGTTACGAATTTTCGGGGAAACCCGCTGTTCTTGGGCTTAAAATAGTTCAAAATTCGTATTCTACGTTTAAAATAGTTAAATTTTGCTTTTTGTTGCATCAAAATCGGTCAACTAGAACCGGAGTTACGGAGGTTTTGGTTTCCCCATTGTTTTCCTATGGCAGTTCTAGAAATCTCGAGAAATATTGGTCCTAGTCCTTCGGTTAGTTCACTTTTGGGAACTTATTTTTTGGCGCCAAATTTGGCAACATTTTGGTCATTTGGCGCGATTTTCCCTATGGGGCTTGTAAAGTTGCTTTTCCTGCATTAAAATCACATAATAACTTAACATTTCTCTTCTATGACGTAATCAAAATTCCCGCTTTATGTGGAATCTTTGAGAAATAGACTTTTCTGGAATCTTCGAGAAATAAACTTTTCTGAAGCTTCTTGTAGCTTCTGCATTGACTATAAATACAAGATGTCAGAGGCCCCAGTTCAGTCTGAGTTGATCACCCGTCCAGTGAGTTTGTTGTGTTACGCTATAGAAGTAATGTTTTGGCTTGCTTTTCGAAGCTGATTTTAAAGTGCTGTGTGTAAATTCTTTATTACTGAGTCTTGAGCGATTGCTTGCGATATCTCTCGTATATTTTCACTGAATTTTTGCCTGTGAAAGTGTTTTATTTTGTATGAGAATTAGAGCCTTTGTGAGAGCTTCTGATCAAAGCGGACTGTTAAAAGCACATTACTGTTTGATTTTGCTTGTGAATTTTGTACAGCTGATTGTTCGACGAAGTTCTAGAAGCAATAAAGTTCGTGTTCCATCCTGACAAGTGGACTTTTTAGTCAGTGGCGGATTAAGGCAAGTTTGTCGGAGGGGGGGCGGTTCGTTTGTCGGTGGGTGCAGTTAGTTAGAAGATTGACATATACGTCCATTTTATGGAAGTAAAGCAGGATCTTTAATAGTAATTTCTTTTGTCTCGGGGGGGGGCGCCCCCTCCGCCCCTCCCCTTTAATCCGCCCTTGTTTTTACTAGAACTTACTACACCAACTGGACTTTAGAAGGACGAACCCCGGAAACAAGCAGAGTACTCTGCAACACTATGAAAACAGATCGTTTATAGCAATAGCTTTCAACCTTCTGAAGATAGAAGGGGCAGGAAGATTTCGGTGGGTGCTTGTAGACAACTTGACTGAGTCAAATTTATAAAGCTAAAGTCTAAAGCACCAATATTAAGTAAATATTAGAGTAATAGTCACTATCCATTGTCTAATTAGCTAAAATAATCAAACCAAATCTTTATAAGTGTGTCTTCGAAGCACATATTAAGAAAAAATAATATTAGGGAGACCGAGAAGTAATGTCCTTTTTCCTTTGTAAATATTTCGCCAAGCCGAAAATACTGAAGTCAATAACACGAAATTTGGGATGTATGGGAGATTTGTAAAGTAGACTCTCGATAAGAGAAGATATCTCAAAATTCGCAACGTAGCCGAAACTTTATATTCACATATCCCTCTCTACAGCAACAAAAAAGAGATTAAAATTCTTGGTGTAAAATGTGACGCAGGCGAAAACCTAAAAATTAATTTCAGGAAATTTTAAAATTTGTCCTACAGGGATGATACGCGGCCACCCTCCCCTTTTTTCCCGCGGCTTTCTTGAAAGAAAAAAAAAATACCTATGAAATTTTAGCTTTAAAATGTAATAAATATGAATCTACTGTTTAATCACAACTGCTCTGTCATTAAAAATGTGTTAAAATGTTATTTGTTTAAATTTAATGTAAAAAAACGATATTACTTTCCTGTACATCTATCTCTGTCGTCTCTTTATCTTGTAACTAACTGAGTACGACAAAATACTTAAATAGGAGTGTCAGAGAAACTAGAGCTGCCACATTAAAACCATTTTCTCTGTATTGGGCATTAATTTAAATATAAACTTCATTTTCTAAGTAATCAATCATAATGTGTAAATGATTACAGTTATTATGGTTGAACATGCATTATTAACAAAATGTAATTATAGGAACTTTGAAACAACGACACATTTACGATTATAGGTGATAATATTTATGCTTTATATGAATTTATTTGCTCATTAAAGGCGTTTTAAAACCCATACGCTGTTTAGATAGAAATGCGTTTTTTTCTAAAAACTGTTACTTGAATCGATTTCAAAAAGATTATTTAAAAGTCTTAAAGTGAAAATGTCTTGTGTTTTTTCATATGAATTTTTGAATCTAAAATTAAATTAGTAAATATCTTTTAGCATTTTAGTAATGTTTTTTAGGGCATGGAAAAATAAATTTTTTGTTGATTTGAACAAAATATTGTCATTTCAGCAAAACCTTATTTTAACGGTATACTTTTGTTGCACCTGCAAAATATTTTGTTGAATCAGAAAATATTATTTTTTTTCTTTCAATCGGTAAATAAAAAGTTATTGAGCTGAAAACGTAGCAAAATTATTGACTTTCACAAATTACATTCGACAGATAAATGCCAATCACAAAATTCATTCATGAAGGCAACCAAGGAAATTAATATGAAATATAATCATAATTAATATGAAATATAGTCATAAAATCAGCAATATTTTGTTAGATTTGAATCCAGTACCTGAATAAGATCTTAGACATATCTCAAAGGGTAATCAAGTTTAATAAAATATGCTGAGCTACTGTGAAAATATATCCTTATTTAAAAATAAGTCTTATTTTTGAAATCACTATAAAACAAATTAGTGAATAAAGAATAGAGTAGATACATACATCGCTGAATTTTATGATACAATGATAAATGAGTATTCAACAATACTGTAACAGTGCGAAAGCTCGGAATTAAAGCCTCATTTCTCCCTATATTGTTAATTGGCATTCTCGCAAATTACTTTTGTAAAAGTTAATATTTTTTACAATAAAATCCAGTCGACTCTTCAAACAAAAGAAACTCATTTTAGGGCTTCTTTAAAATTGTGTGTTAAGTTATTCAATTCTGAGACCCAGCATCTAAAATACAATGACTGCGTTTTTCAATCAAACCTTGTACTTCATATATCATAACCGAGACAGTTGCGTTTTGTTTGGTGGAAAGCTACTGCTCCAAAACTTGTTTTTAGGCCCATTCCACTCTATGGGGTGAGCTTAAATAGGTAATGCCATTTTAAATTAAATTTCAGAGTTAAAACATAAATTTATTTAACTTTTTCAGAGAGATATATTAACAAAAACATAAAATTTTTGAACATAATCTACAATTTCATTGTAATTAAAAATGTAGTGTGCGCAATTGTTTAAAGATGGATAGCTTATATTTAATTGTTCTATCTTAACCTCCACTTTTTTAACACTGTGAGAAATATGAAAAATTTTCTCTTTAAAATTTCATTGTCCTCTTGACTCTTAACAGATGGGGTAATTGTAACCCCCATAACCTAGAGTTTCATAAGAAAATTAATATTCCCTGGAATCCTTAAATGTGGATATTCCTTCTGTCATTTGTCTGATAACAATAGTCAGATCATTATTCAAGTATATACAGCGTGATTCTACGATCACGGAAAAAAGGTCTGAGGAGAGTTCAGTTATGAAAAGTCAAATCAGAATCACATAGGAATGTTGTGTCGCAAACATCGTCTTCATGTATTTGTTAATAATCACTTTGTAAGAAGTGTTGAAATAATAGTATGCTTTCCCACAATGGTTGATAAAAAAGAATAGATGTTTCTGAGAAAGTATTTGACTGAATGGATAGGATAGAAATTTGTTTCCTTTTGTTGATGAAATTATCGTAGATAAGCGCAATGTTTATGAAACTCAGTGAAGAAACTAGACGAACACTTATTTCAACGTGATTACTAACAAGTGCATGAAGACGACGTTTGTGACCCCACATTCCAATGTGATTCTCATTCGACTTTATGTAACTTACCATCTTCGGAAGTTTGCCCAATGATCGTAAAAATCACCCCGTATTTCTGTATGTCAAATACTCAAATATAGTATGACATATTTTGAGAATATAAAATTAATTCTTAAATGCATCACACAGTAAAATAGTTTTTATTAATCTTAGTTTCAGTAAATTAATATAATCAATGTACATTACTTAATATTGATTATGGAAACTTTTAATGATGTGTCAACTTCCTGCATAGAAAAACTTTTAAGAAGAAATATTACAAATTTCACAGTGTAGGCAACATGACATGAGCGCTACCACCTTTTGCACATATAAATAAAAGGTTTTAAGAACAATACAAAATTAATCAAATTTTAGAACACACACTTGCCACAAATACAAGAAAATGTGTATAAAGGAAAATAAATTATTAAATATCACTTTACAACTGCTAAACTCTATTTTCATCAATAAATTACATAAATAAACTTAAGAAGGGAATCAATATTTACTCTGCAATAATACCGTATGTGCAGCTTAGGACGTCCTCTTGAACAGCAGAAATCTTTGAAGCAGATTGCGTCATCCAGGAAGTATTAATTAATTATTTAAATTACAATAATTTTTAAGACCATCACAGTTCATAAATGTACCGAATTTTGGAATGTGTTTTTAAAATTTTTAGGATAGGAGCAGATTTATCATTAACCGTCATTTGCCAAAAACGTGAACATAATTTGTAGGCGCTTATTTGTTTTTAAAATGAATATTAATTGCACAATGTGTTTGAAATATTCTTTAAAAAAATTTCGAAACGAGTGAAGCCGTTATTGGTGCAGTTAAGCAGTAGTATCTTCTCTGAGCTCTCTGCTGCAACCCACAAGTGCCATAACTGCAACAAAAGCAAAATACTAGAATATATGTAACTCATCTTTCGGGTAGAAACTACCAGCCCTAGTAGCACAACTAGTTCAAAGGGCGTTCAAAACACGTCTTTTAAAAGCTGTTTGAACGTCTTTTGATGTAGTTGTGCTACTAGGGAGTACGCTTCAAATTTTTAAGTCCAATTTCGTCTCTTTTGCTGAAGAGGAAATGCATCTCCACTCAAACTTGAATAACCAATAACATTTTTAAGTACTTCATTTGAATTAGTTCACGATTCAAAACGTCTATTGGAAATAACATTTGACTGATTAATCAATTCATTGTTACACCTCTAAATAAAATTGCAATTAGTTTTCAAAATCTTTATCTAGTTATAAAAGAATACAGATAATAGTACTGTAGTAAAATGTAAATAAAAAGTGCCTGAATTTTTCAGTTTTTTTTTTCTTTCGGTTAGAAGTCATTATCTCGTATTTTCTTGGAACAATTCTCCGAAAGGTTGATTACCTTGGATGGTGATGAACCCAGCAACTCGACCATAAAATCCATACATGCTTCTTTATTACATATTGTACTTGTCCTTTACTGGTGTCCAGGGTTCGAAAACAAGATCAAGCCATGCACAGTCGCAGCTATAATATTACACACTATTATATTCTCAGAAATGGATTATAGAAAAAAAAATATTTTCGAATATTATTACTACATGACACACCTCTGATTCTTCAGGCGAAAGATCAAATTAAAATAGTAAAATCACGTTTCAAGAGTAATTTTGAAAACGTGAACGCCGGATGTTTTGATATTCAATGCGAGATATGACACATATTAGGATTCATTTTCTCTATTAGACGGAAGAAAGCTTACATAAGACTCTCGAGAGCTCATGTGTACCTAAATGCAAAACAAAATAAGGTCTCTCTTGATGGTCTCTTTGTTTTAAATATTGCTTTTAAATGGAACATAACCTTAAGTCGATGCCGGGTGTGGTGAGATCACAATATTAAGAATAATAAGAAGTGCACTGACATCACAGGCATCGAGGGTAAGTGACTTGCATGCTAATGAGGAATGAAATTATGTAGTTAAATGTTCGTGTGTGTGAAAGGCCGATGAATGTTGATCATATTTCTCTTTATGTATTCGTTATTCTTTCTTGATGCCGAAAACGCTGGAGGAGAATACATTAATTGTTTTGTAACGTATTCTCTGGATGCATTCAGGTCTGCTTTCGGGAAAACATGCTTTTAAAAGTTGTTACTAGCATTTGCGTTCTTTTGTTTTGCTCGGAATATCAAGTAGGTAGATGAATCTTTCAAACAATGTGACAGAGGTTAAAGAGGAAGTTTTTACTTGCTTAATATACCAAATTTATTTACATTTACTTATTCATAGAAGAGGGAGAAAACATTTCTCGAACTAGTTACGAATCATTATGTAATAGATTTAATAATAATAAAGTTTAATAAAGTTAATAAAGTTTAATAAAGTTAATAAAGTTTTAATATGATTTCAAAATTTAAGTTTGTTTTTTTATCCACTGTAATTTTTTTATCCACTGAGTGTTTCCCATGTTAAAATTTATAATTGATTTTCCATCCTTCAATGCGATTGTATGCAAGGTAAGCACGTGAAAAATGAAGTGAAAAATAAATAAATGCGAAAAAGACAAAGTTACTTTATAAATTATTTTCTACTTATTGTTAGTATTTTGGGTCAAGTATTATGTAAATACCAGACAGAGCTATCTACGACTTTAATAATTAGTGAAGACCAAAATTTTCATATAGCCTAATACACACGCATTCTTTTCGATGTTACTAGTAAGAAAGTGCAATAAAGGACAGTTTCATCTATTTGCCAAAATGGGAGTACAATTACAATTGGACTGTTTTTTAAATAGTTGTGCTTTTAAAATTGAACTCTGTAAAGTGCCTATAAATAAACTGTAGACTTGCATGCATGAACTATATTTGATAGACTTTTATCTTTTGGCCACTTTGACAATAAACCGGAAAATTGCCAAAACCAATTTCAAAAAAAGGCTCTATCAGGGTCTTTAAAAAGCCACACTAGCAGTGAGAAAACTATAAAAATTTGGAAAATTTTAGCTGGTGTGCTGACTTTTTTTTAAATATAAAGGCTTTTTTTTCCTATATCTGATATAGTGACTTCCGCAAAGGCGTTTTCACAAAAACTGGCCGATATTAATATTATATTCGAGAAAAACTTTCAAAAAGCTTCTAACCAGCAGAGCTGGGCAAAATACACCAAAACTGTATTTTCGATATAAAATACATTGATTCAAACACTAAAATACAAAATACAAAATACTCGTTGAATTTAAAAAAAATGCAAAATACGAAATACATGTATTTTCAAAATACATATAAAATACAAAATACAAGTAAAATTTTTAAAGCATTTGAATTGAGAAAAAGCTAAATTATCCAGCAAAGATCTCATTATATTTTATTTAAATGCATTTTAACAAGAATAACAAAAGAAATCTTAATAGTTGTTTTAAGGAAGAGGTGCTGTTCGTTTTTTTAAAACGTTGCCTTCCAAAATTTTACCTGTATAGCAATAAGATCCGAAACAGACCATTTCTGAGAAATTGCATTAATACTCAAAACGCAATGAAAACTAGACCGTTTCAGAATGTGAACAATGAATAGTCGTCTGTTTCAAAATCGTTCATAAAATTTTAATTTCCAAAAGCCTCAGAGAGTAAAATTAAACCTCTACATATAATATTTATTATTTATTGATTTCAGTTGAACGTTTGAATATAAATACTATGATAATCACAACCTAAAAAAAAATCAAATTTTTTTAGGTTGTGATTTATCATAACCATATTTTCAGTGAGTTTTTGAATTTCTCGTAAATTTAAATATTTTGCATATTATCTAAGTTTTTAGCTTCCATAACTGACACTGCTCCTTAGCATTTTTATTTCCATCTGCAGACAAAATTTGGAAACATTTTTAATCAAGAATTGCACTAAAGGTTTAAAAATCATCTAGAAAGGAAGTTTCATTCACCCCATCCTATTACGGGAAGCTGTCGCTCTAATGGTCTGGAATTCGGTGTGTTTTACTCCATATTTAACCGAATGCTCCTTAAAACCCCTTAAAAAGTCTTACACTCAAGGCATCTTCCTCCCCACCCAAGCCTGATAGCCTTCGTGTATCTTTATCTCTTAACCACAATAACGAGGAATCCATTATACTACTGCAGAAATACTGGCAGCCTTATTTTCTAGAACTTCGCAACACATTTCCAATTCCCTTAACGAATCTAATAAATACTACCCAAAAATGTTTTTACTACTTTTCATTTCATAAACAGTGGGAATCTACAAGAAACATTCCTAGTCCAAATATACTGTTTGCGTTTTAAACAGGGGCCTGGAAGGCTTTTCTTTCCCTTTCCTGTTCCGTTAAATTTACAAGAGATCCTTACACTTCTTCAGTGACAATACTAAGTGTAATTCTAGTGCAGCTCATAAATAACATCTAGCGAAGGGAAAAGTAAAAATCATCAATTTTGATTTTCATTTGCACATACCATCTGACAATCTCTGGAGTTACGATTAATTTAATGTCAGAATACAAAATGTATTTTTTGTATTGTGAAAATACAAAATATATTCTCAAAATACTTTGTTTTTTTTATGAGTGAAAATATAAAATACAAGTTACAAATGTATTTTGAAAATAGTTTTATTAGCGATACTGCTCAACTCTGCTAACCAGTATCACCACCGCCAAAATGATTGCCAATTCAAACAGTACGCGAAAGTTGACTAACCACTAGATGCATCCGAGATGTAATATCTACAATAAAATCGTTAATGTTAACAAAATTTTTCAGTTGAACATTTTCAATATAATTTACGAAAAAGCCTCCCTCCCCAAATAATAATAATAATAATAATAATAATAAAGGAAAGCTCATCAAATCAATAGAGTAAACATTAAAAAAAATATAAATGCAGTGAATACTTGCTACTTGAAAACTAAATCTCACTTTTTAATTACTCGACATCATTTTAATTCCATATTTCTTCATCATTATCTCAATATGGTACTTTTTTCACCACAAAGGAAAATTTATGTGTATCCTATGTTTTACATTAACAGCTTGCTTGTAAACAGGTAACAGTATTCTGGCTAGATAATTAATAAATGTAATTCGCCAGTGAATTAATTTCTTTTCCTTTTAAATATTTTCACTAGGTTATCATTCCATTTTAGTTATAGAGATAGAAACACTTTTAAATATTTGTTATACATTAAAAATAAAAATACTAAGTGTATATTTATCGGAACTCGTCTAACAAAAGACAACTTCGGAATTTCACAATCTCGGAACTCCCATGTGTTCTACTCATGGACGTACCATTTAAAAAAACAGAGAGATAAATAAATAAAAATAAGAGGTCACGTCATATTAAAAAATTGATTCTATAAATGTTGGCAAAACCGGATCTAAAATAACCTATTTCTAGTCCCCGAAAAGTTCATTAGTTTTGAAAAAATCTTACAACAAATCTCTCGCTTTTTTTCTTCCTATATTATTCAATGCTAAACAGGGGTGGGAGGGGTAATGCTGTATCGCAATTTTGTCTGCAATACACTTTTTGCTTTCACCTCAAAACATATAATCATATCGTATTAAATTATTCAATCCTTTTTCAAAAATGGAGATAGAAGCGGCAATTATATACTGAATGTTTCTCAGTAAATACATTATACTCTGTAGCTTGGAGCAGAAAATACTTTTTTTTCTCATAGTAAACGTAGTAAGGTCATTTGACCGTAAAGTGTTGCCCGATTACTGTCAACTGACCGTGTTAAATATGTTTGCTTTGATTCAATCTGAAGTATTTTCTTTCTGCGTTTACTTAACATCATCATTACCCGGAGAAAATTTTCTTAGTAAGTAATGGTAAGTTATCTTAGATTTTTGATATCACCAGTAAATATAAAGAATAAATAATATTAGAGATCCAAGATGTGACAGTTTGATTTGCTTGTAAAGTGCTTTTTTGCATTAAAGCATAATGCTTTGGAGCAATACAGTAAATGACAATCATCATAATTATCATTTTATGAAAACTAATGAAGCCTTATTCAACCAAGAACGGTCCTACATGTGAATGAAACTCAAGTTTTAGGTTAGCTATAACTGTGACGTCTAATGACATTATCACTTCCATATGCACTGATATGGAATTTTTAATAACTTGCATGAGAGCCGGTCCTAGGGTGGAGCGAACGGTGCGCTATATCTATGGGGGCGCCAAAATACCTTACTTTATAATATGCATATGTGTATTTGAGTATCCATATATTGTTGAAATTTTCATTTTAACCCCTTTGAAAACTATTCTAGTTGCATGTGTGTGCGCATGGGGAGGGGGGGGGGCGCATATTTGTATTTTGCACCTCTTAAAAAATAGCTAGGACCGGCACTGACTTGCATTACCATAAAATTGGAAGGTTTCTTTTAAATTACTTTACTTCTAGATGAATTTTAACAAATTTACATTGTTTTTCTAAATCTTACTATAAGTTGCAGTTTTAACAACAGTTTCTATCGCTAGAACTTCTGTACAACATGAAAGAGGTCTTGCAAGTATTCGCCTATTCACAATTACGTCAAGGAACGCAAATGCTTTGCTTATGTTTAAAGCGAACTAAATAAAATGTCTGAGTTGATTTTATGTTGCCGTATTACACGTGAATACGCACAAACACAGCTGAATATATAATTCATTCAAAATATGGCATTTACAAATTTTCTACTTAAAGCTGAGGATTGCAAAATTACCACTACAAAATTTGCTGTGAAATACTTTTTGTTGATAAATGTTAGTAGTAAGTTGTATAAATCAGATCTCTCTTTGTGGCAAGCTCGAAATTAGACTCCTCTAGTAATTAACCAATTTGCTCACCGTAAGTCGATTAAGTAACGTAACTTATGATTTTTCTACCCTGTTCTTCTCCAGATTTAAATAAATCCAAGGTCGTATTTTGATTTTCATAATAGTTTTTATTCAACGAGTAATTATCATTGTGTTCGCTCGGGTACTTTATCAAATTCTAATGAGGTCCCATAAGTTAATGCCACATCTAGTGAGCAATTCATTAAGCCAAAAATCACAAGTATTAATTTCTCGAAAACCATAAATAAAAAGATTACGGTTATGGTTTATGAGAACAATTCACGCAAGGGAAGCTTCAAACGGGAAACAAGAAGCTCTGTATTTTATGATAGAGAGAACACTCAATTAAATATCAATGTTACGATCAATCGGGGTCTATAAAATCTCGCTTTGGGATTTTATTTTATTAAGATCTGGCTGCTGCACCTGCAGAGCCCCGGGATACGTCAACTTCATTTCTTTTGTTTTTGTTTTTACGCGCATTCTTCAACTTTGTTCCCAAAAGTTCCAGGAACGCTCTCGATTAGAGGTTTTGAAAGGCAGCCGCCCAGTTCCTCACAACGGCTGTAATTTGCAGATCACCGCAGGGAGCTCTGAAAAATTCCACAATGACCTCACGCACCTGTGCCAAAGGTAGGTATGGATTCGAGATGATGCTGGAATGCAAGTAACTAAGCCCGAGAGGAGTGAAAAAACTAAATGAATTTCATTTCTATCGATGGAAAGGCATAGCAAAAGGATGCGAAAATAGCTAGGTGTTATGCAAATAAACTCATTTATTGAACAAATGATGGCCTCAGGAGAAACTGATTACTAATTTCACGTGTATTCTTCCTGAGTGCTATTTATGAAAAAAAACATGGCTTATTTTATATTTCAATTAGTTTTATTAGCTATCGAAATTTCGGTCACTGTGTGTTTTAATTAAGGAGCAGTTAGTGTAAATAAATCGTTAAAATATAGTTGGATAGTTGATGAAACACCATGCTATTCTCCATAACAAAGAGAATCGTTGAAAAAGGGACTTATTACAGAACTAAAAAGTATATTTAAACACCATTAGTCAAAACTCCGAATAAATAAGACATGAGTTTCATGTTATTTTGAAACCCTAAACTCTCTGAATTGGAGATGATGTTGAAATGCAAATTATGGCCTGAGAAAGAAAAAAAGAACTATGGCTTCATATCATTTTCCCAAAAGAAAATTTAATTAGTCAGCAAAACTTTGAATATCTTCTTAACTGTGGGAAAATTGATGTAAATGCTTTGAAAATAAAATGCCTGAATTCAAACATCAAGTTGTGTTGTAAAGATAGAGTCATCCATCAATGAGCTTTCAAAAAATAGGGTTCTGCTTAAAAATTAGATAGTGTTTAATGCAAAATTTACTTTCGACAATAATAGGGAACATATACTTTAGTAAAAGCCCACCTTTCTTCCTTTTATGCGTACATCAGTTCATTTCTTAGGTTGTATTTTTCACCGCGCAAGTTTTGTAATCATGAAAAAATTCAACTTTTGAGATTTTGGTGCATTTACACGTTTTGTGGTCTTCTTAATTAATTTATGCTATTTTTATGGTGTGTGTATGTGAGTGAACACGCTAGCTTCTAAACGGTACATTCGATTAAGCTCAAATTATATATATATGTATATATATATATATATATTACAGACCACCTTCACATGACCGGTATTTATTTTGGTTTGTACAGACAGGGGCGTAGCCAGGGGGGGGGATATCGGGATATATCCAACCCCCGAAATTTTTGGATTAGTGATGAAATTCCGTCTATTTATTCACATATAAGTTCATATCCCCCCCCCCGAAATTTTTTCCAGGTGCATATCCCCCCCCCCCGAAAAATTTTCCTGGCTACGCGCCTGTGTACAGAACTTATAGTTTTTTTTATGGGGCTGCAAAAAAGAATTCTTTGACATTATGGCCTATGGGCGAAAATTCTTGAAACTGCCCTAGCTTCTAGATAGTAGCGGTCACGTGATCTACATAGATTTTAATCCGTGTAGAGCTGATATTTTTTTCCCAAGGTTGCATAAAAAATTATTCTTATGCATTATACAGCGTATGGAAGCAAATCATTTAAAGTGTACTAGTGTTAAATATTATGTTAGAATAAATTCAAATTGAGTATGCACATTATAGGTCACCGTCATACAGCCTGTATAAATTTTAGTGTGTGTAGAGCTCATATTTTGTGTACAAGGGTACAAAAAATTATTCTTTTACATTATGGCCTATAGAGGGAATTGAGATGAACTAGCATCTGAACACTGCATTCGATTCAGTTGAATCAAATTTATTTGAACGTTTGGTAAAGATCAAGTGTTCGAAAAGTGGTCGAGTGGAGTCATTCCAGGATTTTTTTTAGTAATCTGACAAGAATCACAGAACTGAAATCAGAAAGATGATGGTTTTCTGCAGTTTTACTGGACTCTAGTCTCTCTCTCTCTCTCTCTATATATATATATATATATATATATTATATTATATTTATATATATATATATATATATATATATATATATATATATATATATATATATATATATATATATATATATATATATATATATTATATTATATATATATATATATATATATATATATTTATATATATATATATATATATATATATATATATGTATTTTTTAATATATATATATATATATATATTAAAAAAGGTTAATAAATTATGGGTTCTTTTAAGTACTTGTTTATTAATTTATAAAAAAAATTAATGATGATCACTGGTATTCTTAAATTTATCACTTTTTTCGCTCTTGTAATATCAGACGTAACTCTTAGTTACTTAGCAATAATAGTGATGTTTAGGCGTAGTTAGATGTATGTCTGTTTAATTAATATACCTCATATAACATCTGCAATTATATTTATTAATTTTATTTTTTTTCTACCTCTTAATTAACTTTCAAAATCTAGCAATTGGTAATTATTCATCTTTTATTGGCAACGGTCTGAATATTCTTCCTTCTGTTTTCAAGATTTTGGCCATTTTGCCTCCATTTTTTATTTTGATTCCGTATGAAAGCCCCGTAGTTACATATTCAACCTTCTTTGTGCTAACTACATTGAAATCCTGTTATTTTTTTTATTTTGGTAGTAAGTATTCGGTTTGTGGGGCCTGATGAGTACAGCCGATGATTACTATCCTTGATTATTTCTTTCATTTCATCTTCATTGTTCTATTGATCCGACTGATCAGCTACAATTTGCTCTGCTAAATTCTGCTTAGTTGTTATATGCTATTTTAATGGATTTCTACCTGTTACTGTCCTTTTAGGATACGATTTCTACATTCATAATTTTTCATTTTCAAACGTTAAAGCCTTCTGTTTCAGGGAATTTTATATGTGCGTTAAATATCTAAAATGACGAAAGGGAATAATAATAAAAATAGTGGAAATTAAGGTTCGAAAACACAAATGAAAGGAAGTCTTAGTGAGAACGCAAGGAATTTTTAAGGAAACATCTTGATTTAATAGTAATCTTCACATGAAAATATTTTTACTACTTTTCACGGGAGTTCAGTTTTAGTCGGAATCACGTCGACTGCTTATCCATATTTGACACTTATTTACAGACAATACATGTGAATAAAATTATCGAAAAAAATATTTGATTAATGAAAAACGATCAATTTTTTAAAATCTCTTCCCAATAATTCACTTAATATGTATATGATAAGTTGACTTTCCTTGATACCAGAAATGTTTTTCTTTTGATGTTTCTCCGTTAATCTGTAGTTATTTTGATTTATCTAAAAACTAGAAACATTAGTAAAATTTAAGACTCGAATATGAATAGTTTAAAACCATACTTAACTGTTTGGGACGTACTTTTTCAAATAAAATAAATTAATTTCTTGTAAAACAATCATCGGAAGTTTCATAGCGTTTATTTAATTTTGCTTTTTTTTTCTTATACATTACAATGTTGAGTACAAATCTTCTTTTGGATCCTCATAAAACATTAACAAACTAGAAGTCAAAGCCCACTGGGAGGCAATTACAACGGGCGCTAGAAAAAACGTTTGACGAAAATATGTCTACACTCAATATATTTCATCTTTGTCCACCTAAAATAAATAACTTCATATTCAAATTTTATTATGTACCCAAATTTAATGCTCTTCTGGAAAAGCGTGGAGACTTTTCGCATTCGAACGATCTCGTTTTGGCTAAACAGACCCTCTTATATGAATGCTTCATGCAGAAGGCATGCATAAAAAAATTAAACTATGTTGTCTGAAAAAAACTGTTTAAAACGAACTGAAATCGCAATTTTCCCTTTAAAGCCTGATGATCGTGACTTCAAATATGACGTCATTGTCACTTGCAGAGCCTAATTTTGTCACGCAAATGATTATCTATTTTTACTCTCGGAAATAAAATGGAGCTGAAAATAGAAAAAAAAAATTGATTAATCTTGAACCGTAATTATAAAATAAATAAATAAAATATGAATTTATTTTTACTATTTTACTATATTTTATAGCTACCATTCAATTCTTTTAATTTTGCAAAAAAATTAAATGGATGAATCTAAATTTTGTCAGAAATTTTTTACCACAATATTTAACATTTTGTTCTTAACCAAGGTTTGCCATCAATGCATGGGAGTTGACCTGAAAAATTCCATTGTGGTAGTACAATAATATATCTATTAAAGAAATTCGTGTATCTAAGAAGCTAATATTCCGTTTCATATCCGTATCCGCAGATCCAGATTTTTCATAATTTGGCGCAACTCCAGTTAAACTTTATTTTTTTTTCATGGAAAATAATGTCTCGATAAAGTATCACTTCCAAATACAAGATCGAACTCTAGAAACTTTGGAACCTCAGAAAATTTCTAGACTTTGTGCCATCAGATTCGCATTGCATTGAAGAATGTTTACACGAGGCCAGTTTTCATTATGACTTGTTTACAATTTATTTAAGCAAGTAACTAATGTAATAACTAATGTACTAGATTTTTGTACGTTGAACGGGTATTTGAATTCAGAAAAATAACCAACAAGGTGCTACAGAAGAGGGCATTGACACTGTATGAGGAATGAACAAATGCTGCTCCCGTAGGCCTCTGACTCATTCTTATTTAGTGTTATTTTCCAATCTTAGAAAGAAAAGCCTGGGAAAAGAAATTATTCATTGAATAAATGAATTTTTCAAAATTAAAATGAATAGTAATAATATGGGATCATTATAAAAAGACGTATATGAAAAGGGTTCCTCTATGGTATTCATCTACTTCTGGAGAGTTTTTTACTCGAGAAAAAGCATGAAATAAGCCAAATGAATGAGAAGCTTCCCCCCCCCCCTCTAACAGTTCCGTAATTATAGTATATCTGCATTCACTATGTGGCTTCCTCATTAGATTCAAAATAAACGCCTTTTCTCTTTTAATATTGTATTTCAGTTCGTGTATTTTTATACGTTCGCTGGTTTTCATTTTAATACGAAGGATTATTATCTGCCTTTGTGCTCCAGGAGGTTTGTGAAACTTCAATGGTACTGTATAATCAATGCGGCAAACTAGCCCGGAAGTTATTTACTCTTACAATCATTGGGGAAGATTAAAAATTGCTTTGAAAGACTTTCAAATTGTGAGCTGCCTTTCTTCCGGCATTGAGAAAAAAAGGCAGCAAGTTGAATCAAAATGTTTGTGTAAAAATTTTTTATTTCTAGATAATTCCCCTTACTTTCTAAGTATAGAAGAGTAAACAACTGCGGTATGTTTCCCAAATACTGTCTGAAAGAAACGTAATCACATCAAAACCTTTGTTGAAATCATATTATGTGTAGGAGCAATGCCCTCTTACCTAGAGGGTAGTTTGAGGGGGGGGGGATATCATCGTCATTTTCCCAATCTAATCTATTTCCTTTAGACGGCCACAATTTCAAGCTAAGAAAGATAATGCATCTTTGTTTAAATCGATTAAAAATTAAGTAAGGAGGCACAATGTAATATATTCTGAGAAAGTGTATATCAAGGATTTATTTTTTTTTTAACTATCGTATTTTTGGTAGATCATATTTTCTTTTCTACGTTTATCAGGGTGAATCTGAAACGAATAAAAATCAGAGTACTTAAAGCTTGGAGAAACGTGCGTGTTTACGAGACAAGATTAAAACAGTTTTGCTCTAACGTATGAGAAGAATAAGCGTGTCAAATAAGGAATTTATTTTTAAAAGTAATTATGCATGGAACTGTAATTTTTGTGATACAGATGACATTGTAATTGTCGGTTACGATGAAAAAAAATCTTCACCCAGGTGCAGGACATGTGATTAAAGTTACGTCACTTAAATACATACATTAATTTTACTACGAGAATATTCGCAAAGTCTTCTGCTCCTGCATATTTTCCTCATAATGATAAATGGCCCTTTATATAGAAAAAACAGGAAAATAGGGGGTAAAAAATTCGTCTTATAAGACCCTGTATATAACGTCACAAGTTTCCAAATACTCTGGTGTTTGCGAACTAATTAACCGCTTTCAGTGTTTTCAAGTGCAGTAGCTGCAAAAACTATGCACAGATGGACACGGTTTCATTCGACATTTTCGATATTCGGGTGGAAGGCGTGAAAAAAAATTGCAGTGTGCCTGAAAACTCGATTCTTTAAACTGCGTGTTTATCTACCGAATTAAAACTTTACAGTTTAAGCCAGGAACTAAAGAAAAGAAAGCTGAACTTAGTTATCGAACACTGAATGTGAACAAATTGCAGATAAATATTTTTTTAATATTTTAATTATGGATTTAATAGGTAAGTTTTAAGTAAACACAATCTTGTTTGCTTGCTATTTTGCATCAGTTCTATTCAGCGATAAAGATCAAGGAAGCGAAATTGCTTTCCAAGTACTGTTTCATGTTTTGAACTAATTTTGTCTCCATCAGTGACGTATAATATAACCATGCGAAACAAACAAAAAATATTTAATTACCTTTTTGCCGAAATCCCCAGTTTTTCAGCTCACTGAAAAAAAAAAAGTTTTGTTGATTCAACAAAATTTTGGTTGGCTTTAATTTAAAGAAATATTTCTGTTGAATCAATAAAAAACTTTTAATTCAACGAAATATTTTGTCATTTTAACAAAAATTGTGTTGAAACCAACAAAATTATTTTGTCGAAATAGTACCAAACAAATTTTTGTTGAACCAACAAAATTATTTTGTTGCCAAACAAATTTTTGTTTAACCAACAAAGTTTTGTTCAATTCAACAAAACATTTTTTTTTTCGTGCAAAAAGATTCACGACACACCCCCCTAAATAAATTATTCCATCTATAAATTCAACTAGTTTACAAGTGTACAGCTTGCGATGTTGTCGATAAAGAAATTCCCGAATAGCTTGCAACATAGCTTTGCTCGCTATCATTGCTCGAAACGTATGGTTCGCTGGAGAAGAAATGGCACTGACATAAGTCTCTGGAAATGGGTGGAACTTGTTTTTTCGTCATCAAAGGAATATTAAGTTTGTCATATTTAAACATGGAGAAGATCCATCAAAGCTGAGCTAGGGTAAAAGTTTTATAAAATGATGTAGCTGCAGTTCATTTATACTGTCTAGTTGGTAATTAGAACTTAGGTTACATTTTCAATATAGACATGTACATTACAGTAATTTCGTCACAACTGACTTTCTAATTTTTTTAATTTTTTTTCTCGCTGTCAAAATATGTAAACCTGTCTCGGTACTCGAGTTTGATTTGTATGTTAAGTTGTCAACATTGAAAACCATATTCACATGCTAGATTTATCAATCAGAGAATGAATTGTATAACTTAATATCTAATGACACTTTCATTGAGAAAATTGTAATAATAATAATAATGTATAATAATTGGAAAAACAAGAAATATTAATTATGTGGAACACACATCGACTATAAAACCCTTTCCAACAAGATTTTATTTATTCTTAGAGTTAGAACTACTGTGTACCGAATGCCTCATTCCCTTCGTCGTAGAGATAGACTGGTTCACTGCTCGACATTTATACTTAAGACCCAATCTAAGAAACAATAATGGACACAGGAAAGAAATATCTGTCGTGAACGGGAGTGGAAGAGCTAAATCAAATAAGGTACTATTTTTTTAATCCCAGCTTTATAGAGCCTTATATAAAAGATATATAATTATTACCCCTTTAAAAGAGCTATAAAAATGTTAACATAACCTACTTTCCAAGGAGAATATTTTTTTTCTTTTCGTTTTTTTTTTTTTTTTTTACAAATTTCAATTCTGTGCATTAATCTTGTTCAGTCAACGTTTCTTAAACGCACTTTAAAGACAAAATGAGTATCTATAGAAAGTAGTGCATCGGAATTCTTTAGTGTACTCCTCTAAGATAACTAATCCATTTTGTATACACTGTTTTCAACCAGGCACACGGTATAAAGTATGTCTTTAATATGTATTGTGTATATTTCGTAGCGACCGACATATATT
Source organism: Cheiracanthium punctorium (assembly GCA_038373885.1). Taxonomy (NCBI): domain Eukaryota; kingdom Metazoa; phylum Arthropoda; class Arachnida; order Araneae; family Cheiracanthiidae; genus Cheiracanthium; species Cheiracanthium punctorium. The sequence continues at coordinate 423,956 of JAWZYV010003197.1, read as the reverse complement.
TACAGCAGTCGAATCAAGAACAGACAAACAGAAGGAAAATATAAACTCTCTTCAACCGTGTTCTGCCGAAAGTTAAATATATGAAACTGTCTGTAAAATAAAAACGCCGGTTAAAAACTGAGGTTTAAAAATTAATGCAAACTCGACCTGTAAAGCAAATAGCCTACAGAAATATGTCCCGATCAAGGACTCAAACACTTTTTTTTTTTCTTCTGTCTTTATAATGATAGCAAATGAACGAAAAGCTAATGGCAATTCTTAAAGTTTTCCGGGGTCGAAACATTTAACGTGAGAACCGTTGGAATATGTGTGCTATGTAAGATAAACTATACTAATTAATGTCTGTGTGTTAGGGACCTTAAAACATAGTAATTTGTTTTTAAAATACGGATATGTCGAAAATATTTTCCCAGGTTCTATTAGTTTTTCCTTCTAAAAGTTCCTTTCAAGCACGACAATAAGGAAAATTATTGTGTTTTTATTTAATTTATGCGAACCTCGTTTATAGCAAGCGAGTATATCTATTATCCAGTTATAATATTGTTGTGAAAGGAATTTACCCAAACTCTTAATGAGAGTAAAATAATAAATTTCCAGTATTCATTTTCCTCTTACTATATGTTTTTAATATTATTTTATTTTATCTACGCACAATAGAAATGTTTGCACTGTTTTCAAAACAGTTCACAGGTTTTACCCCGTTAAATTTTCTTTATAGTTATTGATGTCTCTCTCTTTCTCACGTCCTAGTTATTGATACATATTTAAATACGGAAAACATGAATACTAATGTAAAATTTAGTACTAATATAAATAGCTATATATACAGGGTGTCCCAAAAACACTATTCCGTAAATATTGATCGTATACATATATAATAATTTACAAAGTTACGCAAAGAAGGTACAGAATTTTATGGTATCGATTAAATTTTTCAGATTAAATCTAAATAAATACAAAATTTAAATTTTTACTCGACTCCCGTACAAAAAAAATTCTCAATTCGTAAAATTTGCACCATACATTAATTAGGTGATGTGCAAAATTCCAGCGTTCATCATAAAACGGCTCACATACATGTTTAAAGAAAGTTGACTGTACAGTACCATTAATAGCAAAAGTAGTTTGCATTCGCTCAGACAGCAAGCTTAAATCAAGCTTGACATTTCTTTGAATTTGACGTATTAATACAAGCTCGACAGTTCAATTCATTTTAAGCTTGCAGCAAGCTTGGAGAAGTCATTTGAACTGTCAAGCTTGAATACAACTTGATTACTGCTTGATTTGGAAAGCCACATCTACATAACAAATAATTTATCATCAGTCATAAATGTACTTGACCGTAGAATTAAAAAAAAATTCTATATTTCCAAATATGGAAATTCTTCAAAATAAAATACAATTATTCTACGAAATTGATTGGATTCTTCTACGAAATTGTCTGGATTTTGGCGAGTATTGCCCAGCATGAGTGTCGCGATATTGAAAGTTTTAAAACGTGTGCTGCTTTTAAGTTTATATTATGCGTATTTCCCTATTAGTAGAGTCTATAAATCACACATAACATTATTTTAATTTTGATTCATCCCATAGACAAATAAAAGAAACAGATCGGCATCGGCCGATATTGATCAATCTCGCCAAAAAACGGCGTGACAACCATAACAGTAACTTCAGACTTTAGTCATACCAGCGCGAGGCTTATTGGCTGAACGGTTAGGACGCTGGCTTCCCAACCCTTAGGTCCCGAGTTCTATCCCAGCCGCGGACTCTTGATGGAAACAGATTAAAATAACTTAAAATTTCAGCATATAGGGGAAAATGCGTGGAAAAATAAAATATGTGGGGCGAGTTCGCCGACGGGCGCCCCGTGTATTTAGGAAAATTTGTTAAGTTTGAAATTAAGCTTGCTATCTCAAGTTTGATTCAAGCTTGCTATGTAAAGCTTAATGCAAGCTGGGCAAGTGTAAACTTGAACACTTGATTCAAGTTTGCATTTAGCTTACACGCTTGAAATTTTCAAGCTTAATTCAAGTTTATTGACTTGATAAATCAAACTTGCTGCAAGTTTGCTGTGCTGTCTGGGATCATGCAATCATTGATTTTTTTCGTAATGTGTATACAGCCCTGAAACATGACCTTTCGATGTGATTTCTTCACTTAGATCCATTGAAAATGATTTAAATGAAGATATAAATTTTCATATTTCTGAGCCTTTTTATGATGAAAGGCTAAAATTTTGTACACCACCTAATTAATGTATGAGGTGCCTATTTTTTATGCAACTTTGTAATTTATCGCATATTTCTATGATCAGTATTTAAGGAATAAAAGCTTAGGGCAGTGTTTTTGGGACACTATATATATATATATATATATATATATATATATATTATTATTATTATTATTATTATTATTATTATTACTATTATTATTATTATTATTATTATTATTATTATACATTTAAAAGAGATGTGCACTTCTAGGCACGTTAATGAGTAAAAAAACAATATCATATAAATTCCCTGTTCATGCCTAAAATTCGCCCTAGTTTATAATTGCATACGTTTCTTTGTACGCACATAAAATGCTCATGGTCTATAAATAAATGCACAGTGCCATTTATTTATAGACGGGGTTACCGAGCTTAGGGTCCCCCGAATTTGACAAAGTCTATCTCGGCCATAGACTCTCGGCTCAAGGGGAAGCATTGTTAGTTTCAGTAGGCACGTAAGTTTAAATATCTACAAATTTATTTCTTGATATACATCACTCGAAACTAGGCATTCTTAATTTATTGTTTGTGGTGTGTATGAGCGTAGGCAAAATGGAAAGAAGGAAGTACTATTAGAGACAGCCATTGTTTGGGTATCGGTCTCTTCGGAACACCGAAATGTTACATTAAAGAGCTTTTGTACAAACGCATAACAAATAATTTATATGTTTGTATTATTTAAACACAGTTAAGAAAATATATGGAAAGAAGTTACGGGGAAAATCCACACTTGGCTGAAAATATTGGTCCTTCAACATTCAAAATCGGAGAGGTTAGGTGGGGGGGGAGGCTTATATTGAATAATCACCGGGGATCTCATAACTACGGCCCTTGTATGTAATTAATATCTGAATGTACAAAACATTTCAAGTAATTCAATATTTATCAAGTCTCTAGAGTAGAACATTGGGAAATAAATGAAAGAATTGGATGACGGAGACATGAGAATTTAGACCAACGTTTCGGAACAAGCTTCTATTCTCATATCGTTAGCTTTCTGATTACATTGCCTATTTAGTGAAGTCATTTAATTTTTGATCAAAAATTCAAGGGAAGAAAACGGACGTATAGCAGATAAGCACATGTTGACTGGAGAGTGCCCGGGAAAAATTTATCCCACAACTCTCATTCAGTCCCACTTCTCTTAAAAGTTAGAAAAATTTATTGAAAATTAGGTGAGAAAAAATTTAGAGTTAAACTATTGAGAAATAAAATTTGGAAAAATTAATTAAGAGAGAAGAAGTTGTTTACTTTACAAATTTTAAGATCAACAATGTTTCAGTCACTGCAAAAAGTGCTTACACCATTGTTGACAAAATTAAGGAAGAATAGAAGTTTTTCTTGAGGGGAGTTAAAACGGACGCATTTACGTTATACAGGTTATATACATTTCAAATTACCCTCCTCCAAATGGTGTGCCTCGAAACACACAGAACTGGACAATTTTATTTTCGGATTTCTCTAACGATATTTGCCTCTTCAATTCAAACAAGAATATTATTGTAAAATATGTGACACTTTTTCCTTTGACCCGTGACAAAAATAGCAGGGGTAACAATCTGCAAGACAATGCAGCGTGGCAGTCCATCCAGTAAAGTGTATGGTGGAGAGAACTTCCGCAATCTGCAATCTTTTGTTCGTTCTTGCAATTTTTTTCTAACCGAAAATTTCCTACTTCTTCCTCATTTTCTATCTCGGCCATTGTGTTCCAACATGTATTTTAAATGAAAAAAAAAATAACAAAAAAAAATTCTTTTATATTTCTGCGTATCCTAAAACTTCTGTTGTTAATTTTGCGATTGAAGGATGCCATCAGGGCGACTCTATTTGGGTCAGTATATCAAAATGGACCATTAATGACTTTTCAAATGATCCCATTTTCTTTTAAATCTCGTTTGATAATTGTTTCATGGACATGTGTAACATATATATTAATATCAAAACTTTAATTCATAAAAATTCATTTGGTGTTTATTTATACCATTAATGAAGAAGTTTTATGGTATAAATAAACATCATGTTTACTTATACCATATGTTTTATAAGATTAAAATTTGTGTTATTTATATACATAATCTTAATAAAGAGGTGAAAGATTATGCATTTTTAAATATGATATTTCGCCCTGTATACATATATATACATATGGTATTGCCACTTCCAATACCATATATTTATATGTGTGTGTGTGTGTGTGTGTGAATACAGGGTGTCCCGGAACTTCGCGTACAAACTTGGAGGGGAGGTAGACAACATCGTTAGGAACCATATAAAATACATGAAAGCACGGCTGGAAATCAATAGGTGGCGCTGTGCGCGAGCTCTCAAGGTCCTCAAGTGTGACTTCCTGATTGTCATATCTGCACCCCCGAGTGGATAAAACTCTAAACATGATAGATGGCCGAAGTGTGAAGGTCCCGAGTTCGGGCCTGTCGCGCGGCTGTCGATCTAACAGTCTGGAGTTTGGGGCGGTTTTCTCCAGATGTAATGCCAATACGCGTTAGAATCCCTTTAAAAGTGTATCTCCCGAGGCACACCCCCAGGAAAATGCCCTTCGTGTAGGATTGCCATAAAACAAAAAAAAAAACCACTCATACCTTCTAACTTTTACGGTTTTTTCGGAAGATATCGACCGGAACTTTCAAACAGTTTTACATTACCTTTAAAATGTTGATTTATTCAAACATCAAATCACTAAAAAAAGAACTAGGGGTAGATAATCTTCCGAAAAAAAAAACCGTTTAAGTTAGCAGATATGTCACTGAGGAAGCCACACATGCCGATCTTGAGAGCTCGCGTACAGCGTCACCCATCTTTTCACTTAATATATATGAATTCTGCATGTCAAATAAATAAGCCAAAATAGGCAAAAAATGAAAAGCCATAACTCCTAAAACAATGCCTCTTTTTTACAATTATCATGTCCTTTTATTAATTATGAGTTACTAAATCATGTTTCAAAATATCATAAGTAAGCAAGTACAAAAATTTTATTTATTTATTAGAATTAGAATACTTGAAAGCATCTGTAAATAAATCTTGTTTTCATTACGAGTAGTACTTTAAAATATCACCTAATATAATTTAAGTAGCTTAATTATATTCGTTAAACTTCAACTATACAATAGGATAGATTTTAAATTCTGCGCATTGTCACGTTCAGCTTTGTACTAGCGTAGCTAAATTTTGATTCAGTTAAGACTTTCTAACTTGCTCCATTTTCAATGAGCAAGAAATAAAGCAATGAAACTTCAAATCTGCGTAAATGGGGCTCAAGAAATCAATTCTGTAAAATCAGAAAATAATAATGATTTCTGCAATGAGGATTTTTAAGTCAAATAAATGAAAATGTAGATGGCCCTGCAAACTAACATTTTTTTTTTTTATTGTCTTGATTTAACTCTTTTTATAGATAGTTTATTATTACAGTAAATCAAAGCATTAATAAACACTCAGTTGTCATTTTAATTTCTTTAACGTTTATTTCTAGAATTTATCATGGCTGTTGTTTCACAATATTTCATATAACTGAAAAATCTGACAATCTTTCGAGATGTTAATAACAGATTTAACTATGCAAAGAGAGAGAGAGGATAAAACAGAAGCAACATAAAGTTTAACTGTTTACAACGTATTGTGCATTTCCTCCAAAGGTAGATTTCGTAGATTGAAGTATCCACAGCTTTATGAATTGTGATAGAAACACTAGACTTTTGGAATATTTACACGATGCTGCTATGAGTGTAATTATCTAACCTTATCCAGGGGGTAATATCAGTAGTTTGTCATCAGTTAAATCGTTTAATGACTCATGTAACTTTTGATAATCTGCCTTTCTAAGCATTGTTTTGGAAGCACGTGAGTCTTTAAAAGATGATGCTGTGATTTCGAAGAATTCACTTGACCAGCTGATGGTTAAATAAACAGAACTGGTTTTAAACTCGACTTGTACTATCAAAAAGTACACATAGTGACGAAATTTGTTATCTGCAGTATTCTTTTGCTACTATCCAAGGAAGGTCACAGTTATCAAAAGCTCCTGTGTTGTTATTATTATTATTATTATTATTATATAATATTCATATTACATTTATGTCATGTATTTAGTATACTCTACGTGTAAAAATAGTTCTTGAATTTTTTTATTCGTAATCTTTTTGGTACTAACTCGTGGAAACAACATTAGTCATTTATGCAACGCAACAGGAGTCATTGACTAACTAGTAAAAAAAGTATTTTTAATAATATATTAAATACTATCCTACATTATTAAGAATGTGTTTATTATTCTGTCAAAATCATGGGGGAAGGGGGTAGTTAGCGTTTAGTTCACTTTAGTAAAGTAAAAGTATTTTTATAATAAGAATAGGGCACAGGTGGACATCTCTAGGGTGGCTATAACGCCACCTCCCAAAACCTGGAATTATAAAATATGTTAATAAAAAAAAATTTACAATTTCATAATTTGCGATGATGCTGTGATAAATATAATCTATCTGCAAAAAATTTACGAACCTTTCTTCCTTTTAAATTGTGTTTCTCCGTTTTCTTGAGCTAAATTTGGCGATATATCTTCGACACACTTGGAGAGATTTTCGGTTCGGGATAACCTCGAAAAACGGTATATCACTCTTACTGTAATTTTGCGACAACCTTTTAAAAAACTTTAAATTCCATAATTTAAACGAACAGTAAGCTGTTATAAGCATTTATTTACTGTGCTTGAAATAGATTAATATCTCTGAACTGTCGTAGACCTTGATATATTGGAATTCCTTTGAGTAATCCTGTAAAAAAAGCTATGAGTGTTACATACACTACTTTGGATGGAGAGCACTATTTTGTAATCTTTAATAACATGTATATCAATTTTGTTTTGTCGGAAATTCAAGAATATATCTAAAACACGTTTTAAACAGTGATTACCCATAGATCGTAATATATTGGAATTCTTTTGGATGCTTAAGCTCATGCAAAAGAACTATAAATGCTTCATGCACCATTTTCATGCTGCAGCGCATAGGAGAAACATACGTATATAAATTCCGTATTAATTGAAGCATACTAACGGCAGTTAGAGGTGGACGAACAGAAAGACAAGCCAAAGTCATAAACTCGTACTCAACTTTGTTGGGAGTGTAAAATAAAGCAAACGATCTTTTTATAAACACAAGGATATTAAAGAAGTGCTCTAGTTTCATTCGATTAAAAAAATTGTAACAGCACTAACCCAAAAAATTAATTAAAATACTTTTAAAAGAAAGAAACAGGATTTTAGTAAAATGAGTCCAATAACTTGGCCAATACCGTAAAACAGAATGCGTGGAAAGTAGCTGGCGATGAGTAACAACTCGCAAGGGAGAGTGACACAGTATATAATATAAAGCAGCAACGTCGCTCAAGGAGAAAATGAAGATAGATAGATGTCATCAGTCAAAATTTCCTCTAAGAAAGTTGTCAGATTATCATATTTTACTTGTGGTTTATTTTGTTTCGTTTCGATGGATAAGAGTTTTGTTTTTATTTCGAGATGTATCGGAGTACATTCGGCGGTGTACTAAAATTAGTAATTAATTGGAGCATGAAAATTTTGTTAGGTTTTTAATGTTCATGTGTCTTTCTTTATCATATTATATTGGCTTTAACAAAGCAATTTCGAAGATGTGAATGATAGAGAACCTGTGACGGATCTAGGATAAAGTAAAGGCGTAGTTAATTCCACTTTAAAAAGAAAAAGTATATGTCTACAGGGTAAATCTAAACTCTTGGGCAAAACTTTGAGGGGTGATGGGGCACATAATAAGGAATCAGAATCACATAGCAATGTGGGGTCGGCAACGTCGTCTTCGTATAGCTGTTATTAATCACTTCGGAAAAAGTGCCGAAACAGTAGTGTACTTGCCGAGTGCCGACCATCGTCTGTCAGAAACTAATGTATTTTTCTCCGAAAACAGAAGACTAAAATGGATAGTTTAAAAAGTTTATTTTATTTCATGGATGAAATTTTTGGAGACGAGCCTATTGCTTATGAAACTTGGTTAAGAAATTAGACGGACACTTCAATGCTTTTCCGATTATTACCGGGTAAGTTAAAACTGCGTTTCACCCCGGATTGCTATGTGATTACGATTCCTCATTGTGTGCCCCATCACCCTCATTGTGTGTCCTGTCCTATTCCCTCATTGTATGCCCTATCTAAAGTTTTGCCCAAGAGTTTAGATTCACCCTGTATATGATTGACTAGTTAGCTAGCCTGCTTTTTTTTTCTCGAATAATTAATTTGATCTTTCACAAAAAAGGCTCTCACAAATAAGCAGAAAAGTCTAAAATTATTCGTTTCTTCTCCTAAATATTTTGCAGTTAATAATAATAATTATTATTATTGTTATAATAATTACTAGATAAGATAATATAGAAATTTATATACCTTTACAAAGAACTGCAAAAGGTGAAAACTTCTAAGAACGTTTACGTGTCAAAGCTTTAAGATAGTGGCTTGACAAGCAAGCTCTAGGTCATGTATTTTTCCTAGAAAAAGTCAATGAATATGTGACAATGACGGTCTCATACTGATGTGATGACGAATCTCCAAGAATAGAAAACAAAAGTACAGTGTATATACAGAAAAATGGGGATTGTAAATTCATTGAGGACGGAAAGACTAGGCACACTCACTAGTCAACCAGTAAACCGCTGTATTTTATTTAGACATGAAATATAGTTATTTCCAGCGCGACGAACAGGCGTTGTGTTTGCACATGATCGCATGCACATTACTCATACTAAAAACGATGCGTGAAAATTTAAAAATATGAAGGAAAACTGGAATTTCAAAAAATCTCTGCACTGATAAATAGAAAAAAATCCCAAACTTCGCGTGTTAAAAACCTATTATTTTATTTTTTATGAGATATGCATTACAAGTTATCATAAGAATAATATCGAACGCATTTCTGACACTCCATGCACTTGAAGGATTCGTGACCAAGGATTAAGATGTAGAGAATAAATAAACGTAATGTCTTCCAACAACATCGACAAAAGACATTTTCAGTCACAGTAGCTGAATCTGGGTAATCAAGTACACCAGTCCGTATTACAAGAATTAAAGTACAATATACAATATATAAGACACTCGAATACCCTTTAAAATAACTGTATAAGTATTTTTTCCCGAAAACTACTGCAAAATTGCTTTAATTTGGATTCATATTTCAATAACCGAATTTTTTTTCGTGAACCTAACCCACCGATAGGCCGAGACGGTGTGAGGTTGACCCTGTTTCATATCCACGTAATCATGTCGAAACACCATGTGTTACATATCACAGGATGTAGATATTGATGGATTATATGTATATGCATGCAGCCGGGATAGAAGATTTGTCATTTTTTTAATGAAAAATTACATTTGATGATTCATTTTTATTTAAACAAACAAACATGAGATAGAAAATGATTTATAATATCATAAATAAAACTGAACTGCTGATTTTTATTTTTATTTATTTTTTTATGTTTTATTCGTAATACGTAACACAGATTTCTCAAATAAAACTCAGACAGAAATTTATCAGGCAATATTATAGCATGCATTTAATTTAATAGTTGATTTTGTAACCTTGAATTCATTATTTATTTATGCTCTCAAGAAAGTAGACTGACCAATGACTGAGTGGATAAAACATGGACATTGGGTGCCGGCTGAAGCCTGCAAGTCCCTCTCGCACCAGACCGTGGACCTGCATACTTGGCCTGGCCGATCGGTCCGGAGTTTCGGGCGGTTTTCTCCAGGTGTAACGTGAACACAAATTAGAACTTCTTGAAAAGTCCTCTGCGCAAGGTATCCCCTCTTAGACAGACAGCCTTGTCTTTGTCTATAGCTTTGTCTTAACCACATAACCTGAACCCCAAAACAGTATTCCAGTGTAAGTCAAAATTATTATATGTCTTTATTAATAAAAGCTTGTTTTCCAAGCCAGTACAGTTTTCAAAATAAAGCACGATTTCTCAATTCAATATACACTCTATAACAAAAAAATCGACGCACCAAGAAACAATCATCCGATTGCTTTGAAATTTCGTATGCATGAATGTTTTGAACAGATATTCAAATGATTCAAATTTGGTGTCCAATGAATGAATAGTTTGATCTCTAGCGCATCGAAACTGCGCATCCAGCAGACGTATATAAGGAGCAGTTCTTAAGCGGTTGTTAAAACTTTCGGTTTGATTGCGATTCAGATGATCTTTCAACAACTTAAAAAATGCCTCGCTGCAGGATTCGTGCTCATTACGAGCAACTGTCAGAGTTTGACAGAGGTCGTATCATTGGATTGAAAGAGGCCGGTTGGACTAATCGGAGAATCGCTCGTCATTTGAGTCGAAGCGATGCGACGATTCGAAGATCCTGGCAAGGATGGGTGGAAAATGGCAGGGTGCAGCGTCAGGATGGTAGCGGTCGACCTAGGGCTACAACAGATCGTGAGGACAGAGTGATGGTCCGATCAGCTGTCACAGCGCCTTCTTCATCTCTATCAACCATCAGACGTTCAACCCAAACACCAGTGTCCATCATGACCATTCACAGACGGTTGAGAGAGCGAAATCTACGCTCGCGCCGACCGTTACGCCACCTGCCACTTACGCCTGCACACTGCCGAGCCAGATTACAGTGGTGCAGGGCTCGATCAGGTTGGAATGATGCCGACTGGGGACGTATAGTCTTTAGCGACGAATCCCGCTTCCAACTGTGTCCTGACGATCATCGAAGACGTGTTTGGAGACGAACAGGACAGAGGGGGGATCCTGCTTTCACTATTGCACGCCACACCGGCCCTCAACAAGGCATTATGGTCTGGGGTGCCATTTCCTTTGACAGCCGGACCCCTTTGGTCGTCATTAGAGGTACACTTACTGCACAGCGGTACGTGGACGACATCCTAAGACCTGTTTTGCTACCGTTCCTTTTGCAGTGCCCTGGGCTGGTTTTTCAGCAGGACAATGCCAGACCACATACGGCTCGTGTTGCTCTAAACTGTCGGCAAGCTTGTCAAACTCTTCCTTGGCCTGCAAGATCGCCAGATCTCTCAATCAATTGGAGCGAATTGGAGCGAATCGACAATTGGAGCGAATTTGGCAGGAAATACCGCAGGAGACCATCCGGGAGCTTTATCGGTCTATCCCACGCCGTGTGGCAGCTTGTATCCAAGATAGCGGCGGGTCAACACCTTATTGAACTTGTTACTGTAACTCTGAAATAAATTATTCAATTGTTCTGAAATTTTAATCATTTACTATTCTGTACATTGTCTTCCTATCCACCAATTTTCGTCTCAATCGGACACCTCCTTCTTGGTGCGTCGATTTATTTGTTATAGAGTGTAGTTTCTTTAACGCAATCTAAAAAAAAAAAAAAAAATAGTTGTTTACAAAATCTAAACAAATTTGAAGCAAATCAAATATGCATTCATTTTCATGAGTTGAAGTGCAATTTATCATTATGAATATATAAAAAAAAGTGCTCAGAATCATTATATTCCGATGTATAAACGTAAAGTTTAAAAAAAAAAACAATACTAGGGGTACGGCGAACAAGACTGAAACTAAATTCCCTTTATCTCGCTACTTTACTATATAGACCCTCTACTCTCGCTACTATATAGATTAAAAAATAAAAAAAAAAGTATTTGAAGTTTGAAGTAGGGATGAACGCGTGACAAGAAATAGGCCTCTCGTGCCTTGCAAAACAGCTGAAAAGCTTCGCCTCGTCTGGCATAATCACTGTACAATGGGTGGTGAAATTATTGTACTCAGATCATTTTTATCAAGTAAATTCATTTTACTCAAACTTTTCAAAAAATCTTGTAGTTTTAATCCATTTTTTTAAAACATTTTTCACTACCAAGAACTTTTTTCTACAATATGTAATCACGAAAGACTGTAAATTATTATATTTTTATTGAAGAAAACTGTTTTGATTCGAGGTGAGTTGTATTGTTTATTTATTTAAAAATTATTAATAGTAAAAATGAAATATTTATCATTACTATTATTATTGTTGTGTGTCTGTTTTTGGACTTTTATCCTGAGCTCAAATATTGCAAATCTTAGCCATGGGAAAGTCTGTAGACATACCAATCAGTCTCAGAGTAAAATAGGGGAACTAGCAAGCGTTTTATAGATTACGATCCGACTTATAAAGAAAGTGCCAGATGAGGACAAGTCATTATCACCAAAACGTAACGGTAAATCAGTGGTGGATTAATGCAAGTTTGTCGGGGGGGGCGGCGGTCGCCCCCTCCGCCCCCCCTTTAATCCGCCCTTGCGGTAAATGTGGGAGAAAACATCTCACAATTCCTCGAACTGTGAGGGAAATTAGGCCCATAATTATAGAGAATCGTAGAAAGCCTCACAAAATTATGAAAGCCTTATTAGACGACTGTGGCATAAGATTATCTGACAAAACGTTATGACGAAGTTTGAAACAACTGAATTTCAATTGTTGTCGACCTCTCAAAAAGCCTAAATTAACAAAGACGATGTTTGCTAAGTGACTAGAACTTTTTAAAACGCACAAACGTTGGAGTGTAAAGGACTAGGAGAAGCTAAAACTATTATATATGAAATTATTTTTCTCAATGATGACAGAAAATTCTTACCTAACATAATACTATTGATATCTTAGATTTGTTTTTCCGACGATTCCTCTATTCAGATACTTCAAGACAATGCTCAGTTCATTCGTGACTGGCCTTATGAAAAACATGATGAAAGCTGCGTAGTTGAAAAAATGAAACATCCTCTGTCCGTTATGATATGGGGCGTAATTAGCTCAAAGGGGGATTGATCGACTACATTTCTTTGCGACATTTCTTTACACTATGCGATCTGAGAGTTTTGGAAACTCGTCTGCTTCTGCAGATGAATGAACAGTTTCCAGATTGCAATTATGTCTTATGCAGAATTCCGCACCATACCATGAAGCTAAAAAAAATTATTAAATTCATAAAAAAATAAAAAATAATCCTTTCGGACTGGCCTGCCAACTCGTCAGACCTCAACCTGATAATAAAAAATGTAGGGTGGTCCCAAAAGAGAAATTTGCTAATTTAAAATAATTGCTAACAAAAGGGACTTCGCAGAAAATATTGTTAAAGCATGGCACAATACACCTGCTCATCAAGAAATAGTAAAAAAAAAATGGATTGCCAGTATGCCACAGCTCATACAAAATGTGATTACTCAAAAGGAAAGATTCACTAAATATTAAAATTGTATTTTGAATTGTATTTCTATTATTGAATTAGTACTCTCCTAAGCTAATGAATCTATAAAGTTAACAACTGAAACGATATTATGAGTTTAATAGTAAGCTAAACCCTTAAAAATGTGATAAAAATGAAAAATTTCAAGTGAGTACAATAATTTGGCCACCCGCTGTATTTTAATGTTAAAAATGTTGGTCTTATCTCGAAAAAAAAAAAAAAAAAAAAAGCTGTAAATCTCTGTCTCGCCTTGCAAGAAATAGTCTGGCATCCATCCCTAATTTGAAGCAAATTATTTCAAAAAAGGCAAAACTTTTATGAATTTCTATTCGTTTGTTCTATATTTATTTTCAGATTTGCGTCCTTGATCTCTAGGACCGCTTATAAGTTCTCGTCTGATAAATCAGACAGCAGAGCGAAAAGAGATTACTAACACGAATGAAGAAATAATAATCAGGTGCAAATGACAGACGATCGCTTGCAGTATGCTTACAGGAGATTAGCGTCCTGCTCTGACCACTAGATTACTGGCTCCAAAAAATAAAAATATTACAGTAGAATCTCGCTACAACGATATCCTCTACAACGATAATTCTCTCTATTACGATATTTTTTCGTAGTCCTGGCTGAATTCCCTTTAGATTAATGTAAAACAGTTCTGTGTATTACGATACCCTTTTAAAAATTTTTAAAATAGATTTTTAAAATAGATTTTAAAATAGATTTTTTAAAATAGATTTAAAAAAAATTTAATTTAATAGTTGATTTTTAAAATTAAAAATTTTTAATTTTAAAAATCAACTATTCATTAAAATTTTTTTAAATCAATTAAATCAACCAATCAATAAAAATTTTTAATAAGCCTTTTAAAAATTTTTAAAATAGATTTTTTTAAAAATCTTGATTAGATTTTGAGATTTTGCGAAAATTGTTTCAAACTGCGTAAATGTGTGTTCGCACATCACGTAATAACTGCAAAGGTGAAAAAATGGTATTTGGTGAAAGGATAGGTGGTCACCTTAAACTATACATCTAAAAAAAACCGATCAGATTTTGGGATTTTACGAAAATCGTTTCAAACTGAGTGAATTTTTGTTCACGCATTACGTAATAACGACTAAAGCGACTGATATGAAACTTGGTCACATGATAGGTTGTTGCTCAACATAAAGTATAGGTGTCCAATTTTTTAAACATTTTTATTAGATTTTGAGATTTTGTGAAAAGTCTCCCAAAATGCGGTTATATTTCTTCAAGCATCGCGTAATAACGACTAATACGAAATTTGGTGATATGATAGGTAGTTGCTAATCTTAATTTATAGGTGTTGAATTTTTAAAATATTTTGATTACATTTTGAGATTTTATGAAAATCGTTTAAAAATGCTAAAATTTTTGTTCCAGCATCACGAAATAAAGACTGCAGGGAATTAAACGAAATTGGGTGACATGATAGGTTGCCACTCAACTTAAATTCTAGGCTTCCAATTTTTCAAAAATGTTGATTAGATTTTGAGATATTGCGAAAATTATTTCAATATGAGTAAATATTCGTTCGCGCATCATATAATTACGACTAAAGCGAATGAAATTATATTACTTTGTTACTCTCTAGCCTGTAATATTTTAACAAAACATAAAAATTATAATTTCGCTTTCTTTACTTTGGCAACATACTACATCCATTCTGTGTACTCCTACAATGCTGACGAAAGTTCTTGCTTTTAGAAATTTTCATTCAGTACTAACCCGTCAACGACGGGTACTTCAGCTAGTATATGTATATATATATATATATATCTTAACTTTAGCATGTTTAGTAGGTTTTGAGGAAAAATTGACAAACATTTTGTTTAAAAAACTAATAATAATATAATACAAATGAAGCTTATAACAGCTGGAAACATTCGTTAGATACGCATTTCTTGTGTATTACAAAGAAATAAAACAGGAATGTTTCAATTTATGAATAGCGAAAAAAGCTTTTTTTTTTCCACCAACTATTACAATTACAGTACTTATTTGTACAAACCAGGCCCGGACTGGCCAGGTCGGCTGGTCGGCGATCGCCGAGGGCCCCCGGCTCAAGGGGACCCCGGAGAGGCCACACAAAATGTGTTTCTACTTTATAATTAGAGTAATTTGATATATCTATCAGAGTAATTGGATAATTTATTTCCCAGCGGAGGACCTCGCGGCTCGAGGGCCCCCCTCCCCCGAAGAGTCAGGGGCCCCAAAATCTCTAAAATAGTTAAATGTTATTTTTAGGCACGTAAGATTAAATTCTAAATATTACATATTCTAATATTCTATCCCCTCTAAATTGAGCAGTAAGGGGCCCCTTTTTAATCCAAATCCCTTTTCAATCTCAATTCCTTTCAACCCCTTTTCAATATCTCTCAGCGGCCCCTTTTCAAGCCGAGGGCCCCCAAAGGAGCCAGTCCGAGCCTGGTACAAACATTTGCTTTCTTTTTCGCAAAGTCACACGCAGCGAAATATTCACAGCCCAGCAATAAATTAATCCAGCAGAAATGTAATAAAACAGTTTGTTCATATTATTAATCGGTCGCCCAGGTGGTGTAGTGGATAAAGAACCATTCCTCCGATCTAGGCAACCCCCTCCGCTCAGACAGATAGCACTTGTGTACTTTTGCCTTAAACACTATACAATACAAAACAATATAACGGCTTGGGTCCTTGTTCGATTCCCGGTTTGGGATTGTGTGATAACTCGTACGACCCATCATAGGGGATAACGTTGGTACCCATTGTGTGCCCCGTAATGGTGTCCAAATTCAAGAACACAAGAACAGTATCGGGGATAACTGAAAAAATATTTGGTTTGTTGTAGTAACATTTGCACTGAGATATATTATCATAGGAAAAAGCATATACCAACATAACAATATCAAAAAGTAGTGAGTTGTTAGTTAATGAACAGGGTTTATCAAAAACGGTCCAATCATGATCCATCCTATCTCGGGAAAGGTAGCCACCGTGTACTGCTACACAAGCCTCCCCACGAGCCGTCATACTGTTAATAAGAATGACGAAAAACGCTTGCGATAATAAATCCCATTTTTCCAAAAGCGATATTTTTAGCACCTGTAGGGTCCATGAGGGGCCATAAACGTCGAGTAACGGCTTTCCTGGACCATTCCGAACATATTCTTTAGGATTGAGGTTCGGCTATTTCATGCAACGAATATCTCTGATGTGAGTTATGCGTGGCCTCACATTATCTTCCATAAAAAAGGAATCCCCGAAAAATCACTCAGATAGCCTTGCAAGATCTCTTTCTCATGGTGTTGAGCTAACCCAAAGAAAGTCGTGCAATGGTGCATGACTGCCAAACCAGATGCCGCTCTAGACAAAGTTTCCTCAGTTAAAGTGGCCATCTTCCTTAAATTTAAGTACGGGGCACTCACTTAAGCACGGGGAGAGGGAGGGGGAGAGAAGAAGTTAAAATTGATGAAAATAGCAGTGTTTCAATTTTGATCTCATTTTGAACACAAATGTTAAATCAGTAAATTATAACATTACCAAACACACTCAGAGATTTACTTGTAGATTGCTAATGCTAACCACATCCTTTAAACACTGAACTTTTCAATGAACATTCAATGAACTTTTTGAATGTTCATTGAAAAAAGTTCGGTTCTTTTGAGTTATGGCAGGTACACAACCGTAGGAGGGTCCTTATTAAGTAGAAAATTTCCATATTTACTTCACAATTATTGGCATTGAGAATATTTTTCATCTTGCGTTGTTCTTAATGTTCTTTTGTAAATTTATAAAAAGAAAAATATACTTGAAATCGGTTCGCTCCCAAAATTGTAATTTTTAACAAAGTAATGCTAAATTTTTTTGGCGGTGATCACATTAATGAGAATAGCGGACAGTACGGGACCACATTTAAATACGGGACAAAAATCTCAAAATGTTGAACTGTCCCATATAATACAAATCGGTTGGTCACTTTACCTCTGCCACAAAATTGGTCGATTTCCCTTACATTGGAGAAATGACACAGAGTTCTTCGTTCTCTGTACATGAAGACTTGCCGAGAATCACTAGGGTAGTCACGGTAGAGTCTGTATCATTCCTCCAACGCAATGGAAATTGACTACCTTGGTGGCAGAGGAGTCTTTGTTTAGGGCTGCATGTTGTTTGCCAGTAGTACACCATTGCGCGAAAAGAGTTTGCATTTTTAACACTTTTTCAAATTAATGTGCTATATGGCAGTATCACAAATACATGTATTTGAAATACTATTTTCAAAATACATTTGTATTTTGTATTTTCACAAGAAAAAGCAGAGTATTTTGAAAATGTATTTTAAAATACATTTTCAATGTATATTTTGTATTTTCAAAATACCGAAGATACGTTTTTCATTCTGAAGTTAAATTAATCTAACTTCAAAATTAGCTTGGTTTGGGAAAATTAAACAAAAATAATAGGACTGCTGGTATTATTTTTTTTCCCAGTTCATGACATAAACAATTCTGTTGCATCTGAACTATTTTAGTGTTATAAATGGTAATTAAAGAGGTGTTAGGATTTTTTGGGACGTTTAGGTTATATTAAGCAAGAAGGAGGGGGGAAATCGCACACGCCTATTTAGATTAGTTTAATGATATTTGGTCTAGGAGGTTTTCTGTATTGCTGATAACTGATTCACAAATGTGAATGAAGCTGAAAAAGGAGAAAAACATGTTTGCGTAATATTCACTGGATTTCTGTAAAAGAATTTATAAACTATTTCAAATGCGCTACCAAGCTACAGAAAAATAAGCCAGTCAGTATTTCTGAATTTATATCACGAGATGGATCAAGCTTCCAGTTTAGGTGAATTTGCGAGTCGTGGTGCAATTCTCAGTGGAAAACTTTTTCAAATTTTATCTGTAGATGCAAATGAGAAAGTTAAAGCGCAGTGCCAGCTTTGCCAACCTAAAAGGTCTGTCGTAAGTGGAACATTCAAAACCACTACAAATTTTAAAACTGGCTTAAAGGTAAAATTTCAATCGTATCATAAAATTGATTAAGCTGAGTTAATTTGTTCAAATGTTTAACTGAAATCAATAAGCCATAAATATTAATATACAAGCTTTTCAACGCCTTTTTTCAAACATTTTTTAATCGAATGCCCTCCAAGTAATATTTACTTCTCTTTCCATCAAAGCATGTTTGTCCTACTTTTTAAAAAAGCATGAGAGAGAAACAGTATACATATTTCAAAAAAAATGTTTGTCTTGTTTGGAAATCTAAGTAAACCTTAAGTTTCTTTTATTAATTCTAATTGTTCATCATTTACTCATTTCTTTCTCAGCCGATATTTAGAATCATGGATGGATCGTGTTCGAGTTCTCAGAAATTTAAACCTCACCATTGATGTATGTATTAAAAAATATTATATAGGTTTGAATTCGCTTCAAGAGCTTGAACACTAAATTTATGCTTCTTATCATAATTTAAGGTTTTATTTTATTAGCTTGGATGAAATAAATGAAACATTTCAGTAAACTTTTCTATTTTTAATGTTGTCCTTATCAAAATGAAGTAATTTTAGAGTGATACGAGAGAGGTTGATGATAAAACTACTACGAATGATGATGACGGGTTTGAATTTAATGACTCGGGACCATATACCACAAATTTTCAAAATGCGGTTGAACTTCAATTGCTGTAGTTTCTTTCCGAAAAATCAACAGATTTGAAACTGCTAAATTCATATCAGACAACAAAAAAATTTTTCATGCTATTTAACACAAGTTTGCCGACTAGTGCTAATGCCGAAAGACTTTTTTCCTTTCCAGGCATCATAAATGCTCCAAAAAGAAATTTACTAAGCGATAATCAGTTTGAAAAACTAGTTTTTTTTTAAGCAAATCATTCTTTCTCTAAATCATAGTGCTTAGAATAATTATACCATCTTTTAAAAGTCCTTTTCATAATTTTTTAATTAAATTGCATACTGTTAAGTAAATTAATACAATGACACGCTTATTTTTGTAGTAATATGTGAATGGATCTTAAAGTAGAAGTATAATTTAATTCATCTTCGTTTAGAAGTATATTTAATTTTATATTTTAATTCCATTAATTATCACTAAAAATTAACGTTCAATAAATACTTGTCAAACACAGTTTTGCTTTCATGCCTTTTAACAGGGCCGTACCCAGAAAATAATTTCAGAGGGGGTTCGACATTTCAGGGAGGGTGACTTATTGAATATCATCATATTATATATATGCTCTCACACACACATAAATATATATGTAAAGTGAAAATTTCGGGGGGGGGGGGGGTCCAGACCCATAGGACCGCACCCCTGGGTACGGCCTTGCCTTTTAAGATACAATTTGCTCCAGAAAAATTTCATGTATTGGGTTGGCAACAAAGTAATTGCGTTCTTCCGTATGTCAATATTTCGCCTGGCCAAAACTACTGAAGTTAATTATGCGAAATTTGGCACGTATGTGAGTTTTTCAACATAGGTGCTAGATCAGAGCGCATTTTCCAAAATTCGTAATCTTAGGGGGGGTAAGGGGCCAAAAAGTTCCTTTCACATATCCAGCGTGATCTCAAATAAAAATAGAGATATCCGTGAAATTCTTTCGGTAAAATACAGCAGTCACGAATACCTAAAAATTAATTTCAGGACATTTTTAATAGTGTCCTCTAAGGAGGATAGAAGCGAAAAAAGGGGGAGGGTGGCCATCTTTTATGGACGAAAAAAAATACTGCCAGTGAAATTCTTACTTTAAAATGTAACAAATATGAATCGTATGTTCAGGCACAGCTTACCTGTAATTAAAAACTTGTTGAAAACTTATTTGCTTGAATTTTATACAAGAAAACGCAATTACTTTGTTGCCAACCCAATATATTAAAATATTATAAAAATAGTTACTATTACACTTTTTTGTTCATCTCAAAATACATTGGAATAAAATAAACTAGAAGTTTTTGTAGAAAATTTTACTTATTCTAGATTAAAGTTATAGACGTATTTTGAATTTTGTATGCATTTTGAAAATACATGTATTTTGAATTTTTCAATTTAGAAAGTATTTTGTATTTTGTACTTTTTTGTGTTTGAAGAAATGTAATTTGTATTTTGGTATCGAAAATACATTTTTTATGCATTTTGCCCAACTCTATTATATGATGGTGATATTAGGAACACTTTTTTTTACGTAAACAAATATCCGTGTTTTTATTAAGTAATTCACAAAATTTAACGATTTTCGGGTGACACTTTCCAGCTTTTCGAAAGCATTTAGTTTTCTAGCGTTCATTAGAAACGGATTAATTCCGTGAAATTGCGATGTCGTGCATCTTAAAACGAAAAATAACTATCGTAGATATATCCTCCAATCTTACTCATAGTTCATAAAAAAAAGAAAAAAAAAGGTAGAAGGAGGCTTTTCTATAACAATTGTATATATATATGTATGTATGTATGTATATAAATATGGGTATGACTAGATCCAAGCTAATAACGGTTCTGTGATGATGCAATGGCTATTCTTTATTTCACTATGCGACACAGTGAAGCAGAACCATCACTGGCCCAAAGAGATACAAGTGCCCTAATTTCTTCTTTCTCATATAATTTAGTAGAAGGTACCCCGTTCCCCTCCTTCCTCTGCACCACTGTTTTGGGTTTTTTTCCCTGCTCTCTCTCTCTTTTTATTGTCCCTTGATTATTATGGCTTGACAGAGAGGTGGAGGATAGAGAGAATAGAAAAGAAAAAAAGTCTGCGGTGTGTATGTATGTGCTTGTGCATTTTATTGGAATTACCACATCTGCAAGGTTCAAAAGCTATTATTTTCCTCTTTCACAAAGTCTCAAAATGTCTGGCCCTGGGACCCCCACAGGACTTTGTTCTACCTAACGAAATCAACAGTGCGAAACCATTCAGGGCATCCTTTAAATGGAAAGAAAGAAAAAAAAAATGGTAAAGGCAAATGCTTCGCAAGGGGTTGAAGCAGGCTATGTTATTCCTCTCTCTCTCTCTCTCTCTCTCTCTCTCTCTCTCTCTCTCTACCTCACTCACTCAAGACACTCGCACACAGCGAGAAAGAGGATACAATCTAATCCTGAGTAAGAGCGCCATTTTTTGAGAAATATCAAGTGGTCCCCTCCCTGAGCGGACCCCTTTTTTGCGAGGGACGGAGAAGGACTACAATGATAGTTTTCAGTTAGCAATGGGCAAATTCCGAGCTGGATTGTTTTCGTTTTCAGAAGATCTAGAAATCAATGAAATGAAAATTTGCCTCGGTATTTCAAATAAAAACAGGATAGAATAATGCAAGTATAAATTGCGTAGTTGGCTGCACAGGCGCACCCACGGAGGGGGGGGGGCTATGGGGGTTAACACCCCCCTAAAACTGGAGAATTAGATGTGAAAAGCTTTGAATTTTGAAAATAGTCACTAATGAATTATGATATTTTATTTTAAAAAGTTACCTTCAAATAATTTTTAAAATATTTTTTATTAAGAGACGTTAATTTTTAAATAATAAATACTTACAGTTAGTGTAGGAAATATAGTTAAACGCGCGGTTACAATATCACTGAATAGATGAGATAATTACTTATGCCTCTACAGCGACTTATGTTGATTGTGTGCTTGTGATCTATGGCGAAGTGGTACAGAATATTTTGACTGACGTTATATGAGAGTTAGAGCTGTAATCGAGGTTTCTATAACCAAGTTCAACAGTATTTGTAACCCCACCTCCCCCCTAAACTAAAATCCTCGGGGGGCACTGGTTGGCCGATATACCAAATTGAAAGGATCACGTTAGTCACACGGGCCCATTCAAGTTGGTCCCACTAAAATGACTCGCAGTTATTGTTTGAAAATTGAGTGGCCATTCAAGTTTGAGAAACTTTATGACTGGATCGATTGATTATGATTATGTGTAGGACCTGATTACCGTACAATCCAACTAGGCGTCGGCCTAGGGCTCCCAAGTTTTACGGGCCGCAAAATGATTTAATTTACGTTCTATTTTTAAGAAATTTTATATAAGAAACATGAATGACAATAAATATAAAGATGCACTGTTACAACACATCCCACCGTTCTAAAGCGTATGTTTACAGTATATTAAGGGACAGAACGAACGTCATGTTGTCATAGGCGTAGAGTTATATGGGCCCGTGGGGCTCGAGCCCCTCCAATAAATTGTGAATAGGGGCTGAGCCCACCCAATAATTTACCACTAAATACAGAAAACTAATTTATACTAACATAAAAAAGTATTTCACGCCATTTACAAACGTTTAAAAAAAACCTTTACTTGTACTTTTAAAAATTTTTCTTTTGATTTCAATCATGATTTAGTATTCATTGTGACGCCACGTAACACACAATGTTATTATAAGCTGCCCTCGCCAGGCTCTGGTTAATTAAAATCAGATTATGCAATGTAAAGTATGAAGTGAAGAAAAGTTCAGATGTGTCTAAAATGCACTATCTCATCGAAAATGTTTTTTTTTTCAATCCTTTGGATTTTTTACTTTGCTTCTATTTTTAACTTATAACATGATAGAAAGATACTAAATGGATACTTACCTTACATAGGCGTAGAATTCTATGGAACCCTAGAGCTCGCGCGCCTCCAATAATTTACACTTATATATAGTAAATCATAGCTGCCAACTACTACGGAATATAATTAACCACTTTTTGTAACAGTATATTTTTTAATTATTTCCTTCAAAATAGTAACCAGCTCGTGCACGCAGAACAAAACTTTTGCTTTATTTTAAGCCGAAAAATCATGTTGAAAAAGTGGTTAATTATATTCCGTAGTAGTTGGCAGTTATGAGCAAGTTATATGTACGTGAATCAGTGGCGTAGACAGAAATTTTTCATGGGAGGGGGGGAGTTACGAGTTCTGCAACTTGTATGTATATGCATACGGGTGTATGATAAGGGAGTGAAGAATATACATTTTGTATGGCAAAAAATTCCTCATGGGGGGTGTGACCCCCCTAAACACCCCCCCTTGGCTACGCCACTGACGTGAATATATTTGGTTGTGGGGCCCGGCCCCCCCAATAATTTTGAAAACTTTACGCTTATGCATGTTGTTATGCGTTATGGCAAAGCTACTCAAGGGCTATCCGCCTAGGATGTGGATTGCCGTTTTAAGGAGTTCTAACGCGTATTCACGTTACATCTAGAGAAAACCGACCAAAACTCCAGACCGTTTAATCGGTAGCCGCACGATAGGCCAGGCCTGAAGGTTGGACCTTCACACTTCAATCGTCTACTATTTTGAGTGTCTTTTCCACTCGGTCAGGATGGGGCACGAACGTCATATTAAGATCCAAAGCATTCCACCATGGAGGTAATCGACGTGAGGTCATTTGAAGCCTAATTTCAAATTTATGGGTTTTAGTTAGAAATTTTAAAACAAGAACCCACTCCTTCCACTTACATACGTCACTTTGAACAAATATTTGAACCCTACATGTCTCAACAAAGCATGACCGTAAAGGACCCCAAAAAAATTCTAGGCCTCGGGCTTTCGAATGTCTTTGTCGATTTCTGATTACGTGGAGAAATTCCTGAAACCTCTGATATCAACAAAGAGTGGCTACGGCCCATATTTTAACTTTGGCAACTGTGACTCAAAGGTTTGTGGATGGAGAAGGTTTGTCTAGTGATGCGCCATTCGAATGATTTCTATAATCGATTACTTCTGTTCGAATATAATTAATAATCGATTGATCGAATAGTGAATATTCGCGATTTTCCCACTTCGAATAGCATTTGTGATTTCTATTCGAACAGCATTCGTGGTTTCACTATTCAAATATTATTCGCGATTTCAATGTTCGAAGAGTATTCCCGATTTTACTGTTCAAATAGTATTCGCGGTTTCACTATTCGAATAGCAAAAACGTTTTCACTATTCAAATATTCGAACAGTAAACGTGATTTCACTATTCAAATATTCGAACAGTAAACGTGATTTCACTATTCGAATATTCGAACAGTAATCACGATTTCAGCATTCGAATAATACTCCGGATTTCACTATTTGAATAGTATTCGAGATTTCGCATTCCATGTGATATTTGAATGCTATATGCTGAGCGTTCAAATGGATTTTTCAAAATCGATACATTCGATTGCATTTAATAATCGATTACTTCGAATAGTTTCATTCATTCATGTCTATCACTACCTACTCCCAAGACCTGATTACCAACCCAAGGACAATCAGGTCACGGCCTAGTGACAATAAAAAGTAAGATGATCATGTTGAGTGCATTGATTATGAAGCACTTTCCATGAAAGTCATATTTACGTCTGCAGTACTGCATCATGAATACTTAATCTGTTCACTGTCATCGCTGCAATGACTCGACGGCAGAGATCCACTTTCATGTCCATCGTTGCTTCCCGCATGGGTTTTTGAATGCCCCGTTTTGGTCAACGCCCGCTCCGTCTTTGCAGCGATGGGTTAAACCAAAATAAGACACTAAATTATTTTTTAATCACTATCGAGCCTAATCCATGGAAGCGATGTTGTTTGTTCCTGTAAAATAATTATGAATGCTGCTTTCTCTATTCTCTCCGGAGAGCATTCGTTTATAATTCAAACTACTTTTGAACTTTGTGCATAGAACACTAACGAAGATATATTTGTTCCTTATAAGTGTTCAAGTTAACATATTTAGACTATAAAGGGGTTTTCCAAAATACACCATGCCTAGGGCCCCTAACTGTCTTAGTAATGAGATCCTGTTTACTGTATGGCGTAATAAACTGTAATCATGACCAATTGGTTGCCACTACATGTGAAACTGAAGGAAGCGTGATGAAATGCCATCAGTACACAGGATTCAAAAAGGAAGATCATATTGAGACGTATTCCCTTGTGAAAATATCTATTTAATGAAATGAAAAAGTCTTGTTTCAACGTCTTTTTTCACTGTGGGAATTAGCCAGAAATTGAGGTTGCATCACAATTCCGAAGTCATTCACTGGCCGGATTATAGTGTTCAATAGGGGACCAGATGTGTATAAGACCTGCCGAGATAAGAACTGTGTTTTTAGTGACAATATCATATTTCGCCTTTGTAACTTCCAGTTTTAAGACTTGGGTGGGAATGTTAGCAAAAGATCTGTGGCGGCTCATGACCTATTTTAGTGGTGGGGCCAGAAAATATAAAGTAAGTTCAAATCGATGAAATATATATGTGCATAGAACATTTCCCGCGCACACAACCTAAGTATTTAAGATTTTTTAAACGGTAAATGATTATCAAAGCTATTACACAACTTTTACCGATGTTATAACCTAATCATAGTAATCTTTGTAAACGTATTTCATTAATAATCGAAAAGCCATTTTCCCAATATTTTTAAATTTGGAGTATTTATATTCATTATTGCAGTTAGTCACAATTTTAAAACTTACTCTCTTTTCAAAAATAAGTGTCATTAAAATAAAATACGCTTTATACACATCGAATATCATAAATCAGAATATAGAAACAGTAAAATATATTATATACTAAAATATCTGACTAGAAAGATCGTGCGAACGAAAAATGGTTTATTTGAGAGAGGGAATTTCGAGAATTAAAGCGAAATTGGCAAAATTCGCACTTTGTAGTGAACATCAAACTGGGGCTCACCCCAAAGACTGCGCCAAGTAAGCCGTTCTGAAGCCAAGTCAAACCAAGCTTTAACTTAGCTTACGTGCAAAATAGCCAAATATTCTGAGCTGATCCGCGGAGAAAGATGCCAAGCGAGCGGTGGCGGATCTAGGTAGGGGCCAGGGTAGCTTTAGCCATTCCACCTCCCCCACCCCCCAAAAAAGACTGTTTATGGCTAAAATTTTGTTTCATT
Source organism: Cheiracanthium punctorium (assembly GCA_038373885.1). Taxonomy (NCBI): domain Eukaryota; kingdom Metazoa; phylum Arthropoda; class Arachnida; order Araneae; family Cheiracanthiidae; genus Cheiracanthium; species Cheiracanthium punctorium. The sequence continues at coordinate 397,523 of JAWZYV010003197.1, read as the reverse complement.
GTTGTAAGTCAAATGAGTTATTTTTTTTTAATCTATAAATTAGCCCTTCCCAAAAAATTGCATTGTCTTAGTGTAACATTTTGCTTTATTCTGGATTTTCTTTAAGTGAAATACTAATGTTGTTTTCTTTTTTGTTTTTGTTTTTTTAATTAGCCTTTCCCCCTCAAAAAATTCTGTATCCACCTCGGCAAGTGTGAGGGGCAGTGATGAGCCGGCTCGTGTGCTCTAGAGAGGGGGCAGTGGCGTAGCCAAGGGGAGAGTCAGGGGTCAGACACCCCCCCCCGAAATGAGGGGGTCAGACCCCACCCCCGAGGGGGGTCACCCTCAGGGTCAGACCCCACCACCACCCTCAGGGGTCAGACCCCATCCCCGAAATGAGGGAGAGACACCGGAAAAGGGATCGTATCCCATTTTTTTTCATTGATGTATATATATATACATAAAAGTTTGTGTGTGTTGAAGGGGGAATTTCGGACCCCTTCCCCCCGAAAAAAAAATCCTGGTTACGCCACTGAGAGGGGGGGGGGTGATATAACAGCCGTTCTTTCAAGCGAATTTTCATTTGATAATTTTCTAATAGCATAAAATTTCAGATTTTTTAAAATCAAAGCAGGTTACTAAAATAACTTTGTTATATTACAGGAAAAGCTTTTGAACTATAAGGCGTGTCCAAGCCTTTAGGGCCCGTCTGGCCCCTAATGACAAATCGTCACTGGAAAAGATAACTGCAGATTACTAATCATTTACGGCTAAAAAGAAATGCAAGATTTATAACCCCATTCTAAAAGATACTAATTATAAACCAAAGACCCAAAAGTTTTCAGGATGTCTCTTCACAAGACGTGCTATATACTGTAAAAAAGATAAATCTATGTCAGTTATGAAACTTTCTGCTAAATGAATATTCTGCTAAAAGGGCTCGCAATTCAGAAAACTTCTGTGGTAAGCAGGGGCGGCCCTAGGGCCGGACAAACCGGACCCCTGTCCGGGGCGGCAAATTTTAGGGGCGGCATTTTGGCTCGAATTTGAAAAATACATTTTGTATTAGCAAAAGAATTGTTAAAATATATTCCGAAGAATATCATTCTATATAACTTTACTAGCTGAGGTACCCATCCGTCATTGATGGGTTTTTACTAACCGTGCGAAATATTGTTTGCATTGTAGGAGTACAAAAAAATGGAATTAGCATACTGGCAGAAATATAGAAAGCAAAGTTATAACTCTTGCGTATTGTTCAAAGATTACAGGTTAGAGAGTAACAAACTACTGAGACAAACTGTGAATAGAGAAAATGCTTTACATTCAAAATTAACGTTTTCTTTTAGTGAATGAGCTTCAATGAATATTAAACCGAAAAGAGTATATCTGGAAAATGCTTTGTAATAGCAAGTAGCCTATATTTAACACTGCAACGTCTGATTGAATTATATTTTGAGGATTTTACTTGATGCGTGGAAAACTTTAAATCAAAGTTTACATCATACTTTAATTCAAACTTGTAGAAAATTCAAATCCTGTAATTTTAATTTACTAACCGCCTACTATTTAACAACATTTCATTTCATTCCGTTTTGTCTTTTAGTTGTTTTTACAAAGTGGTCAAACAAAATTTTCTCAATAATATATATATTTAATTAGGAAGAATTCAAACAATGTTATTTAACTATATCTCCTCGACAGTAACTGAATTTTGTTCTATTAACTTTAGAAATTTTAATATTATGCCTGTAAAATTTTTGCACAATTTTCTCAAAATTAAAAAAATAATAATAATTTTAAAGAAGAAATCGACGTAATTTGTTTAAGTCGAACAGTCACCTATTGTATTATCTCCAGACGCCCTCCCCCTCTCTCCCTGGCCCCTAAAAAAGAAAAGAAAAAATACAATGCAACTTTTACAAATCCTTTCAATTTATACAAATCTTTTAAAAATGTCTATCATGCTTTGTTACCCGTATAGCGTTGCCAGGCGTCCGGATAAAGTCGGACATAGTTAGGCTTTTTGATTGCATGTCCGGCCAAACTTAACAGTGTCCTGCTTTTGTTAGGCTTTTTACTGGTGACTTTGACTGATTAGAAATAAAGTACTTGAACTGATTTGACATTCGATGCTATTTATATTTCATTAGAATTTAACAAGATTCATGGTAATAATCAAAAAAGCTTGATTTGACATACTATTTTTTTGTTGTACCTATTAATACTGAGACAAAATCCTCAATATTGTAGGCTGTCCGGCCTTTTTACCCAAATGTCCGGCCAAACTGGCTGGTCTGTCTGGCTGTTTGGTTTTGCGACCTGGCAACCTTATACCCGTATGACCTAATTTCATTCTGTTCTTTTAATCTGTTTTTGATGGATGCCAGAACAAACTTTTAAAGCAATTTTTACAAAATCTCAAAGTCTATGAATTATTTAAAACAATTTTGGTATCTATTGTTTCAATTAACTTACCATTGAATATAATTCTAAATTTCATTCTATTCCATTGAGTCATTTTTTAACAAAGGGCGAACATGCATTTACGCACAGTTTTCAAACAACAGTTTCAAATCTCAAAACTTTTAAACGAATTAGAAATATTTTAGCACCTGCAGTTTAAATTAAGTTGCCACTTTTGGTGTTGCAATAAATTTCATTTCACTCTCTTCAGTTGTTTATATGTGATGTGCAAACAAATATTTACACATTTTGCATAGATTTTTCACAACCACAACGTTTCCAGTTGAGATTCAAATTACACTTTGTTAATGAAATTCAACAAGCCAAATACTCTCCCATATTTCTAGATCGCATTCCTGGTGCCAAAAATATCGCATTCTTAGTAAGGTATAAAGGTATTGACAAATCTAATTCCAATGAGGCTAAAATTGATGAAAGAATTTTAAGTTTTTGTTCCAGTGATTTGGTTTCAGGATTATTTAACTCTCTCAAACAGTTCATGTTCCTATGCTCTATTATTATTTGGTATAAAATCTTCAGTTGTTTGAATCTATTAAGAAAGCTATTGCAGTCAAAAGACAACGATTTACCACCTGCTCTAGAACTCTTAAGAAACTGTAAAGATTTTTTGAAAGGATCTTCAAATGGATGTAATTTTAAATGAAATATTCTGTTATGCAAGAGAACTGACCGACGAGATAGTATTCTGGCTAACACTGCCACATAGCTTTACTCAACCACATAGCTTATTAATTTTGATTGCGAAACATCAGATGATCTGGTGAAAGATCCTAAATTAAAATTCCCGATATTTTTATTTTTTTTACAGTAAACAAAGCGATTAATACCTTAGAGTGCAGATTTAATTTAATAAGTACCCAATGTAATTATTTTAAATTTTTGCAGGGCATATATGAGTTAAAAGATACTCAGTGCTAATTAAACATTGTAATACAGTCTAATTGTAATAGTGTTAACACTGTTTATCCCTTTAACGCGCAGTGTTCCCGCTCTGGGAACACCAAACTCTGACATTTTGACTGTTACCAGTCACGAAGAATAGATTTGATTTCTATAAAAATAGTTGGGGGTGACATAGCTCCATGAGAATCCTTTACTTTTTACCAAGTCATTTCCCATAAAAAATTGTCACGATTATTTTTAACAGCACTGACATCTGCTAAAAAATGGAAGAATGCGAGAACAGCTGGATAGATTGCGCAATGCTGAAAAAATGGCAGCCAGCTGTCGTCAAAAAAGGGTCTCTAGATCTGTGGGACGCGATGAACGTTTCGATCGTCTGCCATCTTGCTGGTAGTTAAGTCGAGCGATGGCAACGGCTGCCCTTTTTTCAGCATTGGGAAAGGGTTGCGCCTCAAAGGTTTATAGAGTAAACAATTGGAATTGGAATGCTGACCGATGGGGAATCAGGGAATAAAAATGCGCTTGATCCAGTAAATGAAAGTGTCAGTTGGCCTTATTAGGCAAAAAGGAAAGCTCAGTTGAAATTTTAAAGCTAATTTCAACTCTAGATTTTACACCACATCTTGCTATTGCTTCGAGAATTTCGCTTTCTTTGCCGATAATTGTGGCAAGAGCAGAGAAGAGTTTCTCAAAATTAAAGTTAACTAAAAATTTCTTATGTTCCACAACTCTTCCAGATAGGTTAAATAATTTAACTACATTGGTTATCGAACATGAATTAGTTGAAAAATTGATTTAAGAGAAAAAGACAGGAATTTTGCGGAAGTAAAAAAAAAAAAAAAAACTCTTGATTTTTCTCTCTTTCTTTTGGTTTTTAGCTTAATGTGTGGTTTTTAATAAATATGGTTTTTCTTATGCAGTGTTATGTTTAAAGAGCCATTCAAGTTTTATAGGCATAAAAACAGTATATGTGAACAATATTTCTTTTAGTAGTAATTTAACTGTGTTGGGGGGGGGCGGCATTTTATATTTTTGTCCGGGGCGGCAAAACTGTTAGGGCCGGCCCTGGTGGTAAGTCAGCCTGAAAATTTTCGAGTACTTGATGGAATTTGTTTACTTTAATTGAAGGTCAAAACCTTTGACATGGTAGTTTTTACCCAAACTATAACCTTAAATTGGTGCGTTAATGTAAAAATAGCGTTTTAAATGTTATTTAATGTAATAAAAGGTTACTATATTTTAAAAAGAGTACTTGATCTGTTTGAATGAAATAGGTAAGTAAGTATTGGGTATTTCTATTTAATTCAAACTCTCAACTTGATCAGTAGGTAATCACTAAGTACAAATTTTGAAAAATATGGACCTTAAAATTAATAAATCTTTCTTCTTTTTTTCTACTTTTTTTTAAACCCAAACACTATTCCACACTTTGTGTTTAATTATCACTCGGCAGGGGCGTAGCCAAGGGGGGTTAGGGGGTCATAACCCCCCATGAGGAATTTTTTGCAATACAAAATGTATATTCTTCACTCCCTTATCACACGCATGTATACATATATGTGAATTGCAGTAGTCGTAACCCCCCCCCCCATGAAAAATTTCTGGCTACGCCCCTGTTACTCGGACTTGCGGGGCTTTAGTCCTGGGTCCCAAAATCACTTTTATATTAATAATATATAATTTTAGAGAATTTATGTAAAAATGAATCATTAACTGTGTTTTTCAAAATATTCAAATTTCATACAATAGATTTGTGTATGTGGCCTGGATAGATAAAAATTAAATATACCAAAAGCTTTAAATGCGCCAAAGTTATTAAATTCGGGGACGTAGCAAGAAAAAATTTCGGAGGTGCCCAAAATATGAAGAAGGTCGAAATTTCCAACAAAAATGCTTGATTTATTGGCATCCAATTAACAAAAAATCAAAATTTTGGCGGGGGGGGTGCCCAATTACTCCTGTCAGCTCCCCTGATTAGATTATTCAATGACTAATGAACAAGCATTAAAATGTACTTCTAGTTTTTTCATTTAACTTAAAAATATTAATATAATTAAAAAATTTTAATTGCATGTAAAGTGAAAAAATATATATGCATTAATTTTATTCCAGAACAAGCAGAAGTTTTTGAAAAAAAAAAATTATGACTTCTCTTTAATGAAAATGTATTTTCTTGAGATTACGCAACAGTTTTATTAAACAGTATTTTTCAGCCTAATATTTACTAAATAGCGAAATATTCTTGAAAAATAAGTAAGTTTAATGTAATTTCTTCAAGTTTTTTTATATTATTTTCTAAGTTTTATTTTTTCAACTCTGTAACCCCACTGGAACCAAACGGGGTTCTTTCGCTTAAACACGTGATTGGGCTGCAAGCCGGCTGAGCGGTCCAATCACTGGGCAGCTCACAGACATACGGGGTCGCCTGTTTTGTTGAGCGGTTCCCTACCTAGCTGTGCACGCTGAGTAGCGAGGCAGTTTCTATATTGATTCCGTGGCTGGTGCTCTATCGAGTTGTTTCCTGGTCTGCTGCGTCGCCTATGAAAAAGAGAGTAAGTATTTTCTTTTTAAATCTCAATGCAAGGCTGGTTTGCAGCTGCTTCGTATCCATTTTGGTTCTCAAGATCTCGCATAAGGGATTTTCGTGTTAGCGGTAATGTAATTATTATTGTGTGTTATTGTTATGTTTTATTGTTATGAACTAATAATTTTCTTTATGATTAAGTGAGCAATTTACTATTTTATTGAGCCATAATCTGGCGAATATTTTGTCTTTTATCATGTTATGCAAAAGAAGCCATGAGGGCTTGGGAAAATATATCGCCATTTTCTGTTCTTGATCGTGATTTTATTAAGTGTTAATGTAAAAATATAAATAGCTGTTAGTTAATCGGGTATTTGTATTAAGTATCAAATTTTACGAGATATTATTTCGGATATACATATATTTGATTAATTCTAGATTCGATGTTATAACTTGCCCATTTCGCACCACGTGACAATTATCTGTTAATAGTAAAATTTATTAAGTGCAATAGAGTTTGAAATAAACTGATCGCTTGTATGAATTATTTATCGTTGCTTAAAGTAACGGAGTTTTGTTTTATGAGTGGGCTGACAACCAGCTGATTGGAATGATGAACAGTGGGAAGATCGGAAACTTCGACTAGTACCTGGGAAAATTTATTTTATTCTGAAAACGTGTATTTTGAGTTTGATTCGGAATGTGTTCAGAGTGCGTTAAATGCATTTTATAGTGTAATTTGATAATAGCACTTCTGTTTGATCTCGGAATTTTAATTATGTTGGAAGTGCTATATTTTCAATATAGCACTTTAGTTTGATTTCTAAATTTCTAGTTCTAATTGTGATGCTGAAATAAGATCAATTTATAAGAGTACTTTCGTTACATTAATTTTTGAATGCTTATTAAAAAGTGTACCTTACTTCATTGCTCAAAGTTATTTAATAGTAAAGTGGATTTAAGCACGAAGACTTGTGTAAAAATAAGAATATCGTAACTGTGATATCTAAACAATACACATGGTAGCACATCCCGATTTTCTAACAGCTTACTGGTATTTTCTCAAACTAAATTTTATTTTTAAAATCTTGGTCAAAATTTAAAAGTACTGATACATACTCTGTTAATGTTGAAAGTCTATGTGTATATTTTGTTCATGTTTAATTTGTGTGGGGATTTTTCATACACTAATTTTAAAATTCTAGAAAAAGCAATAGCATACTTGGTGGCTAGTAATTGCGTAGCCTTATAAAGCTTCCAGCGCTCTAAATTAGTTGTTTCACATATTATCATTAAAGCAGTTTTATCAAAATATTTTTGTATTCGAATGGCACATTAACCGAAATTTGAATTATTTAAAAATTTTGTTTTATATAAATTCATGAAGTGAATTTTTAATTTCGGTTATAGTTTTGTCTTTTACTTATATCTTTAAGTTAGTCTTATCCTTTAGTATTTCTTACAATATATCGTTACTGTGAGGAAATAGTTTATCTAAGTATCTTAGATGTAGTGATAAAGCATTAATGATTAAAATAATGTCTCGTTTTCGTTTGCAAAATTCTTCCAAATCCAATTTTGAAATTTCAGATATTTTTCACATTTCTCTGAACACTAAGAAAGCTGTGATGGTTATTTGATAACATTTCCATTAGACATCCGGATCTACAGATACTTCTAACTTTCACAGATTTTTGCGTTTGCCTCGCTGATTTTATCATGGATAAAACTGTTCATATCTGAGTTAATGATATAATATGCTATTATTTTTAGCGTTTGAACTGAATTAGTATATTGTTTTCAGTTCAAGGATTTTTTTTAACATTCGGATGAATGTACAAATGAAGAAAGTTTGTAATTGCTGTTCTTGTTAAATTAAAACAACATTCGTTTAAGCTTGAATTTTTAGCTTATTCCTTTTCCTGGGGGTACTCCTACTTTAACATAGAATGCGAAAGGAGCCCTCGAGTAAAATCATTTTGCGATAGAAAATTTTCAGTTTTTAAAATTGCAGTTTTATTTGGGCTTCGGGTTAAATTCAGGCTCATTTATATGCGAAGAACGTAAATGTTAAATCTGTAGGGCTGTATGTCTTACAGCAGGGTTGATTGGTGGGGGGGAAATGGTGTACAGCTAGTAATTACAACCCCCCTTCTAATATAAACTCTAAAATGTTTTAATATGAATTGCTCAATTACTTTTTATGTTTTTTTTGGGGGGGGGATTTGTTTCAAAATTTGAGAAACTGAAGGGACTGGTACTGTAACACTTTTGTTCTAACTTGCCCTATTTTGATTATAAATACTCCAATAACTTAGCTTTAAAGTCCACGGTAAAATCTTTATTAACAGTGAAAATCAGGTCTCTGATATTTGTTAGAATTTCGTAAACCTCTGATACAGTTTGAAAAATTTTGTATTACTTACTGCACAGCTTTTAAACTAATGAAGTTGCTAAACTGTAAGTCAAATATCGTAGTATTTTAATGGCTACACAATGAATACATATAATTTTTCAAGTAATAATAAAATTTGTATGCTTGAGACGGTTCAGCAGGTTGTGACTAATGTCTAGTAGTTCTTTTTCCTCTATTTTCACTAATATAAAATAACCTAAGTATATACTTTGTTGCAGTATTCATTTAATTCAAAGAAAGTGTTATTTTAAAGTACAAACCATTGAACATAAATGTTGTTTACTTATGGAATTGCATATCTGTAAATTCTGAGTGTGGTCGAATGTACCACTTTTCTCTTCAGAAAATCTTCTCTCCCGAAATTCACCTCGAACTTCCGTTCAAAGACCTCTTGTTGGCTAGATTTTTGAAGGTACGAAATCGGGGAAAGAAACAGGTTGTATAAACATACTTCACGAAAGTAATTTTGGTCTAAATTATAGAGATCGAAAACTTCTCTTTCGAAAACTTTTCCGTCGGTTTCTTTGTGATCGTTTTTTTCAGTTTTATTTCCACGTTTGCAGAGAAACCGCTTTTGCCGGTGAATTTTTCAAATATGTAAGGTCATCGCGCCACAAGCCTCAAGGTATTCCATCATTTCCTGTTTAACTTTTAACTTCTCTCCCAAAATGATTCAAAAGAAGTTGAATGGACGGCGAATTTCTGCGGCGTTAGTTTTTCAAACAAAAGAATTTTATTTGAAGAGGACGTTAAATTTAACCTCTTAAGTTGACCTCAGTATGTGTGCAAAAATGCTTTTAAAGGTTTAAGAATACATAATTTTCTTTATAAATGAAATAATTCTGATGTCCGTCACAATATTGCAAAATCAAATTGCACAAATTGATAGCCATTTAAGCACAAAGTTATCAAAATTATTTGTTACTTTTAATTCTTACATACGTAGAAATTGTATGGGTCAAAAAGAATGTAATTAGTACGGCTTATGACGTCGTCAAAATTTTTTAAAGAGGGATCGAGCTCAAAAGGCCTATAAATGCCTCTACTCCTATCATTTTACGTTTGCCAACTATTTTATGAAAGTTTGGTCGTAAGTTCTAGTTACTGTTTATTGAAGTCATTTACAGTGTTGCCAGTAAATGTGTCTCAACCAGGGCCGCAGTCAGGAAAAAATTCGGTAAAGGTGGGGGTTCAGGATTTCTTCCAATGTGGTAGTCTTTTCAATACAATTTTACAAGTACTAATTTTGCGCCTAAAAAATTTTGGAAGGGGGCGGGGATTTGACCCCCCCCTCCTCCTTGGCTTTTTTTCTTCCTCTCAATTCTCCATTAAAATATTCCCCAAACCTTCCTGTTACATGCACAAAGTTAAATTTTTCAATTTCCCAATGTATCTTTCTGATACAAATAAAAGGAAGGGGCAATAGCGCAAAATCAAATCTAATTAGTTATAATGAGCTATAAGAGCTAAAATTTACAGTTCAAAAGTGTCTATCTAAAGCAGGATATTAAAGCTCAGGTTGACATTTGCTTTGCATAAAATAGGAATGTCACGCAAGCTTTAATGGGACTGCTTCCGGAAGCAATGTGACAGTTTTTCTGGCAGGGACCACAGGAAATCCAACACTTCAACGAGTCATTTATCAGGGATTATACGGATTAGTTAATCAAATCCCGATTATGTAACATATCGACTTGAATGATTTGTGAAACAGTGTGCCCAAGCTCTGGATTTTAGGTGGAAGTGAGATTTTTCTCTAAAATATCAGCATGCGTTAAACTTTCTTTTAAGTAAAATCTGCATTCTGTACATGGAAATGCATAATTTTTCAGCCTCTTTTTTTCAGTGGCGAAAACATTAGTGTAAATATTTGTTAATAGTTCTGAGTAAACCAAATATTTGGTTGGTTTCTCTCCCCCCCCCCACAGGCTTCCAAATATATCGTGCTTTAACTATCTTAATGGGCTTCCATTCTACAACGAACCTCCCCTCCCCCCCCCGAAAAAAATTTTTATCACTCTAATAATTCGTAGACATTCAAAAGAAGAAAAAATAAACAAATTCAATTTTACTTTAAATTTTTCTCTATTCAAATATCGGAATAATTCGTTAATCACACTCTAAGAGACGAAATATATGTTTAAAAAATGGAATCGACACTAATTTTCAAGACTAACGAGTATGATGTTTAATAAGCACTTCCTCCACACCCCCCTCCATAAACTTTCTTGAATTATCGCAGGAGATTATCCGTAAACCCTGCTTTTTTATCTTCATTCTGTAAGGGGCTGGCCTCGGCATCCGGCTGGTCTGACAGATGTTGCAGTAAGACTTACTTCGAATTTGTTACTTTGGAATTGGCCCATATACAGAAGAACAAAGCAATGCCGCATCCGCAAAAAAATTTCGGGGAGGATCCATAAATTTCGGTGGGGTGCCAAACGGTGAAAAGGTCTGGAAGGGGGGGGGACCAGTAGCGGATCCAGGGGAGGGGCTAGGGGGCTTCAGCCCCCCCAAAAGAGATTGCTAAAGGGTAACATTCTGATTTGTTATACACTTTAAGTAAATAAAATCTTTTTTATAACTTAGCCCCTCCCAAAAAGTTTTACATTACTTTAGACTAAAATTTTGCTTATTGTAAATTTTGTTTGGGTGAAATAAGGTTTTTCAAAATTTAGCCCCTCCCAAAAAAAATTTCTGGATCCGCTACTGGGGGGGACCAACTGGTCCACCCCCGTGGGTATGGCCTTGGTAAACATTTAACAATGTTTTAAAAAGTCTTAACTCTTAATTAAAGCCCTTAAGAATTAAGAAAAGTAATTAGTCTTCAGTTTGGTTTTATTAAGACCTTTGTTTTAGACGTTTTTAATGTTTCCAGTTGAGTTCATCCTCTTGCTTTTTAAATAGTTATTTTAGTATTCTGACTACCCTCCCATGAACTTAAAAAATTACGTGTACAAAAATATTGCTGCAATTCCAAGCTTCAGACGTTAAACTGAGCTTGAGCGTATTACGCTAGAAAGGTGAAAGCTGATAATTAAAGCTTCTTTCTTCCACTCTCAAATTAAGAATTGTCTTACATTATTAACATAACATTTAGCGGAATTCATACCTTAACCTACAAGAAGTTCGATTTCTGTTTAAGCTGGGCGAATCTGTAATTTTTTTTTAACAGTTCATGCTTTTTTTTTACAAACCACGATAATGCAGACATTTAATTTATTGTTCGTGAATTTTTGGCCGAAACCAACACTCGAATGATGGCCTGACCTCCGTATTCACTCGGCATGGCTCCATGTGACTTTTTCACCACGTTTCCTAAAATAATGAAAACTTTAAATGGCCGTCTTTTTTAAAGCTTACATGTGATTAAAAACTCATTACTGTAAGAGATAAGCTATCCCAAAGATAATTCCATGGAATAAAAATTTCAAGAGAAAGGAATGAACGCTGTCATACGTGTGTAATATCAAATGGAAACTACGTAGAAGGGGATAGCACTGATGTAGAACAATTTTTCTAACAGTGAAAATTCTCGTTATTTGAGACATTGACATGTAAAAGATAGTAAATCAAGGAAACCTAATTTTACAGGGGAAGGGGGAAAAAAAAAAAAAAAAAAAGCGGTTTTACACTGTTTAGTTAAAGTTTTTATTCACAAAATGTTCACAGTTTGAATGGAACCCGTTTTAGAGTTATGATACCAATGACTGCGGTGTTGACTTGCTGTCTTCTCTAAGCAAAGGCATTCTTTCTTGTGACCAGAGCCATCTGCAGGCGTTTATAACGAATGGACTACTTCGGACACTGACTTACTGCTCTTTCCATGCCATTGACTCAACTTCTTACTACTTTTTCAACTGAAAATCTCTAAATCAATTTTTTCTTGACTTACCTTTTCCATGTCAATGCCTCGTTTATTGATTTTTTTTTTTTTTTTTTTTTTACACGCATCTTGCAAAATATAAATTTCGCATACCTGAAAATTTGCTTAGAACATTCCCCTCACTTGTGTATTTATACAGATCAGGTAGATTTTATTTTAAACGTATTTCGGTGCGCCCTTTTTTCCCCTCCCCATTCTTAGGTTATATTCCTACGTCTTTAGGTACGTTCTTAGAGTGCACCTTGATTCCTTTCAAACAACTGAATTAAGAGAATCGGAAGGAAATAAAACCAGAAGTTGAGCCCAGATGATTTTTTTTTTAAATTCCAGTTTCTTGTATAAGGTTGAGGGCCTGTTTGATTGTTGAAAAGTAGTCACTTTCTTCTAAAACTTGCAGTAATTCATAGAAAAACTTTCATGTGATTTTGGCAACAAGCAAGGAAGTTAAAGCCGTGCAAGAGTGTTAGTGCTGCCATCTAGGTTTTATTTTTGACTCTATTACCACTTAGCACAATTATATAAACGCTGAATTTTTTTCGTCATTAACTTCCTAGATATTTTAAATGAAATTAAAAACTTATTAATTCGTTTGGTTATAGGGAGTGAACCTATTACTAGTAGTTCGACTACTTCGTTGTATTTGAGACTGGTCCTGACTGCTGTATTCCGTTAAATATATGGGTAGTGCTGCCATCTAAGTTGTGTGTTTAAAACTAATATTTATTCCGGAATTTTAAATGTTTTTATTTTGAACATGTTTCAGTAATTTTAAACGATGTAAGCATTTAAACTGTAAAAAGTATTGAAAGATTTATGGCATTAAACTGTTGTGCGCTGTTAGTTCACTATTTGAATTTAAAATTCGCTTCTCTAATGATTTGAGCTATATTTTCCTTTTATAAGTTCAATACATATTTTTACATAACTTTGAGTTCAGCCTCTAATGCATACCAAAGGGGAATATCTGACTTTTCATCTTCGTAACGAAGAGAGAGAATAAGTTAGCTTTTTTTCAATTATTTTACGTATTTATTTAATCTGCATCGTTAATGAAATACGATAAAATAAACCATGCTTAAAATTATAATTATGTAATAGGAAACTAATAATTTTAAAAATCTGTCTAAATATATATGCAACATAATTTGCATGAAAATTTTAAATTGCGATGAGTGAGGTAGCAACTGTACTAAAGTTAAGTTTTTCAAAAGTGAAAATTTGCGTTATTTTTTTCATTAGTTCAATCAGCAAATAGTTTTCCTTTATAAAATTTTACAATACTAAAGAAATGAATTATTTGAATAATGCCGAAGTATTATTTTTTAACATTGGAAGGATAAATGGGGTATGTAGCCGAAAGGATACCACGTGCAATTTAAGGATTAAAATGTAGATCTTTTTAATGCTACAAAATTGAGCAAAGCTTTTATACCGCTTTTAGAATTGATAGTACAAAGTTGTGCAGAAAGTTTTCATGTATAGCTGAAAATATAATCCCTAATAATCTCTGTAAGAATTAGAATCATTCCCCCCTCTCCAATATCTATATGCCATAAATGTACATACTTTCAGAAGCACTTAAGAATACTTTTATTTTTATTACAGGTTCTCTGCATAAAGTACTGAAGAAAGCCTGCTCTCTAGAAGAATCTTGCAAATTTTACAGTGTTTGGTTTCAAATCATATTATTCGGTTCCCTATATAGTGGCCACGCATGTTGGATCCTAATTGTCTTGCGTTCACTATGAAAGTTTGTTTTCCGATATGTCAAGTCGCAGTAGCCTTTGGGCATGACTTCTACTCTCCCTGGCAAATACAGCTGGATACTTGATACGTATCATCTGGTTGTCACCAAGCTTTAAAAAAGCACAATCATTGCATCTGTTGAAGGTAGACATGTGATTACAATGACTGATAAGCACCAAGTTGCCATAACTATGTTCTTTTTTTGCTAACAATTAATTTTCTGTGCTTTGGCATTATAGAGACTTATGTACTCTTGAAGTTTAAGATTGCAGGGAGATCGATAGCTTGATACTTTGCTTTAGAGTAAAAACTTAGTTTGATTATTGATTTTTGCAAAAGAACTCCTTGCATACATCATAAAACAAACTGAAACTGCATTGATTACATCAGCAAACTACTTGCACACTTCCTTTGCATTTATTTGCTAAAAGTTAACAGCCATGACTGTGACATACTCACTTAACGTTTCAAAGGCAAGACTGTGTGGATTCGCAAAGCTCCTCATAAGATGGAGGGGAAGCATATATAAACTCCTGTACAGGGAGATGCTCATATACATGGGCCTGTATTATTTCTTGCTTCTATTGTACAGGTTCTGGCTAAATGAATACGGCCGTGGGTAAGTGCGATTCTTTTTCAAATCTTTACATATTAAGTATTTATATTTATAATTAAATTTAAGTCTTCCGGGTGTTAGCTTACTGAATTTTCAATATGAATTTTGTTGCAGGATCTTCGAGAAGCTCTCACTCTACTGCGATGAGTTCACTGATCTGATTCCTTTGTCTTTTGTTCTTGGGTTTTATGTCACAATAGTCGTTGGGAGGTGGTGGCAGCAGTATCTTGCTATACCTTGGCCAGACAAGTAAGTTCTTTTATTTTAACAAAGCTAGCGAATTTACAATAACGAGTTATAAGTCTTGGAACTTTAAAAAGAACTATGTTTTGACATGGTTCATGCCATTGATAGTTGTTTAAATGATCGATATTTTCTTTTGCAGGTGTTGTATGTTGATCTCTACCTATGTTAATGGTACAGATGAGAGAGGCCGTTTGATTCGCAGGACCTTAGCCAGGTACTTGAACTTGATGGCTGCATTAACATTCCAAGCCATCAGCCCTGCCGTTAAAAAAAGATTTCCTACCATCGATCACTTAGTAGAAGCAGGTAAGTTTGTGAATAAAACACCAATAAATGCCTTTTAGACCTTCAACCTATTAAGTAGACAGGGATGTGGTAGCTGGCCCATCTTGTACCAAATCAGTGATGATGCGCCTGCCTGCAACAAAAAGATAGTTTTCGCGCATTTTCATGCCAGGTTTTGATTTTCTTTTTTGCTGAAAAAGTTGTAAATCTTCCTGAATTTTCACAAAACCTTTTTTATACGCATACTAATTTCAATTTTTTAACCGCTGTTTAAAAATGGATAGTGTTCTCTTTAGTATTTCTGTTTAAACCTCTAATGCATCAAGAGTAAAAATGGACCTATCTTTCAAATTTAGTAATTTCATTAATGTTTTTATCGATTTTTTATTAAGTCACTGTCAGTAGCTAATATACGCTAGTAAATGATAGTTTAAAATAGATATTTCATATAATGTATAAAATATCTGAATTGTTTTAATTATTTAATTTTTTCTACCCCCCCCCCCTCACAAAAAGTTGCTTGTCTTGTAGAAATAATGCTTAAAATTATACAATGTTAAAGTGAAGTATTAAAACAGTTTTAGTCAGATTTTAGGTAAGATGTAGTCTGTAGCCAGAGACGCCTTCACTTCCGACTTTTTAATGTTAAATTCTCCCCCCCTCACCAAAAAAAAGTGTAGAAAACGTGAATATGATTTGTTGAAATATAAGTACTGAATGGTATCAAGATTTTATATTGGTATTTTGTGTGCTAGTATAGTTTTTGCGGTTAAGAGTTTTAAGTCTTTCCAAGATTTGCGTTTTTTAATGACTTCCCCCAGCCCTCCAAAAATGATTTTTGTGTTAAAAATTGTCATTCTTCATATCAAAATTCTCAAAAAATACTTTCGCCCCCCCCCTCTCCACCAATAGCTCCAAAACGTCATTTCAGCTGCCACATCCCTGCGTAGGTAATGTTAAAAAATCTTTAATGCTATAATTTACCTTGCATTCAGAGTTAGTCAATATTCAAGC
The DNA here is from genome assembly GCA_038373885.1 of Cheiracanthium punctorium. NCBI lineage: Eukaryota > Metazoa > Arthropoda > Arachnida > Araneae > Cheiracanthiidae > Cheiracanthium > Cheiracanthium punctorium. The sequence continues at coordinate 381,421 of JAWZYV010003197.1, read as the reverse complement.
TTAATCCCAATATACTAAAAACCATTAACTGAGTTTAACGCTTGGTTTGTAAAATTACCGTGAAAGAACAGTGGTTATTTGTATGCAGGGAGATGCGATACTAAAACTTCAGTGTTGCTTACATTTTTAAAAAATCGGTAAAAGAAACGAGTGAGATAAAACCTAGTGAGTGAAATGGCAGCCAAACATTTCAACTTCCAGAAGCGTGAAAATACGTAATCCCCGAAAGTGTACAGACTCACTTTGGAAATTAGACACTTTATCAAGGTGTTAATTGCCAAATTTTTATTTTTTGCAGACGATTTAATAATTTGATATACGCTCCTTAATCTGCAGAGGTCGGATGCTTTGGCTGCCATTTCATTAAATTCGTAATTTTAGTGTAACTAATTTTCTATAACAAACGTTATAGAAACTTTCAATGAAAGTCGCCTTGGTATTCGTAATGTTTAATTCTATTTCCCAAATTTTAATTGGTTTTTATTATTTTTAGGACTGATGACTAAAGAAGAATGCAGAGCATATGATGACGTCTTAATGACTCACGGAAAGTGGTGGGTTCCCGCGCAGTGGTTTGGTTCTCTAACTGCAAGAGCTCGAAGAGAAGGTAGAATTAAGGATGACGTGCTGTTCAAACACTTGCTTGACGTAAGTTTTTTTAATATGGCTAAAATATTTTTACGGGGAAAACTAAATATATAAAATGGTTGTCCTGTCTTTGTGTTCGTCTGCGCCTAGATCATTTGTCGGATCTGGACCAAATTTGGCACACTATGTAGGACAGGAGAAAGCTATTGCTGGGGGGGGGGGGAGGAAATCGGATTTTTAGTTATGTTTTGTCCAATTCATGGCCATTTTTCGTGCATTTTGCTTTGTTGCGAACTAAATTTTAGGCCAGAAACTATTTATTTCATCGGAAAGCCCATAGAATGCTTTTCTAAATGAGCTATTATGGAACATCATAGCTAAATTAGTTCTTTTTTAACGAAATTTTAAAAATCGCCCCCTCCCCCCAAAAAAAAACCTTTTCAGCGTGTTTTTGACTTAATATAGCAAGTTCGCAGCGAAATTATTTATGAAAAATCATTTTAAAACATAATAATTCGGAGTCAAAATGCTTTTCTGTCTAAAAAAAATAATTAAAAAAGAACAAAACTCTCTTCTCTCTCGACGGGTGAAACTAGGTAAAATGCTTCGCCAAAAATAAAACACACAGTATATAAATAAGTGCCTGTAAATGGTTAATTAATTCAAATTGGAATATAAATGTGTTGTCTTTTAATGCACATACTTTTTTATGCATTTATGCTTATATTTATGGTAAATAGAAGAAATATTTAAAAAGCCTTACAAAGAATGTCATAATGTCCAATTTTGTTGCGGACCACAGTAAAGTACGGCGTCTGGGAAAAACACTACGCTGACAAAGCTTTCAAATTTTTCTTAAAGTTTGGTTAAATTTCTTTACAGGAAATGCATGTTTTCCGAGGAAACTGTGGCCTCCTTTTCAGTTTTGACTGGATTAGCATTCCTTTAGTTTACACACAGGTAAGTAATTTTTGTTCTTTTCCATATCATTATTTTGTTGTTCTTCTGTCTATGCTGTTCTATACTAAATCTCTTTACATTAGTCCTTCAAGTGTAATATTAACAAATATTCTATTTCAGGTCGTTACACTTGCTATTTACACCTACTTTTTGGCTACCGTGATGGGTCGCCAGTGTTTAGATCCCAAAAAAGGTTATCCAGGCCATGACATAGAGCTCTATGTTCCGGTTTTCACTTTGTTGCAGTTTTTCTTCTATATGGGATGGCTAAAAGTAATTTTTCTATGTATTGTATGTTGTAATGTCGACTTTCTATTAGATTTAGTCTGATAATTTTATACATTGGTAGGTGTCATTCGAATTGATATATTAAGTAACGCGCAAAAGTATAAGCGTCTTTTACTATTTATAACTAAACTAACATTCTGAAAAATATATGCATCAAATGAATGTGTAACCATAATGTGAAATAATACATAGAAACAAAATCAAGGTTATGAAAATCAAATTCTAATATTCACATAGATACTATTTTACTCTAAAATGTCTGTAATTGAAATAAATGTCTACTTATCTAATACTTATTTGACTGAACATTTCGCTATTAATTATTCCAACATTTTTGCCATAAAATGGGGTTAATTACTTTATCACCATTGCCAGACGCAGCATGTTCAATACTACTGTAAGACTTTCTTTGCTTAATTTTTTTCTTTCTGGTAAGATTTAAAAAATAACATATATACTAAGTTCTAAAAAATACCACAATAAATAGTGCATCCCAAAAATTGTGAAAAACAAAATTACTAAAGTAGCATTAAAAATATGTCTGGTATGGACCTTTCAAATGAACTTACATCAATGGTGAAGATTACTTCATGGTTTAGTTCTATTGATCAGATTAAGGATTAGACCTTGGAATAATCTTTGTCAAAGTAAAAAGTTGCATCTAATTAGCCACATTTTATCTTGAAATGTTAAATTACATATTTTAAGCTTGTTTAATGAGAAAATGATTATAATGACTTACAAAAAGATGCAACATCCCTTTTACCATCGAGTGAGAAGACCTTAAGTTGAGCGTGAAAAAATGTTGAACTGTAAAATAAAACATAAATACCTTTCAACGTAAAATCACGTATCTATTTGCATGCTTATGGCGGAATACTCTTAATCTTCGTTTTAACTGTCTTATTCGAAAAAATCATGCGATTTTGGTACATAATTACAAATAAACTAATTATGCCAGGCACTTCAAAATTTTGAAACTGTCTCTTTACAAGCTGTATTACATACTGCGAAGACAGGCCAATCTGTATCAGTTTCAAAACTTTTAGAAAAAATTCTTAAAAATCAAAATTTTCGCAAAGCGTGTCACTCTTCGAAAAATCTTGCAGCTCAGATCCATGTTTAAGAATTTTTTCTGAGAATTTCACAAAAGCCACAGCAATTTCCCTTATCGCAGTGTGTAAAACAGCTTATGATGAACCCTCTGGAATTTTTTGGAGACCCTGGTGCTATTAGTTTATTTCAATTTGTGTACCAAGACTAAAAACAGAGTTCTTGTTTTTCGAAGAACAGCCTTAAGTTCTATAAAAGAAGTAATTTATTTTAAAGCGTAATTTTCATTCAACTTAATTTTAATCAATGATTTTTTAGGTTGCAGAGCAGTTGATTAATCCATTTGGCGAAGATGACGACGACTTTGAACTCAACTGGTGTCTTGACAGGAATTTACAGGTAACAGAATGTTCCATAAGGATATTTTCCTAATTTCCTATCATATTTTCTTAATTAAATCTCAATGTATACGATATAAACAATTTTCTCGGGAAAGTTTTCCAATAAATATTTTTAGGAATTAAGTTTTGATTTTGTCCTAAACTAAATATGGATACTTTATCTTTGGTCTGTCTTAATTTTTTAGCAATCAAACTAAAATTGCAAGCATAATTTTTTTTTAAGCAGTGCAAATGGTATTTAGCTAGAATTGCTTTAATTATTAATGAACGGCTTAAATAAAATATTAATAAATCAGTGCTAGTGATTTATAATTTTCTTTAAAATTTGCTTGTCTGTTTTTCAATTTATACTCTTTTCTAAAATTGAAAGTGATGGTTGTTTTTCCTTCAAGAATTGTAACTGTGCTCATTTAATAGAATATCTGTGAACTTAAAACACCACAAATGTAATTTCTTTACAGTATTCTTACAATGTCGTCGATGTTCTGCATCAAAGCAATCCTCGTCTCGTCAAAGATGCTTTCTGGGATGAAAGTGAACCACTTTTACCCTACACAAAGTCCTCCTTCAATTTGCGGTCGCAGCCTCATTTGGGTTCAGCAATGAACTTGGAGTAAGTTTAGCAAATATAATAAAGTTTAATCTCTTTTAAACAAATTTTTTAGTTATTTCTACGCCTTATTTAAAGAAGATATTAATTGAATTTAAGCAATCGGCAAGATTTTAAATATTAAAAACTTATAAATTCTGTTGGGCATGTGTACATGAATTTTAGTAAAAGCATTTCTTATGCATTTAAGGTCACAAATTTTAGATTGATTTGTTGAGAGTTCATTACAATTTAGCGTAATGCACATTTAGAGAATCTTGATTCTTATTTTGATCAGAACTCAATTCCCCATTTTACATCATCAAGCTGTCACTTTCAATGCTTATAAATTATACAATAACGGCGTATTTATTATTCGTTCATCCAATAACAATTCAATTTTGTAATTTTGTTCAGTACTTCCTCCCCCCCTCGTAAAAATTTCTTTCTTTTTTTTTTTTTTTTTTTTTTTTTAAGTTTGCGGTTTAGCAAGTGAGTTTCTTAATATAGGTACCAGATTGAGCAGTTTCCAAAATTTCTTAACCCATTGAGGGTAGGGGCCAATATTCTCTTTTCCCAGATCCCGCGTGATTTAGAAGGAAATAAGATCTGTAAAATTCGTGCTATAAAATGCAATACTGAATAATATCCTAAAAATCAGTTTCAGGACATTTTGAACATAGTCTTCCAAGGTGGGTGGACATGTAAAAAGGGAAGAGTAGTCATATTTCATGAAAGATGAAATCTATAAAATACTAACTTTGAAATACAACAAATATGAATCCTACATTTAGGCACAGCTTTTTAATTAAAAAGTTGTTTACAATTTGTTTGAATTTTATGGTAAAAAAAAAAAATTCCGATTACCTACTATTATCATTGGGCCATTCAGTTTATTTAGCTTTAGTATTTATCCTAGATATAAAATATCGTTACTCTACGGCGAAAACTGAGCAATTGGTGATTAGGAATAGTGTCAATATTCAGTTATCAGAATATAAGGTGCATACGTCTTATCTAAGACATGACTTCTTACGATTTGGCTTTCTTTCGTAAATGCGAATTTAAAATGCTGGTCCGAATCAAGGGCGGCTCCAGTGAGGGGGCCATAGGGCCCATGGCCCCCTCCGAAATTTTGTGTTACAACTTTAGATTCGCATATTTTACGAATTCACACGTTCAATTTGCATTTTGAACAATTTATAGACCTAAGTAAAAAGTTCGATGGGCCCCCTCCGAGAATTCAGTCTGGAGCCGCCCTTGGTCCGAATCAAATTAAAATTTATTTTCTGGGATTTTGAAGTATTGATTCTTATAGAGAAAAAAAGGAACTAAACAACGTAACTTTTTTTTTTTTTTGCAAAAAAAGTGAGTTGTTTATATTTCTTTCAAAAATACGATATGTATAATTACATTAGGTTACTAAAATACTTTTAACAAACGACTTTAATTAAGAAGAGAAACTGAATGTAGGGGAATTTCTTAAAATAAGCACGACTTCAAAGTAGCCATTTGATTTGAAGGTATTTAAAAAATGGAAATCGTTTCATTTGAAATGTATTTTTGAAACTAATTGTTTGTGAGCTAGTATCTAAATAAATATTGCCAATTCAACAACTTATGTGAAATTGACATGCATTATTTTGTAGTGTTAACTTGGAAGAATCTGAATTTATCACAATGGAAACTATCATGGAAGAAGATAAAGAAGAGAACAATTATAACAGTCCACCAAGAAGTCCATCATTCGATCATGGACATCCAAGCTTCTCCATTACAGATACTCCTACTAGACGAACCAGTACATGCAGTATCGAAACAGACAATGCGTCGCTGTCCCGCTTTAGATTGCCAGATTTCCCTGGTTCAAGGCTTGTTAATATGATCCTAGGATCCAACAGAGATCTATCTCATAGCACAGATTCCGTGAAAGATTGTCACAGTAATTCTGTTTCTGCGCCCTTCGTCCTGAAATCTCCTTGTCCTCGTCGAAAGTCCTGCGCAGAGCCCTCTCCTTTGGCTATGTCTGATGACAGGGCTACGCCTGAGCAGTCCTTGTTGACACCTTTCCGTGAGGAGGTGATGTCGGATGAACGAGAATCATTGATACCAACGAGTGAGCCAATGGTTTACCAGGAGAAACCTCTGGAGTACTGCACGATTAAAATACCAGATTTGTCTGTTGTCGAGGAAGAAAGTTCGGGCAGTTCAAGAGGATCTTCTCCTGTAAACGATCCTGCGAATACCAATATGGCGATTGATTGCGGTTCAAGTGGTGATGAGGCCAATACGTCGTGCGAAAGTCTTGCAACTTCATCAGATAGCCAAAGCACAAATAGTTTTTCTGGTCTTTTGAAAAATGTGGTTTAGGGATTCTTTAATTTTCATATGTGTTCTTAATACGTAGCTGGATAGTATTGCGTTTGTCATGTGTTTATTGTAGGGAAACCAGGTTTATTTGTTCGTTTTTGTTCTTGTTAGTGTTTTTTTAATTGAAATAGACAGACGAGAAGTTCTTGTCTTTGAACGATTTCAGCGTCTGAAAAAAATATTAATCTGTCATTAGTTTCTGGTTTCTCTACAAATGTATGCCGCATCTTTCTATAACAGACTTTTAATATTCTTATTGTGTGGTGCATTTTGTTTTCTACGTTTCTTGTATTAAGTTATGAGATTCTTGATGATTCTAAGTATATCTTTTAATGCTTTTGTTTCTGTGTATGCTACACCACTCACTTAAGCTTCTTGAAAGTCATGAGTAACTAAAAATATTACATACTTAAAAATATCAGTCATGAAAATGGTAATGCATATTTAGCCAGCAAATAACTAAATTTGAGATGAATTGCTTTTGAACGCTCAAAATTTTCATTAAAATCTAAAGATTCAAGAAGCTAAGGTCCTTGGTGCAAAAGGCTTCTGTACGAGCTTTAATTAAAATACTTTTTTAATATGCTGCTGTTTTGATAGAAAAATATTTATATGCATTCTTCTTGATATTCATTCACTTTTGTAACCACTTACTTTACAAGTATTGAATTTTGTACTTTATTCAGCATTGTGATATTTTCTTAATATTTAAGTATGATGATACTGTGATCTTTAGATTTTGTATCCGATGTTTTAACTTACATATTTGTAATCATTTTATGACAGTATAACTAAAGCTATTCCAGTTTAAAGAACTTCCCTGAGCCTTGTTTTACAGTACTTTACTAACACTCATTAACATTCCAGCCAATCTATTTCTTATAAATGTAACTGTTTTTCTAATTGTGACAACTTGAAGTCTTGTAAATCACATGTCTAACACCTTTCTATATTTTATGCATTTCATTTACAAATAAATGTATTTTTAAATTCACTTTGTGTCATTCTTTGATTGTTAATTACTTGTTTTATACAATGATGTTTGAAGTTAGTGAAGTTCAAAATCTGATATCGAAGTTCTTTCTAAATCAAAGCTTTGAGTTAAGTATCTAAATTAACAACTAGAATGACTTTACATACAAGCATTGTATAATGAAATTCATTTTAAGTTCTTATAACCTTCTTATAAACCTGTTTTCAAAAAAGCTCCAAGTTATTAATTTTAATGTGACTATATAAATTCACTAAGTTAATAATTAGTGTATAAATTTAAACATTTCTACACTCTCGAAACTGTAACTGTTTTGTAAAACTCAATCATGCATCAATAAAAATCTTGTACATACAAGCAAACTGCATGATAGTCAAAGTTCAAATTTATCATCCACTGAAAATTTTAATATTACAATAGAACAAGAATGTACTTACCGAAAATTATTTATGGTAATTTTCACGACTCTCTAAAATGCTCCTGAATATTGAAAATGCAGGTGCAAACAGACACATTCTAAAGCTTGTATGAATTAATGTTTTCGTATGACGTCGGAATAAATAAACGACTTGAAATATTTGAGCTTTTTGCACCAACTGGAACATTAAATATTAATCTTCGTAACTTGAACTTTTAAGGTCCAGATCTTGAATATCCACTCCAACTTTGTTACTTGAACAAAATAATTTCGTTACATGTTCCATGAACGCACCAGTTAATAAGTTACTTTGTTTAAATTCAACTAATTAATTTGGTTGATTTTAACTAAATGAACCCAAAAACTTTTTATATTAACAAAACATGTTTATTTTAAAAACAAATAGGTTGGTTAAATTTGAAATCTTCACCAAAAATTTTGTTAACAAGAGTTTCGTTGGCGCTATTTCAACTGTTTTCTTAAGCAAAATTATACTGGTCAAACAAATATATATATATTTTTTTGGTATAATAATTTAAACCCAACAGGTGATTTAAGACAATATATGGGGTTTAATTTTCATGCGCCCAAAATTTTAATCCTCTAAATTTCATTATCGGGCTTACGAAGGAGAAACCTGAAATAGTTGTTAATAGATATATCAAATGTAAATCATGATTCTAGTTCAAAGTAATTTAATCATAAAGTACAAGAAATATAATATATATATATAGGCTGTATCGTAAAACTTTTCTTTAAAAAAAAATCCCCCCCCCCGTCTTTTAAATTACCAAAATTATCAGTTTGAAATAACACAACAAAATTTTTGTTAAAATTATTTGGTTACTTCAACAAAAACTTGTATTTTAACCAAATCATTCGGATAAAATTAAGTTTTAATTAAACTATTTGTTTGAATGGTGTATTTGGTTAAAATCAACCAAATTATTTGTTTGAACTAATAAAATGCTTAATTTGTATTCATGGCTCTGTGACAAAATTCTTTGTTAATTTTACTATATTTTGTTGAAGAACCAAACAGTTGCTTGAAAGTTATAGGTAAAACTAAATTTTTATTTCAGTGTTTTTAATATATCTACATGTTAACTTTTATGAAGTTAAACGCGAGTTTTTTTTTCCTCTAGAAGACCTAACTTAGTAAGGCAATCAAAATACTCAAAATTCATGATAAATGTGCTTTTCTATGTATATTCATTTAAAATATTTTAATGAAATTAAATTGGGACACTTTAACTCTTACACATAAAAGCAATCATTATGTATGGCAAAAGCAGTGTTTCACGTGAGAATTCAAAATAACCGCTATCCGTAAACATAGGTACGCACAAATAACCGCTAAATTGATATAAATAAATCTTTGTAAACTAACACACATAACAAGGTACTTATTTTAATCGGCACGATCTCCGGCCGAAACGATCGTACTGATTAAGTACCTCGTTATGTGTGTTAGTTTACAAAGTTATATTTATATAATCTTTTAAACACCAATTCTTTGAGTGTCTTTTGTTATCCGCTAGGGTACCCCACCCGTCGGCCTAGATCCCACGTGTAGATAATTAGCCGTAATTCCACAACTCGACGAGTAAAAAGAGACGGTTCTTGCAAAAGATTTAACATCTTGTATTTTATTTTAAAATAGCGATAGAAATGAAATTTTTTGTTCACTGTATACAGGGTGTTCCAAAAATGCTGGTAACGTGCGTTAATTCTTTATGGATTAGAGATAAGTGGAGAATATAAATTAAAAAAATATTCAAAATAAGGCAGGATAAAAGACTACGTTAATAAAAAACAAAATTCTCGTTCATTTTTAAAGATTTTTTTTTTCCATCGACGGAATTACTTTCTGATCTCATGAAACCCTTTTAATAGAAGGTTCTGAAATTGTAGATGGCTGAAATGTGAAGGTCCGAGGTCCAGGTCTACCGCGCGGATGTCAATCTAGTCTGTAGTTCTGAGCTGTTTTCTCTAGATCTAATATGAATAAGCGTTAGAACCCTTTAAAAAGTGCCTCGCCCAAGGCATCTCCCTAGACAGATACCCCTCGTACAGATATGCTTTAACGCAATACATATAAACTCTTTCCATAGAGCATAACATTTATTCAATGTAAATTTCCATAACATTCCGTTAAAAACTCAGTTATTATAATTTCGAATCGAAATAATGTTACGTTTTATTTATTTAATGTCGAGTTGACATAGATTTTAAATAAATGTCAGTAGTTTTCCGTGCTTAAAAAAAATTATGCTATTCTTCCTGGCAGCAAAGTAAGAAATTTTGTGATCCGATTCAGATTTCGCTAGTGACCATTGACCAACAAGCTAAGGATCAATTGACTATATGTGAGTAAAATCTTAAGTACTGAATAAAATGATCATTAAAAAGCCTCATCAAACCATAGACTTTAGACCTTCAGAATCGTGATTCACCGGTTCGGACCCCGTCGTGTGGCTGCCGATCTAACGCTCTGGAGTTTTGGTCTGTTTTCTCTAGATGTAACGTGAATGTGCGTTAGAACCCTATAGAAAGTCTTTCGACCAAGGCACACCCCATCTTAGGCAGATCGCCCTTGCGTAGCGTTGCCATAAACAACAGACTTAATACATAACTTTAGTTAGTGTATCCACTGTAGTAACTGGATCATTCAAAATAGACCTAAAAACATGTCTTCCGTTCTCCACAAATATTTCGCCAAGTATAGAATACATATGGAGAGCTGCTCTTTCCTGGAAGCTTCGGTTATTCCATCAACAATGATGCCAAAAAAATTTGCATCCCTCATTTTTTCTTGCAGTGCACATTGAGCATTGAGTGAGCCAATATTTCCAAAATTTCTTTCCGAATGTCCGAACTGATCCATTTGTCGCACTTGGACAACCATGATTACAACCAAATTGCTCCCAATTCTTGAAGATAGAAATAGAAATTTTCATCATTATTGCCATGTAAGTAATGGGTTGTAAACAATGAAAAAAAAAAAAAAAAAAGATGCACAACCAAGTGTGCTCACTCTTTCCCTCTTGTTTATTCTGTGAATTTCCTACAAAAATTACACTCAATTTTTGTGTTGTGTTGTGGGATTAAGGCCAATTATCTGCACTAGGAATCCAGCCCTGTGTGTGGGGTGTCCTCCTTGGGGGTCTTACCCGTATTTACGCTAAGTTAAGGAGAAAACCACGGAAAACTCCGAACGGTTAGGTCAACGGACGCGCGATGGGACCTTCACACTTCGCCCGTCTACCATTTCCAGTGACATAACCACTGTACCATAGTGAGGCTAAATTTTTGAAATCAGGTTTGTGGTAAACAATGCACTATAAACAGATATGGTGCGAGAATTTCTCAAGGGGGAGCTGAGCTCGCCTGAACCATTCCATGCTGAGCCACAGCTCCCCCGATTCATTCTCTTGTATCGCATGGTAATTTTGTTCTACTTCAAGGTGAAACAGTCCAGCTAAAGCAACTCACGCGCATTTTGAAATGCAAAAAGTCTTAGTGAGGTAATTCTTTGACTCCCTGAATGTTTTTCGCTTTTAACCTATTTAAAACATGGTTCTTCCTTTCCATGCTTAACGATACTCCTGGGGGTACCGATTTCAGGTGGTTGGTGCCTCATCTGAAATTGGTTCAAAATTAGGGGACCCTGAGCGAAGTCGGACTTCCTCTCACTGCGGCTCATTCAAATGGAAGCTGTCCCCCTTCTGCCCACCGCCGTCCTGTATGGAGGATCTGTCACCTCTCTGCGGTTGCTAGAGGGCATCAGAAACAAAAACAGAATATGGTTTTCTCCCTTTGACTGTGGTACTTAGTGCAGGTTTTAGCGTATTTTTATTGAAAAATAATTTTTTTGTGGGAATCAATCATTTATTTATAAATAATGCTAGTAGATGGCAGCACAATACTTCTAATTTTTATGGAAAACACTGACATTTTACATTTTGAAATGGAAAACACCATAGGCGGCTGGTGCACCAAAAAAGTGGGGGGTCAAAAGAGATGAGAGTATGTAAGTAGAGGGCACCCCTAAAGCTGTTTTTTTTTGGGGGGGGTGTAAAATCGCCCTATTATAATTGAATTTTAATGTCATTATTGATTAAATAACCTTCTCTAAAAGAACTAGGATCAAAAATCAGAACGGATGCCCACCGAAGACTCCCTCCTTTTAATTCAAAGTAGAGACCTGAACGGACCGGGCCGGGTACGGAATTTATAAATCTGTTGTTAACAGGCCGGGTCGGACTCGTGTTAGTGTTAATTTTTTTTTTCGAGTTCCTGCAACCCGCAGAAAAAGTTAATATTAATAACTTCTTAATATAAAATGTCTGAAAAATATTTATTTATCGATATATCTGGTCGTCTTTATATTTTTTTAATTTCTGGAATTTTCGAATTTTTACTCCTTAACTATGGGCCTGTAAGGGCCGGCCCGTGATGTTTGTTCAAATGTGTTACGGGCCCGGGCATGGCCTACAAAATCAAGAATCGTCGGGCCGGGCCGGGACTCTATTTTCAGGCCTGTGCAGGTCTCTAATTCAAAGTTCCATTTCAATTCTTATGAAATAATAACATGAGAAGAATATAAAACACTTACTTGTTAAGCAAATCTTTCTTTCTTTAAATACTCGAATAGATCAATGATGTCACAAACTGACAAACTTCCAAACACAAAGAGAGAGGAGGTCACTAATAAATTCATTTATTTGATCTTACATTATCCATTCTAATAAATTATTTGGTATTATATTATGCAATATTGGCATATACATCCAATTTATGGAAGTAACATAGGATCTTTTAAATTAATTTCTTTATTCTCGGGGGTGGTCACCCCTCCGCCCCCTTTAATCCGCCCTTGTATGGAAATATATCAAAGCGTTCCTTTTCAACAAGAAAATTGCATCTTTTCCTCAATTCTGTTATCTCTGGATATTTCTGGCAAAGAGTTGGTGTATTTTTTGTACATTTTTTTGAAAAATTTGCATTTCTCTCTTTAATTTTTGCATATCAAGAAGTAAAATGCTCTGTTCACTTCTCCATAGTACTCTAACCATGCAAATTGGTCGAACCAACTTTTTTGGAATTTCCTCACTTTATGTATCGGATATTCAAAGTCTAGAGGCTTATGTGCACCTTCGTTTATTTCATTTTTCCTGTATTAATTATGATCCGAAAGTGTCTCATTATCTTCAGTTCTGAATCCAAGTTATTTTCACTGAGACTTTACGTTGGTAAATGATCAGCCTGTGTTTCCTTGAAACTTAAACCATCACATTTTTCATTTTCTTTTAAATTGCTAAGCTTACTGTACTAGCATATTTTGATCTGCATTTTCCGCAACTGGAATCTTAAGGAACTGGAATCTTAAGGAAACATGAAGTTACGGTCGGTTGGGTTTTAAGCCTCTTTGCTTTTAACATTTCAAAAACAAATATGAATATAGAAGAAATAAATATCATGAATCAGAAAAACTTAGGCAGCACGCGCACAGTCAACCTACTGCTTCGAATTAGCATAAAGGAATGAAATGTTCACGAGATCCTTACATCTGGGCAGGGCCGATTTTAGAATATACAGTTCCTTTCGTGAAATTTCTAATTCGCCCCCCCCCACACACATACACTCACATACAATCTCCTACAATTAAATCCCTTTCTAAATGTTCAGATAAATATGCTTTCTTTTCCTTAAATGTAATCTTAAAAGATACTGTAGAAAGCCGTTTATTATCCCCTCCATGAATTGTATTCATGGGTGGTCAGTTTAACTCTTTAGCTCCCAAAGAGAATCTCATAACTGTTGGTTCCCATCAAAACGGCAGAAAATGGCCTGTCCGCCCTTTCCCCATGTAACCTCCCTTTTTAAGTAGAGTGAGAGGCTTCCTGTAATGATAATCCGAAGACGGTCTGTTGTATCTATTCCAGAATACAAGAAGGTAGCAACAAAATTTTAAAGTAACACACCTGTAAGGGGGGGGGATTCCTAGAAGGCTACACTCCGTTTTTATGGGAACGAAGGCACTCGGGCAGTTGGAGGAGGTAAAGAATAATTTTCCCTCCTTTTATCCAAATAAAGTAAAAGGAATGCGCATTGCCGCTATTGTCAAGATCTGTTTTCTCCCCATCACAATTACTGTGACTTGTTTTAGAGAAAACGCATCGAATTTCTCTCGCCGAAAAGCCGTTAAATGCGGGAAATCTGACGTTCTTGACGGGATTTTTTAACATTACAAGTATAGGAAGATATTTGGAACCAATAGAAAATGACGTTATAGGCGGGAAAACTGTAAATACGTCTAACGTTAAACCAGCATTCCACTGTATATATATATATATATATATACAGTGGGGGAGGGAAAGTTCGCTTTCCCTCCCCTTCTCTTGCTCGGTTTCCCTATTGAGTGTCTTGTCATCATTTTTAGATGAATTGTTACTTTTGAACTTTGAAAATTTGGGGGGCGAAGCCCCTTTACTTTTGGAAGTGAGAGGGCAGTCGCCCCCCTTGCCCCCCCCCGTACCAGCCGCCTATGGAAAACACCTTAATGAGATAAGACTTTGACTCCCTGAATGTTTTTCGTCTTATCTATTTAAAACATGTTTTTCTCACATTCATGGTTTTCTCACTACGACAGTGATACCTCGTGAAGGTTTTAGCACTTTTTTTTTTTAAATGCATTTTTTTAACAATGGGTATCTATCATTTACTTCTAAATCATGCTAACAGATGGCACTTTAATGTTTCCAATTTTTATGATGATTTAAAAGTATCATATTTAGACGCACCATTCTAGATTAACCTGAATAAAATATTCTCGCATGTTGCAGAGTCAACATTAATACTACACTTTAATTTATTTACTAGATCTTTGATGAACAAGACCAAACGAACTCGAATAATCAGAGGCAAACTAATGTTGACTGAGAGAGCGATTTTCCATCTTAGGCAGTTATTTACAAGAAAGTTTTATTTTTAATCAAATATCATTATTGACACAGGGAAGATCGCTTTTCAGTCCCCACTTCAAAGAACGGCTGTTCTTTCTTCCTTCGTTTAGTTAAATAAGTTTCTTCTAAAATAAATTTTTTTTAATGTAGCTAAAAAAATAAAAACGAAGATGAATAGAGGCTTTTTAATCCTTTAAGTATTAGATCCGTTTGATGCGTTTACTTCTCACTTTCTTTTCTCATAACTTTTCACTTATTGTTTAACTTTCTACCAATAGACAGAAGCACTATCAAAAGTTTAGAGAACTTATATGTTTTATTTCTTGCCTCCGTGATTTATTGGCATGCCTGAGAAATGATTTTAGAAAGCCATAATAAATTTTCAAATGATGTTTTTAAAGCAATAAATGAGTTTAAAACTTGTGTCATTGGAAAAAAATAAAAATCTTGACAGACGGCGGGTCATCCAAACGTCCTGAAGAAACTGAATAAGAACTGCCTCTAAAACGAGACGTGACGTATTGGGAACACTTGTTATTTCTGAATATGTCTTAAGGCTCTTCCTCAGACAGATCGAAAGAAGTTTCCTTTCCATGTTAAGCAATGGGAATTTTATTACTTCGGTTTTCAAGTAATATCTCGGCACTAAATTAATATTTTAAAATTTTTCTTTCATTGTTGTTTTCTTGAAAGACTTCTCACCTTTTCCATCTTTCAGATTTTAGAAATATTGCTTTGATGTATTTTTTATTTAATATTAAACACAATCATCTATCTACAAAGACACGAATTCTGACAGTCAACTGCGATTTTCTCAGACCAGACTAACTTTTTTGAAATTTGGTAAAGATAGAAAAATTGCAGTGCACTTTGCCTTTTCAAATACATAAGTATTTTTTATCTAATCCATAAATTTGATTTTTAGCGATTTATTTACACATTTTTGATGAAAAATTTTCAGATGTTTTCCACCCCCACTTGCCCACCTGTTGCGTTACCACCCGCAGAGATGAAACGGGGAGAAGGAGGAACTTGATTTACGACTCCTCGCAGAAAAACTCTCTGTTTAAAGGCTTGGTTTGTATTGAAAAGGAATAGATTTGTTTCGGATGGATGATGTAAATGGAGGGACAATTTACATTACACAGTACGGAGTACAATTTCCACTTATATAATATTTAAAAAGTTTAAATGCACAAACTTTTTTAGGTGAAGCAGCTTCAACCTAAAATTGTAGGAAAGTTTATTTCTCTTTTGTAATTCCATATATATCGAAGTTTCCTTCTGATGTTCGGTAATCAACTAAAGCACTATTCATTACGCTCATTACCTATATTATATATATATATATATATATTTACTTGTATATAATTTTTCACACAGCTATATAAAATGCTAAAGAAAAGGACCTTTAGTATATAAGTAAAGGTTAAAAAGAAATATAAGTAAATAGTATTATCCAGTAAGTAAAAACATATTGGACTAATTTGTATGTGTGTGTGTGTGTGTGTATCTATGCACGCGCAATCGAATAGGCAAACTCACATCATCTAATCCGAAAGTCACTAGTGACCAGAGTGTTTGACAAATTTTAATCGAACTTGGCTATTAATCATCCGCATCTTTTTTTTTTTTTTTTTTTTTTTTTTTCCCTGTAATTCCAACTTCCAACAATGTCCGCCTTCTTTTCATACTACCCTCTGATTGCAGTTCTACATCTTACGTTTTCGGGTCCCAGATGTATGTTTATACTTATCCGTTACAAAAGCTTCATTAGTAATCAGTCAAATATATTGGCGCCTTTCTTTTCCTTTCTTATTGCATGTTTAAACTTTAGTACGTGAATGCGTCTGTGTGATCCAGAAGAGGTTTTGGAAGACAGAATTATTTTATTTCCCCGTGAGACTTGTGCGCCAAAAATTCGCAACATACGTCCTCTAGGAGTGGAATTCGAGGCAATTGCCCCTCCTCCCCTCTCGGTGGGTCGGGTCAGGGTCAGCTGGATGGGACCCCTTTTTCGTATATTGTCCCTGGACCACAGTATAGCTTTTTGAATAACTCAAAATGAATCCCGATTTAAATATGATGACTGATCAAAAATGAAGGAAAAACATTGTTTACGCATCGAAATTTTGAAGTACGGACGCAGCTATAACGGGCATTATTTATTCTGTTGGCTAAAAGGGAGGAAAAAACAGAATATATTTAAAGAATTTGTTCATATTAACCATTTTTAAAAAATTCTCTGTGGTATTAATACATCCAAAAACATACTACTCACAAAAATATTTCTAAGCCGATTTGAAATTTCGCAATCAAATGAAGTGTTTAACTAACTCAAAAGTATTAGAATTTGCTTTTAGGATCATATTTAAAATTTTCTGTGCATTTAAACTTCTTCAATGTTATATCAGTGTAAATTTTACTCCGTGCTGGGCAATGCAAATTGTGCTCATTGATATTTAATTAATTTAATTGGGAGGATACAAAACTGAAACGCCCGACACGTGAAGATGCCTCTGATTACAGGATCTTGGCTCACAAGCTGATGAGCTGATTTCAGTGCAATTTATTTTGTTTCAAAGCTGATTTCACGAGTGTTTCTTAGTTACATTGGACGATATTGATTTCAACATATTGAGGCTTTTTTTTTTAAATATAAATGCTTATTTGCACTTGTTTTCTAGGTGTGGTTGATTACATTCTTAATAACTAAAGCAGCCTTTTATTAATGAATATGTCATTTTATCTCTCACCCCCTTTATTGAATTGTCCCAAAAAAGCGACATAATTTTACATATATTTAAATACTATTAGTTCGCAACAACTTTAATCCATTGTTACAATATTTCGTAAGGTGTAGATATGCATCCCATGTATTTTTCTATAAATAGGTTACAATCATAAAAATTTCAACATAGGGTTACCAGGCGAAAAGCACGAAAGGTGAGAGATAAAATGACATAGTTAATTAATATCGTTTTAATATGGCAATAATGAAACTAAAAAATTAGGGGGGGTCATAGGGGTCCCCCTGACGAGGCTCGAACAGCCGAGTTATATATATATATATATATAACTAACAAGTAAAACACAAAACATACTACAAATAAGACATATCTCGCATAAGAATATAACAGCTATTAGCAAGAATTAGAAACCAGATTTTGAAGCCAAATAAAGTGCAAGAATTATTGTGATAATATAATGGAACGGAAATTATAACCACTGTCACCATCGTCAGGGGACACAAACAGTGGATTATAATTTACAGCAAACCAAATAGTAGGGTTTCGGTTGTGTGGCATATCAGAAGAGATATTAACTCCACACATCTGGGCCCTACCCTAGTATAGAAAGTAAAGAAGAAATCAAAAAGATAACAAAAATTAGAAATATAATTTTACATACCAGACCTTGAGCACAATATATATATATGTATATATATATATATATATATATATATATATATATATATATACACAGTGGAACTTGCCTTATGTGACCACCCTCGGAATCAACAAAATTGATCATCTTATAAAGTGGTCAACTTACAAAGGTTGCAATGTGCGGTGATTAGAAAGGGAAAATTTACAAAAGTGGTCAGTATAGACTTGTGGTCTCTTTACGAAGGTGGTCACTTTAGGAGGTTCCACTGTGTATATGTAATGCGAGGTATATCTTATTTGCAGTACATATTGTGTTTTACTTATTAGTTATATATATATAAATATATATATATAGATAGATAGATAGATAGGAAACTCGGCTGTTTGAGCCTCGTCAGGGGAAGACCCCCCCCCCCGAACCACCTAATTTTTTGTTTCATTATTGCCATATCAAAACGATATTAATTGAATATGTCATTTTATCTCTCATCTTTCGTGTATTTCGCCTGGTTCAAGTTAACCATTTGCTCCCCATTTGTGGAACAAATTAGAAATGTTGAAAATAACTCTTGAACAACAATCAGGGAATTTAGATCTGAACACAATGATAAAACACATCTGAAAAAACTTTGTATGAACTTTTTTGCACATGAAATCAAATGCAACAAATGGAGTTTATTTCCAGATAGTTCAATTATTTTGCACATCTGGGGCTGCAAGTATCAGCACATTAAATGTTTTGTAAGTAGTTTATGCGAATTTTATTAAAATTTCAAACCTTCATATTTTTTCCTGCGAATTTTCTGTTTTTATTTGCGAAAATTCCGTACCGCTAATTATAATTCAAAAATTCTTAAAAAGATATAAATCTAACAAGTTTTTTGTCCATTTTTTGTGGTATTATTCTTGAAAAGATGGTTAGATTCTGAAACTTTCAATACTTTTGACCAGTAGTGTACATATATAGTCTGGATTCTATCTGTTCTGGATATATTTTTTTCCAGAAAACACACAGTTTGCAAAATTTCGAAATCGGTATCAGCCGAGGTCAGAAAAGTTGTCACTTGGGTTGGATAATAACCCTGTAATTTATTTCGAAGTTCGACAATGTCTTCCGGTGGCGCCAACGCCTTTAAATTTGGGAATTAGGGCCAAAATAAACATTTTCTTCCCGATAACACAATTTTTCCGAATTTTGAAATCGATATCAGACGAGCGCGGAAACTTCTTTATATGATACACTCTAAAAATAAGAAGCATTTTTACCGCAGAACTATTAAAGATTTCCAAAATCCGGTAAATTTTATTTTTGGAAATGCTTTCGCTAAAATACCCGATTTTAAATGAGCCAGTGCCATCTGAAGATATTGTCCGTTTTTTTATTTTTAGGAGGGGAGGGGTTGAGCAGTTACTTACTAACCCAGGAACAACTTTCCAGCATTCGGCTGATACAGATTTCAAAAATCCGGTGAGCGGAAAAAACGCCACTTTTAATAGTTTTATGATGTAACATAGTCGTTATATGCTAATCGATGAGGAAAGGAGCGTAGCCAGAATTTTTTTTCGGGAGGGGGGTTGTATGAGATATAATTTTGTATTGATAAACTTAATTTCTTTTCAAAAAAAAAAAAAAAAAAAAAAGAACACGGTTATTAGCCAACCCAAGAAAAAACTTTCCGTACTCTGCTGATATCGATTTTGAAAATTCGCAAAAATTGTGTTTTCGAGGGAAAAAAATTCCTATTTCGCCCCAAATTGCCACTTTTTAAAGTTATTATATATATATTAAAGATCAGAAAACAAAGTCAAGGACTAGGAAGTAGGTAAATTTGTATTATACACGAAAATATTTTACACAATCAATCGTGTAAACTATTATGCATATTTTAATTTGTCGCAACTGCATACTTTTAATGAAAGTGTTTTTCAACGCCCAGATTTAAGCAATTATGTATATAAGGAAGTTTAAAAAAAATGTATTATTTTTATGTCACTTTTTCATCATATTAACCAAACTAGAAATCAAAGCCCGTTGTGGAGGCAAATACAACGGGCGCTTGAAAAAACATTCGACGAAAATGTCTACACTGAATACATTTAGTCTTCGTCTACCTAAAATAAATAACTTCCTATTCAATTTTTATTATACACCCAAATCGAATTTCATCCTCTTCTGGAAACGCGCGGAAACTTATGGCATTCAAAAGATTTCGTTTTGTGTTCACAGTCATTCTCATATCCATGCAGACGATTTATTTGTGAAAAACTAAATAAATAAACTATGTAATCTAGAAAAACAATTTTAAAGGAATGAATCACAATTTTCCCTTCAAAGGCAGATAGATAACCGTGACGTGAATATGACAATTTTTTTACACTTTGAAAGTCTAATTTTTTCACTCAAATTATTCGCTTTTTTGAATCTCTGAAATAAAATGGAGCTGAAAATGGCAAAAAATCTCTTAAAAAAATTAGGGAACCGGTGGGTTTTCAGATTTTCAAAGTAACAGAGATTGTTTTTATATTTTTATACATAGTTATGAAAAATTTCAAGCGGATCGTATGAATGGTGTGGGTGTTATTAGGCTTTTTCTGGTTTTTAATCTTTTTGGAGTAATGGAGGTAAAATATTTACATCGAAGTGGTTTGCCTGGAATCTTTACAAATTGAGTCAGCCAGTCAGGGTTCAGCGTAACTATATAGTAGAATAATTACGATGTAAAATTTCTCATATTCGCGCTTCGATATTTCTTTTAAAATGTTAATTTTTATAACAACACTTTACAAATTGCAGTCTCCTTTGCAAATTAAATAAAATTTTTATTATACTTGTAATTTATCATTGAGTATCCTGCAATTTAAATCTGTTCGAACCAGTGGCGCACCCAGGATTTTAGTTTAGGGGGGGGGGGGTGGGCTACATAATATTGCTGAACTCAGTCACAGTGATCTCGGTTAGTTACAACTCTCTTATAACGTCAAAATATTCGGTATTACTTGACTGTCCCATAGAAGATAAGCAATGTAACTCATTATAGAGTCATAAATAATTATCTGATCTTTTGAGCAACGTTGTAACCGTGTGTAAGAGTGTTTCAACTAACTGTGAGCATTTATTTAAAAACTTTATTGGTTAGAAATAATTTGAGGACAGTTAAAAAAAGAAAGAAAGAACTAAAAAAAATTATTTCATTAGCGACAGTTTTCATTTTTTAACGCTTTTCACTTCTAACTTTCTACCTTTAGGGGGGGCTTCAGCCCCCATAGCCCCCTCCGTGGTTGCGCCTATGGTTCGAACGAATACACTCAACAGAAAATAAATTTTGCTCAGGCAGCGGGGGCATGTAGACGGAGGTCACAGGTCAAAATCTCCCAACCCGCCAACGGGTCATAAATTTCCCATCAGTAACGGACACGCGAGCTATCGCATTTCGCGATAGGTGCTTTTGTGAGGGGGGTAGGAAATTGTTCCTCAAAACGCGAATCAGAAAAATTTCTGTCTGAGGAGGGGCCTTAAGCCCGTATTCTGGTGTCAGTCGGAAAGCAGGACTAGGAGCGATTCTGGTCACACGTTTTGTCGGAATTTTTTCCTCTCATTTCCCGGTTGCTCTGAAGCAGCCGAGAATTCTAGTCGCAAAGGCTTCTGCAGATGTGTGCACAAATTTTTATAAAAATGGCTGAACTTTGGTTTAATTTAGAAGCGTAATTCTATGGCTGGAAGTGTTAAATTAGTTAATCAAATTCGGTATCAGAAGATCGCTGAGTTTTCACGTTAAACTAGTACATTTGACCATCCAGACTGAGATTTTATTCTGTTATCAAAACTTGCTGGCTTACTATATCATCGAAAGGTCTTCGGCAGCAATTAAGGATTTAAACTACTGCTAGAACAGCGATATCAGAGGAGATAAAATGTAATTTAATAATCTTTATAATCGTATAATATGCTATTTTAATATGTATTTGTGTTATTATTACCCGGTTGCGTCATTTTTGATGGTTTTGACATCTACTTGTTACATTATTTCATTCATATGCTTGTTGTTTACCTCATTTATAAATGGAAATCATTTAAATAATTTTAATTTGTTTTATTAAATAATTGAATGCTGCATTACTGTTGCGCAGGCGCGCACACGGGATTTTTGGCTGGGGGGTCCAACTTTTACAGTTTGGGGGGGGGGGTCCAAATTTTAGGGATGTTCCAGATTGACAAAAATCAGTGATGAAAGAACTCGTTTTCATTAGATGGAATTCGTCAACACTCGTCCCATCCAGTTCCCTAAGAATGCACTACACAATACAATAGGAAGCAAAATAATATTTGTACAGTTTTGAAAACAAGATGGTGTTTTATGTTCTCTTTCAGTTCGTTTTTGAAAAGTTGAGGAAAACGAGAAAAAAATTTCTTTTTTATTTATTAGAACTGAAACTATTGCTACCTTTTTTTGGAATCATTTTATTTACTATAGATATAGGGTAATAATCAATCGGAAAAAAAAAATCAAAGCCGATGGGGGGATCCAGACCCCCTGGACCCCCCCCTTTGTGTGCGCCACTGCTGTTGCGGATTTTAAAGATTTCATTTAAAGGGTTTTCTATTTTTTACTGTGAACATAAATTAAATGTGTATGTAAATGAATATCCATTGTATTAAAAATTGCAGCAAGCTGAAAAAAGCAAACAAACAAAAAATATTCACGACATTCACACACAGGGCTGAATTTGCATGGGAGCTCAGCTCTTGTACTTCTTTTTATTTTCAGTTAACTTTTGCACTAAATTTAAAGCTTCAATAAATTTTATAATTTTTTTATTGATATTAATTTTAATGCGTTGAATATATACACATAGAATGGGCAAAGCTGGCTTAATTTTACAATATGTTAGATAATTAGTGCTGTAATTTACAACTAATGTTTAATAGCTTTGAATTTCTTATTTACTAGCTGAAGTACCCGTCATTGACGGGTTAGTACTGAATGCAAATTTCCAAAGAGCAAGAACTTTCGTCAGCATTGTAGGAGTACACAGAATGGATGTAGTATGTTGCCAAAGTAAAGAAAGCGAAGTTATAATTTTTATGTATTGTTAAAATATTACAGGTTAGAGACTAACAAAGTAATAACATTTCATTCGCTTTAGTCGTAATTATGTGATGCGCGGAAGAATATTTACGCATATTGAAATAATTTTCGCAAAATCTCGAAATCTAATCAATATTTTTGAAAAATTGGAAGCCTAGAAGTTAAGTGCAGTGACAACCTATCATGTCACCAAATTTCGTTTCATTCCCTGCAGTCTTTATTTCGCGATGCTGGAACAAAATTTCAGCATTTTACAACGATTTTCACAAAATCTCAAAATATTTTAAAGATTCAATGCCTATAAATTAAGATAAGCAACTACCTATCATATCACCAAATTTCGTATCATTCGTATTAATCGTTATTACGTGATGCTTGAAGAAATATAAACGTATTTTGAGAGAATTTTCACAAAATCTCAAAATCTAATAAAAATGTTTAAAAAATTGGACACCTATAGTTTATGTTGAGCAACCATCTATCATGTGACCAAATTTGATATCATTCGCTTTAGTCGTTATTACGCAATGCGTGAACAAATATTCACTCAGTTTTAAACGATTTTCGTAAAATCTCGAAATCTGATCAATTTTTTTTAATTAGATGCTTATAGTTTAAGGTGAGTGACCACCTATCATTTCACCAAATATCATTTTTTCACCTTTGCAGTTATTACGTGATGTGCGAACACAAATTTACGCAGTTTTAAACGATTTTCGCAAAATCTCAAAACCTAATCAAGATAAAAACTTGACGCCTATGTTTTAAGTTGTGTGACCACCAATCATGATACCAAATTTCATTTCAATTGCTTCACTCGTTTATACGTGATGCTCGAACACAAATTTACGCAGTTTGAAAGGATTTTCGCAAAATCTAAAATTCCAATCAAGATTTTTAAAATACTCGACGCCTATGTTTTAAGTTGAGTGACCACCTATCATGACACCAAATTTCATATCATTCGCTTCAGTCGTGTTTACGTGATGCTTGAATAAAAAAAGCGTCACGGACAGAATGACAGAACGACAGACAGGCAAACTGTTTTTTTGAGGGTCGCACCGGATTCCCAGATACTTGAAACGGATAGAAATCGCAAAATTTTTGAATTCCAAGAAATGTACAGACAAAAGTACAAAGAAATGTAATCATTTACAAAGAAAGGTAACAAACAAATAAATGTAATCATTTGATGATTTTAGAACTAATGTTTGAATTCAATTTTTGACCGACCATTTATCACGGTGTGGAAATCCTGGTTCTGGTTGCGCTACAACTCACCAGCTGGGACATGCTCTGAAATAATACTGTTAGTGGCTAAGAGAATCAAAAGTGTATGCAGGGAATTAAAACGGTCCAAATATTTTAACATTATAGTTGACTCTTACTGTTAGATTAAGGCGAACATATTTCTAAACAGTATTTTGGGGACAAATCAAGCATTGTCCTCGAATCCAAGGAAAACTTGGGGACACTAGAAAATATTTTTGGCGACTTTTTCGAGGACACAACATATTACCATGTATACCCATACTTTAAATCTTGACTGACTTTGATACTTAAAAATGAACTCTAATAGCTCTAATTGTGTATTCTTATTTCTAATAAATTAATGGAAGTAATTCATTCATTTATAAATATTTATTTAAACCAGAAATATGAAAGGAACATGGTGTTGAAATATTGCAATTTATTCGAAATTTAACATTTGGAATAGTATTTGTATTTTCAGAAGACATTGCTTTTTACATTGTATCATTTTGTGATAATTTTTCATGAAACTTTGTACACCCTCTAAAAAAACTATTCGAGTGCAAGAAAATTTTCGTGCGTCAATTTCATATTTAAAGCATGGTTCTTCATAAAAAGTGATTAATCATTAGCAACGCTGAAATAGGTAATTTGGCTCATAGTCGGATACTTTATTGAATGTCTATACACGCTACACACACAATGACAACAAACGTTTTCAGAAATCGAATTTCATTGTTTCTCTGAGTAGATGGCGCTTTTAGTATTATTTTTCTTATTTCTTCAGTTTTTTCTGAAAGAAATAAACTAAACGGAAACTTTCAGGGGAAAAAAAGTACAAATCTTTAAATTTGGGGACATTTGGGGACAAAGTATTTTTGGGGACAAAATGAAAAAAAGATCTATATTTGGGGGCTGTCCTCGAATTTCGAGGACTTATGAACACCTTATGATAGGTACGTTCTCAATGATGGTAGTCCACGTGAACGATTGTTGACATATATTTTTTCTGTTGGGCACAAAGCTGGTGATATCTTCAGAGCTCTCGTAAGAGAATTGGATGGTTTAGGTATATATTATATATACTGTCTACCAATAAGTATTTGGACACCTAAGCAAATGACGATATCTGCGGTCCTGAGGTACGTCACGTCCTCCGCCGGTATATATCGTGTGGGAAACAGCATCGGTGTTAGTCGCATACAAGAGGCCGCGCAGTTCGGAGCTCTCTGATTTCGAGAAAGGTATGATTATCGGGTATCACAAATGTGGCCGATCCTTAAGGGATCTATCTAGCGATCTGAAGTACCCAAAATCGACAGTGGCCTATGTGATTAAGAAGTGGAAGGTGAGCGGTGATTGTCGGAATGTGCCCCGAGTCGGTAGACCATCGAAACTGGGAGATAGAGACCGACGAGTGCTGTCCAGAGAAATTCGGAAGAACCGCACCCAACCGATGGCCCTCATCCGCGAGGAGTTTCAACAGGCATCCAGGAGTGTTGTTTCAATGGATACCATCCGTAAGGAAGCACATCTGCTTGGTTTTCATGGTTGTGCTGCTGCCCATAAGCCTTTGATCACAAAGTCCAACCGCGCTGCTCGGTTAACGTGGTGCAAAGCACATCGAAATTGGACCGTAGATCAGTGGAAACGGGTTCTTTGGAGCAACGAATCAAGGTTCACCCTTTACCATTCGGATGGCAGGGTCTGGGTCTGGCGTCTGCCTGGAGAACATCTCCTGTCATAATGCATTGTGCCAACAGTCAAGTTCGGCGGAGGTGGAATTATGGTCTGGGGGTGTTTCTCCTGGTATGGAGTGGGACCTTTTGCCCCATTCATGGTAAGCTCAACGCCGATGCCTACTGCACTATTTTAGATGACAATGTATCCTACGTTATGGCAGTTTTACGTGTTGGACCCCTGTTACTTTCAGGACGACAATGCCAGTTGTCATGTTCCGAGGTTCACCAAGGCTTGGTGTGGTGCCAATGGAGTTCATCGAATGGACTGGCCTGCCCAGAGCCCAGACCCTATCGAGAACCTCTGGGACGAGTTGGATTGCCAAATTAAGGGGTGCACTACCCGCCCAAAATCGGTGATGGTAATACAAAGACTTGTGGAAAGTATGCCCAGGAGGGTTCACGCTGTAATTGCCTCTCGTGGAGGCTCTACCAACTATTGATTTTGAATAAAGTTAGTTTTTCTTTTCTATCACTGGTGTCCAAATACTTATCGGTAGACAGTGTATATAAGTGATTTTCGGGGGCAGTCTTTGTGCCTGAAATATGCATGATATATATAATGGTTTGCAAAACAAAATCAAGAAGCTGACTCCATCAGCTATTTTCTTACTTTGCGCTGCGCAATGACTAAACTTATTCAGGTTATCAGCAATTGAAACCTGTACAGAAACACGTCACTTTTTTATGCTATTACAAGTGTTGCATGTGTTTTTTATGTCTTCAACAAGGAAATAGTATCGTTTAACGATGAAGATCGACAAAGGAAGGACATTAAAGGAACTTTCAAGTACTCGTTGGTCGGCAAGAGACGACGCCTGCCAAAGCTAAGAGTCATGCGAAGAAATTTTAACTGCATTAACGTCTCTAGAAAATGATTTGAGTGAAAGAGCTACCACAAGATGCCAGGCAAATGAAATTCATAAATAGCTGCAAAGATTCGAAACAGTTTTTATGGTGTGCTTTAGGAGTACTCTATTAAATCGACTTCATAATGAGTCTAAAAAAATTCAATCTCAGTCAATAGATATATTGACAATTACAGATCTAGCGTCTTTTTTAGAATATTTCAAATCCCAAAGGAATTGTTTTGATTACTTTAAATTATTTGCTGTCGAAATTACCCACAACAAAGATTATAAAAAAGATTTCAAGAGTGTTTCTAAAAGAAACACTAAATATGACGATGGTAGAGATGAAGATTATCATCTTTTACCGGAAGAGAAAGTTTTAGAATTAATACTTTTTTATAGATCATGGACCAGTTCATTATGAGTTCAAAAGGAGACATAAAGCATATGACGCAATTTCAAATAAAATTTCCATTTTTTCACAGAAATAGTGAAATTTAAAGGAAAACTAGAAGAAAGTGTATTAAGATCTAACGAGGGAAATCTTGTTGAGAAAAACCCAAATGATTTGATTTTGTTGACGAGTGTTGTCGCTTCCAGTCTACTGTCCTGCGTAGCAGTAATGAGAAATTTTTGAGAATAGTTCCTTGAAAGGGGTTTCAATTGTTTTGAGAAATAATTTTCTTCAGGATGTGTACCCGAATAGTGACACTGCATTATACATTTTTTGCCGATTCCAGCGACAAATTGTTCGGAAGAAAGAAGTTTTTCATGCTTGAAACGGGTAAAAACTATTTTTAAGATCTATATGAAACAAGTGGGCGCTTTATCTGTTTTATGCATGGAATCTGAAATTGGAACAAAGATTGATTAAAATGCATGTATCTATGATTGATATAAGATCTTTGTTGCAATCTTTGCAACAAAGATTGATGGAAGATTTTGATTGACGGAAAGTCTTTTAAATAAGGCAAGCGATGGAATAATTAGAAATATTTTTAGTAAAATCAGATCGATAAAGCATTTTAAATTCGAAATGATAATAATGCAAAATCTTCTATTGTATTTTTCTGTTACATAAAATACTATATTCATTAATATGTACAAATGTATGTGTCATAATGTTCATGTATCACACATTAACGTGCATGAATGTATGTGCCGTACATGTAATTAGTACGTATTAACATGTACGACATGTATACAAATCAAATGTACTGTATGGTTAGAAGAAGGTTTTCTTAACACAAGTCATACATAGTTTTCCCTGTACTGCATTTTTTAAACAAGCAACGCACTAGTATTCATAGAGTATGCAGTTCATCAGTAAAAGAAGCTGCATTCATGCATTCACAAGTAAAAGAAGCATGCCGGGGGCGACAGATTTTAGTTTTTGCTTATGGGTGCCATGGAGCTGATTAAATTGAAAGTTTTATGAACTCCAGTTTAACCAACGTCATAGTTCTACGTTAACACATGGCGCGACAGAAATTTCTTCATTACTTACACTTAAAAGATTTCAACGGCGGATAATAAAATACCAACACTAAGAGTAAATTAATTTACGCGAATCCAATTTAGGTAAAGCATGTGTCTAGGTAATACATTTATTTGATTAAAGTCAGGTCCGTATCTAGTTGGTGCGCAAAGCGTGTATGCAGACTAGCAGCAGACAACTACGGAGGATAATTACTTTTTTTAATCTTCTGTTTAAAAGCAGCAGAAAAATCAAGCACGTTTACTTTAAACCGCACAGTCTTGTAAAGATAAGCATGAGTTTCCATTAGCGTGCATTATCGTATTCCCCGCTCACTGAGGTGAGTAGATGATTACAGGTGGAGCTAATCAAACTATCCGAAAGGATTTTTCCTTTTCAGAATTTCATGTGATATTAGTTAAGAGTAAAATGGTCCGATTGTGCGATTATAATTTTAGTGCATGATCATAGATTATGTCTATAAATTTAACGAAATCTTATCGTTTGACGTCCAATTTTCGAAAAGGGACGGCTGAACCTTGGGTGAGAATGCTTGCGGATAAAAAAAGCACACACAAAATCTTCGTTAATTTCTCAATGCCAACATATCGTTCAATTTAAGAACATTTTGTAGTTTTTCACTTCTTAGCAGGACAAAATTTAGCTTTCAGAGGAACGAATTCAAAGTTATTAGACCCGAACTATGAAAATCTTTTAAAAGCAGCAAAACTTTAAAAGCATATATAAATTCGGTTCTTTGCGTCGTGTGTCGCCTTCCGACGGATCTACACTGAACTACTCCACTTCTTCTTGTCCAGGGGTAATTCCTCCTGCAGATCTTGGTCTCTCATTGCTTTTTTTAATGTCATCTACCCACTTCTTCTGAGGCCTAACCTCTTTTCCATTTTTTCATTGATCTGTAATTAAATGGGATTTCAGGATAGTCTCTCTTCACCCATTCTTTTAACGTGTCCATACCAAATGAATTGCTTTTTCTGCAGATCATCTAAAATTGTTCTTTTTATTTTCATCATTTCTTTGATTCTTTCATTTCTTATTCTCTCTATTCTTGATATTCTGCATGATCTTCTTAGAGCATTCTTTTCTACTGCCGCGAGTTTCTTTCTCTCTGCCTCCATTATTCTCCATTCTTCTGCTCCATATAACAATATGCTTTTTACAATATATTTGTATACATTACACTTCCTGCTCCTAGAAAGCCCCTCACTCTACCAAATAGAATTTGATAACTTTACGGCCTTTCTTGCCTGATAAATTCTGTAATTAATTTCCTGTGAGTCTCTGCCTTCTCTATTAATACCAGCTCCAAAATATCGGTAATGTTCGCACCTTTCTACTTTCAAATTATTATTTTGGCTTAGATCCGTTTCACTTCCTCCAATACACAGGTATTTGGTCTTACTGATGTTCATGTAAAATCCCCATTTTTCATATTCTTCTTTAATTTTTATTGTCATTTTCTCTAAATCATTTTTACTTTTCACAATTATTACTTGGTCATCTTCAAATTTAAGAGTAAAGAGTGATGTTCCATTCAAATTCAGTCCCATTCCTCTGCAGTCTTCCTTCCAATTAAATGCATTACTATTAAATATATATACTTATTAAATATATTTAATCCCATCATTTCTGAACACATCAATAGCATTATCCAATTACCTAGATATCAAATACCCCATTATTTCAACAAAGTTTTTCAAAACGAAATCATACACCAGTTTTGGTTGCTGGCATTTTAGCCAAAATTATTAAAGAACTGGAGAAAATAGCAAAGTGTATTTTTCAACAATCCTGGACTGCGCTCCAGAGACTAGTCATAACAAAACAGATAGCAATTTGTTAAAAGAATTACCGATGTGGATTGCTCTTGTAGTACAAGAATTTTCTCTTGGATTTTATAATCTGCTATATAATGCAGGGGAAGACTCATGTAATTACCTTTAAGAAAACTCTAGGATATTCAAGATATACGCTGCGTAGGCGGGGATATGGTAAGGGAGCAAATATATATATAGGTAAAGCATTGGGAATTACAAAGTGAAATCAGAAACATAAATCTTTGGGATTCTCTCATACCATGTGCTCCACATTCATTAATTTAGTAGCGAATGATGCTTCAGCCCAGGAGGATTTGGAACTCTGCGTAATCGATTGTACGCATTTCTTCGTAGGGATTCTGTGAGACGAAACAAAGCTTTGCAATTGATATGTGTGACGACCGCTTTATTTCTCATCTGGCGGATATCCCTACTGAAAACTGACCAAAAAGTGGCCATTTTTAAGGACTGGAGACAATTATATTACCTTTTAGAGATCTAAATTGGGTTTTTCAGGGTCAGCAGCTGGAGGAGAGCATTTTTTCTTCAAATCACATGTAACAGATTTTCTTAGCAGAAGACGGATTGCGATCTCGATCACTTTGACGGTGATTTTGCGAGCAGAGGAATGTTCTGTGATCTTATGACTTCGGCTCGCCTTTAGCTCAGTGTGTCGATACCTTCACCGACAGCACGAACAGGCTATATTCGACGATGATTTGTAGCAGCTTGTGGACTTAATACGTCGGTTTGTTCAGCAGACGACTATGGTCCCCAAACTTGCAGTTAACATTCTGTTTACAGACGAAACGTTGTTTACACTGGAAGGTATGCCCAATTTGTGCAGTCTGTATATATGGATACACGAAAGTCGGAGAGCCACACGTTCCCATTGCTTATTAACATGGCTGCAGCATTAATGTATGCGCAGGCCGGCTAGACTGATCGGACTTGCGCTTCCGCAAAGACTGGAGGAACAAATTATTGCTCCTTCCTGGCTCTGGCCCTACCAAAATAACTCAACGATATATTTTTTTCGACTTGTCTCCAAAAATTTTAATAATCTGAGGATCACAGATTTCTATTTAATCTTACTCGATACGATTTTCTAAATTTAGTTTCTAACTCATATCTAAATAATACAAAGTACTGATAATAAAATAAAATGTTTAATCTACCGGAAAAAATATTAATACAATAGAAAAAAATACAGCAAGTAATACTCTATTTCATTATATATAAGAGCCCCGAGAAGCAACCCTTCGTCCTGCTGTCATAACTCAGGAAGCTATTGTTTCCTCGTTTAATTTTCCGACCTTCGTTGCTATAATATGCCGTTTATTTATGTGTGTGTGTATATATGTGTATATATAGATATATATACATACATAAAATCTTGTAGGAAAGTAAATATGCTAATTCTAAGAGCATTATCATAAAGGGGGATTTTTTATTGACCATTATTTCAGTATATACTAAAATACATAAATCACAATTTTCCATTAATACGAAATTAAATTACTTGAGAACTTACTGGCTTCGAATATTTTTTCGAATATAAGAAATAATTATATTTTCTAAGGCATTTCCTTTATCTACCGCTAATCTGTTCAGTTAATACAAATTTAAAGTTATTTCTTAAAAAGTTCAAGACAAAAAATAAGGATGACAAAAGTAATGACATAGATCTTTCTCAAACTAACTTTAACTGATCTTAAAATAAACTCTGGATGAAATAATTAATAATGACATTTTTGAAACTTAATGTCTTTTTAAATATATTACCTAAGTTTCCAAAAATATCTTGTTCATAATTTGCTTTTCTTTTTTTTACAAAAGAAATGAGAGGAAATGTGTATCTACTTTGCTAAATAAACACCTACATAAAGGAGAAACATTTATATGAGTGTTAATGGTTAAACTAAGAATGAATGACTTGTAAAATATTTTATGAACGTTTACATGAAA
This sequence comes from Cheiracanthium punctorium, assembly GCA_038373885.1. Taxonomy (NCBI): domain Eukaryota; kingdom Metazoa; phylum Arthropoda; class Arachnida; order Araneae; family Cheiracanthiidae; genus Cheiracanthium; species Cheiracanthium punctorium. The sequence goes on along the minus strand of JAWZYV010003197.1, from coordinate 349,195 downwards.
ATAATTAACAACAACCAGTGAAATTAAACATTCCATTCTGAGTATTTCAAGCAGGAAAAAAAATAGCATTCAACCCAAATAAAGTGCTTTAAAAATGTTTGAATTAAACAGATTAACGTTTATTTCAAATATCTCTACAGCTTGTAACTGTTGAATGATAATTTATTTAAACACTGATAATTTTTACACTTATTTTTTTCTGTTAGGTTTTACGACATAAATTTGTAAATTTACGCTATTGAAAGCGACATTAAGAAATATATTTTGAATACCGTCTTGATTAACGTAAGTAAAAAGAAGGATCATCACGTATTCCTGCTGAATTTAAAAATCTGTTCACTTTAAAACGAAAAGAGTGGATAGTCGCTCATAAGGAGTGTCTTGTTGCTTTTATATCGTATAGGATATATTTTTTATGTTTGAAATATTTTAATTACTTTAATAATTTTAATCTAATCGTCAAAATCTGAATTTAATTCTTTCCCTTTTCTGTGTCTCTTCTCAAAAGAACTCGCATCAATTTGTTTCTCAAGTTTTCTTTCATCTGCTCTACTGCTAAAAAAAATTAAAATAACTTTACATACGCTGTCTGTTCTGGGCAGCTGCACAATTTTTGCTGTTTTCTCTCCCGCTGTGAGAAAATGTATCTTGGTAGCTTCTCGAAATTTCCCGATGAAGTGATTTCTACCACAACCTTATTTTGAATTCTCTTTTAACAGCTTTTAGTAACGACCGTTTAGCAGCTGGGCTGTTGGATCTCGGTGTGGCGAGGCTGCTCACTTCATGTGATGTGGCCTTCGCCACCGCACGTAGGCCTGCAATGCCATGCACTCCTAATATTTTTATAACTATGCTAATGCTTCCCCAAGTTTTTCTTCCTTTAAAAGCGTACACTGAAATCTAGAAATGCTGAATTGTCGGGAAAGTGAATAAAATATCACTTTAAAAGAAAAAATTCGTGCTGTTAATAATTTGTTATCGATTTATTGAAATTTTTATCTTATAATTGGTGCTCCATGTTTCGAATTTTTGTGTGCTCTCTTCAGGCAAGATGTAAAACGACGCGCGCTAAGATGAATGTATTTTCTCTATGACATCGTTATGTGGGTCAAAAATTACTTGGCCACCTCCTTCTTTTTTCTTTTGTGATTCTCCAAATGTGTTTTTTTTTTAATCGGATGACTTCGTTCAGAAATAATACAAGTTTACGATTCTTTCTGCTCATTCCTTAGTACTGTATTTTGAAAGTATCATTTTTTAATTCGCACCATGGGTGTCGGTGCATTTCCGTGAAATGGAACAAGATTTTCGCATGCAACATGTGAAAATAATTTACCTACCTACCACCAACTAGTTTCTCTATACGACAAGGAGTGAGATGGCAATACTAAAGTGTCAATAAGAATAAGTGTTCAATCGTCTATAGAGTAATAAGATTGGTAAGGATTAATTATAATTAAATTATTGGTAAGGATTATGCTTCTTATTTGCAGAATACAGAAAATAAACTGATTTCTGACCCTAAAAAGTTCTGGTCTTATTTTAATAAAAACAAATCTTTGCCTAACAATATTTGTTATAAAAATGTCTGCTTTGATGACAATAGTGATATCGCTAATGTTTTTGCCACCCACTTTAGCTCTGTGGACAAACCTAGTTCGGATTATGACAGAAATTCTCCCTTTTTTAGCAGCTCCTTGTATGATTACATTAAAATTGATAATATTACTTTTGAGGATGTTCTTTTGGCATTTAAGAAGTTGAAGTCTTCTTCAGCTGTAGGTGTTGGCAATGTACATTCCTTTATTGTGAAAGGTTGTGCTTGTGGGTTGAATTATCCTTTCCTTATTTTATTTAATCTTTCTTTAAAAACTTATACTTTTCCGGATGCTTGGAAGCATACTAAAATTATTCCTGTCTTTAAAAAGGGTGATATAAATGATTGCAAAAATTATCGACCTATTGCTATTTTAAGTCCTTTTTCTAAGATATTTGAAATTATAATGCACAATAAGGTTTTTCAGCAAGTTAAAAGTTTAATTTCCTCATCTCAACATGGTTTTATTCCTAAACGGTCTACCCTTACTAATTTATTTTGTTTAAATAACAATATTATTTCTTCGTTTGAAAACGGATATCAACCTGATGTCATTTATACCGATTTTTCCAAGGCTTTTGACTCTATTGACTTTGGTATTCTTCTTAAGAAATTGACTGCCATGGGTGTTCACATTAATCTTACTGGCTGGCATTTTTCTTACTTGAGTAATAGACAGCTTTGTGTGTATTTTAATGGTGCTGTTTCTGAGAATTTTACCTGTACTTCTGGTGTTCCCCAAGGTTCTAATTTGGGACCTTTACTTTTTATTTTGTTTATTAATGATTTGTGTTCAGGTTTGAAATTTTCTAAGTATCTTTTGTTTGCTGATGATCTGAAATTATTTAAAGAGATACGGTCTGTTAATGATGCTTGTCTTTTACAAAGTGAAGTGATCTTAATAGTTTATATGAATAGTGCATTGACAACAAATTACTTCTTAATATTATGAAATGTAGTATTCTTAGTTATTCTCGTAAATCTCAAACTTTAATTTATTCATATCATATTAATAATCTTCCTTTATTTCGTTCTCATTCTATAACTCATTTAGGCGTTGTTTTTGACAGGAAACTTGATTTTTCTCTCCATATCAATAACATTATCTCTAAAGCTTACAAAATCTTGATTTTATTAAGTGTAAAACTAAAGACTTTTCTAACCTTCATGCATTAAAAGTTTTATACTTCAGTTTGATTCGCTCTAATCTAGAATATTGTTGTCTTATTTTGGATCTGTATTATAAAAATAAAATGAAAATAAAATGAAAATTTTTCAGAGGGTACAGACTCAGTTTGCACGTTATTTATACTACAAAATTAATCCTATTTACATTCCGAATATTTCTTCATCTTACTTGAGAAGTGTCTTTGGTCTTAATAGTTTAAGATTTCGTCGTGATCTATTTTGTTTATTATTTTTTTATAAAGTTGTCAATAATATGGTAGACTGTAGTGATATTCTTCAGAGTATTTGTGTAAATGAACCGAACAGGTCTCTTCGTAATAGTCATTTATTTGTGCATCATCCAATTATAAAATATAATTACATTTACTTTTCGTTATATAAATTTTATAAAATTTATAATAATTTTTCTTTGGACTTGGATATTTTTAACATGTCTTTTAAAGTTTTAAAGTTAAGTGTTTTGAACTTTTGCAATCATGACTGGTATTAATTTTATCTCTGTATTTTATTTTTTTAATCTTGTCTTATGTAATTTGTTCTTTTATATGCATCACTTTAAATGGATTTCAATCTGTAGTGTGCATTTCTTTTATAAATAAATAAATAAAATGAATTATTGTCTTTTATTACTCAAAATAATTTGGTTAGCGGGAGTATTAGGGTTTGTATCCAATCTTTTTGAAATATTGGATTAAAATAACCTGTGTTTATTTAGGATATATATATATAATATTTAATTGAAAAAGTATATAAAGTAAATCCATGGAATCACAACCGCTGTTAAAGAGCAGCTTAATAATGAAACATAGTATAAATGTTTACATATAAATATTTCAAAAACCAAAAAAGAGCAAGATAGAAATACATAATGCCAAGCGTCATCAAAGGGAGATTGAATCTCCCTATGATGCTGCATATGTATATTTATCAAATACATATACATTAGGGTGCTTCAAAAAAAATTTTTGAATTTCTTTGTTCTCACCCTGCAATTTTTTTACAGTATCCATAAATATGATGCATGCAAAATTTCAGTTTAATCGAATAGTATTTAGAGGTAGAGCAGCACAATCGAATTCTGTTGAAAATTGGCAAAATAGACAGATGAAGAATAGTATATAATACCATAACCCGAAATAATACGACATTCAAACGGGTATAATTTCAAATGTTTAACTACTCTACAAAATTAACAATGGCAGATCAGCTAAAGGCATAAGATTTTCCCGCTTGCCTTGGCTTTCTTTGCAACCGTGCGTTGTGAGCGCAATTTTACTCACAGCCCGGTGGCGAACACCGGAACAAGTATGCCCGTAGGTATCAAAGCAAAACTATCTTCCATTCTAGATGCAATATAAGTGACAGAAAAGCCACTTTGATAGTAGCTGCTACAGTAGAAAATGTGAGTTAAAGCGTGTAAGATTTTACACTTAGTCACTCTTCAAAGGCAAGCTATCCGCTCCGAACTAGCCATTACTACAGTCATATATTGAAAGGATGGGGACTACAGCCATATATTGAAATGATCAAAAACCTTTCAATATATGTCCGTTGTCCCTTTGATAGCGCACTGGTACGGAAAACTAATTCAAAATTTATCTGGAAAAGCAAAGGAGGATCACCTACCAGTAACAGCATCAGGACCAAACATTGAAGATGAACTATTGGGTGTTCCTAAATCAAAGCGAGGGACAGGAATTGTACGGCAAATAGCATTGAAGAAGTGCTAGAAAACTGTGTACTTACTGAGCTTATGCGGGTATGTGCTTCGATGCGACAGCCAGTAATACTGGAGCTTATTTGACATCGAAACAAAAGCTAGAAAACAACTTTTATATTTTGTTTTCTGGCCCAACATTCTAGAAATTGCACCTTCTGCCGTATTCACGCAATGCATGGGACCATCAAATCCACTGGATCTACCGTACTGCTTTTTTAACGATTTCAGCCCTTATGGTTAACAATAGATCACTCTAATTTTGAACCTAGAGTGAGAAACTCTGAGGTGATGCATTCAGAGCGATATGCAATAGGTGATGGAATTTGCGCAAAAGCCAACTTCTGATGACCCATGCAAGTGAAGATTACAAAGAGATGATGCAGCTTGTTATAATTTTTCTGAGAGGAACACTTATTTGTGGTGTACTCTTTCGTGGTCCAGGAGCTATCCATCATGCCAGAAGGATGTCAGAAATCCTTTATAGCTTCAATTAGTGGATATTTCGTAACCAGTTCAAATTTGCAGCACAAGAAAACAAAAATATTCGTGACATCTATATCTTTATTGTGAAGGAATAGCTGAGAGTTTGTTTTACAGCACCCCTTCTTGTGCAAGCACCGAGAAATTATTTGAAACTTCTCCAACGTCTTTTAGCATACTAACAGGAAAAACCCGGACTATCAGCTAAGGATAACGACAAACTGTCACTACATCTGTAGTATTTTTGTGAACATCTCGTAGCACTATTCTTTGATTCGGGTATTTTAGAGAAGTAAAAGCGAAAGATGATAAAAGCCCCTCAGAACAAGATTGGACGGATGTACCACTGGAACGCGCAAGACTGCAAAAACAATTGACGAATTGATGAGACTAAGACATTATCCAGTTTTGTAATGAAAAACACAGACATTGTTTTTAGTCTATTAGGTACCGATAAGGAGTTCCTGCAAATTGATCCTGAGCATTGAGAACTTTACTACGAGCGAAGCTTGGAAATAGCAAATAAACCGAGAGTAGTGTACAACAATGCGGAGCGTGACGAGATTCTTACCGAGCATTTGCTAAAGACTATCGCTAAGAACGAAGAGCAGAAACAGTGTCTTCTTCAAGTGATTCAGGAACATCAAAAGCAATAAGAGTATCCTTAAAAATTAATTTCAGACCTAATGAATGAGTGATTATACAGGGTGTCCAGCCTTAATGTGACCCAATAGCTAATTCCCGAACCGTTCGGTTTAGATATGCACTTCCAATTTAAAAAATGTTTTAAAAAGGGTAAGAATGTTTTTACGTGCTTTTCGAACCAAAAAACCCATTTAGAAAAAAATTACAAAAATTAAATTTTTATACGGTCCCCAGGTCCTATCACTTATATTTAGGAAAAGATGCAGTACACAAAAACAAAGTAAACACAAAAAGTTTCATTTTATTACGATAAAAACTGACCACGTTATGGAACTTTGAAAATCATACATTTCATCCATTTTCTCGGCCAATTTCAAGAAGCTAGTAAGGGACCGTCTCCAAAGTGAAATTAATTGGAACTCTGCCAGGAAACTTTCGCTCTTGCACGTCACTCTTATGTAAATCGTTTTTAAATTTAAAAGTACATACATTACGTTAATATTACAATAATTGAGTACTTAAGAAACAAAATTTATTCCGTGTACGTGTAAAACATAGATAAAATAAATATTTTGGACGAAGAAAACTTTTCAAAAGCAGTTCCAAAAAAATAGACTTATTTGCCTGCGGCTTCAGACTGATTTGCTGCGATACTGATCATGGCGAACGTTAAAAATCTGTTGTGTAGTCGCTTGCAATTGCATACAGCCGTATTCTAATATTACGAATTCTAGTATGGGAGAACGAGATGTATACAACTGGTCTCCAGGCATTAGCTCCTGCGCCAGGACTGGACGATAAGGAAATGCACCGTACGTATGTAATATGTTCCACACCGTCGGTTTTGAGTAGGAACAAGCCTTGCTAATATCCTGGACACTACTTTCAGGATGAGCCAGGGCATATCCTAGAACATCCTCAGCGGGTATCCGCAAGCTTGAAGGTGTGGCACGAGACAAGGGAATACGTCTATGACAACTCCCAGTTCTATACAAGCGTTGAACAGCACGGGCAATTGTACAATAAGATAGATGTCTTCGACTGGGAAATTTAATGGCATAAAGTCTTGCCGCCTCTCTCTTATTTCGATTATACTGCCCATACAACAGTACCATTTCGCAGTATTCTTCATTTGTATACATCTCGTTCTCCTGTACTAGAATTCGTAATATTAGAATACGACTGTATGGAATTGCAAGCGACTACACAACAGATTTTTAATGTTTGCCATGATCAGTACCGCAGCAAATCAGTCTGAAGCCGCAGGCAAATAAGTCTAAGTTTTTCGAACTGCTTTTGAAAAGTTTTCTTCGTCCAAAATATTTTATTTTATCTATGTTTTACACGTACACAGAATAAATTTTGTTTCTTAAGTACTCAATTATTGTAATATTAACGTAATGTGTGTACTTTTAAATTTAAAAACGATTTACATAAGAGTGACGTGCAAGAGCGAAAGTTTCCTGGCAGAGTTCCAATTAATTTCACTTTGGAGACGGTCCCTTACTAGCTTCTTGAAATTGGCCGAGAAAATGGATGAAATGTATGATTTTCAAAGTTCCATAACGTGGTCAGTTTTTATCGTAATAAAATGAAACTTTTTGTGTTTACTTTGTTTTTGTGTACTGCATCTTTTCCTAAATATAAGTGATAGGACCTGGGGACCGTATAAAAATTTAATTTTTGTAATTTTTTTCTAAATGGGTTTTTTGGTTCGAAAAGCACGTAAAAACATGCTTTACCTTTTTTAAAACATTTTTCAAATTGGAAGTGCATATCTAAACCGAATGATTCGGGAATTAGCTATTGGGTCACATTAAGGCTGGACACCCTGTATATTGTGTGTATTTGATAGGTTTTGCATATTTTTCTGCATTTGATTTGTATTTCATGTTTTTCCTATAATCCATTTGTATTTCATTTTTTTCTTATTGTATATTTTCTTTTCTCATAGATATAAAAAATATATAATGTAACTTTATTATTAATTACGCATCCTTGCGCATTTTTGTCAAGATTTCGAAATTTGAATACGCCTGCGCGACCTCTAAATATAAATATATTTTACCAAAATTTTACACAATTTATCATTATGCATAGTGGCACAAACTGAGAGGGTAACATCAACAAAAATACAAAGTTCATATTTTTTTCATAGACTTCTTAAGCACCCTAATATACATATTAATATTTAGCACTATTTTTAGTAATTTTATTTTAACCGTGAAAGCATTCATTTTTTACAAGTCTGTTTCACACTCTGTGAAAGTAAAACATTAAATTTCTGGCCAGTTCCAATGTAAAAAAAGATTACAGATGAAACAGCTAAAAGATAATTTTGTAATCAGTACACAGATGTGAATACCATTCCACAAATCATATATTCAGTAAAACTAATATCACCGTCTATTACATATACTAACGCAAAAAATACATGTATACCTAGGTCTCTAAATCTAAAGTTATATCTAAACACTCACAACTGTTAGGCAAGCAAAATACGAAACTATATTATAAAAACTCTTGTATAGTTTAGTTAAAACACAAATTTTCTTCTTTTTTATACTCCCCTAAAACTTATTCAACGATTGAATGAAACTTTCTACGTTTTTTTTCTATTACTACTTGATTGTTACGTTATTTTACATGTTTAATAAAAAACAAGCTATTTCTACTGAATATTTTAGGTTATTGCGCAGGCTAAAGTTTACCGACCAGCGCATATCACCCTCTCTAATCGAGTATCTTAAAGGGATGAAAGATTTTTCTTCCCACTTTTGCTCTTCATCCTCCTGGCATCATGGCAGCACCCCCTGTTGCTCCTAGGAAGAGGCTCGTCTCCATCAAAAGTTACAGCATAGAGGTTTGGATCATTTAAAATTTTCTATGCATTTGCAAAAATATATAATAGTTATTATAGCAGGAATTATTGATTTCTTGGAACTTGATTTCGCTGTTTTGATTTGCGAAAGAAACAATTAAAAAATTATTTTATGGCGAGTTTTTTTAATGTGTTTTTAGCGGTAGAAGTTAATAACGTCCGCACCTGCAATTAGCAATTGTCTTAAAGATTTTTTTTTTAATTTTTATTCTTGTTCCCTGAGAAGGTTGAATTACTTTGAAATTATTTACGAAGTTTTGAAACTAATTTCGAAGGAAATAGTTATACGGCCGAAAATATTTTCCTAGTTTTGATATCCTTAACAGTTATTTTACAGTTGAATTATGAGAGAAAATATTTAAATTTTCAGTTATTGTAAAATTAGTAGATTTGAGAGTTAAGTTAGATTTGCTTTACAGGAGTAATTTTTTTTTTCAATTTATATTATACCGAAAGAGATACATTTAGACAGACATTCAAAGGTGTTTTTTTTTTGTTCAAAACTATTTATAAATGAACTTTTCATGGGTTCTAAAGTAACTTGATCGGCTAAAAGCACTTTTAAAATCTTAATTTGTGATAAAAACTATTTCATTTTTTTATTACAGAAATTATATAGAAGTAATGCTTTATTTTGAAATTTAGTTGCTGGACGAAACTAGAATTCAGGAATTTTAAATATGCATCTACTTTTCTTTTTATGTAGCTTAACTCGGGTGATCATCTCAAGTATATGTTAATTTTTTTTAAATAATTTACAATCGCGATTATTATTTTTCCACAAGAAGAGTATGCGGTTTACATAAATCTTTTTTTTTATGCCGAGAAAGAATGGGACACTCAATAAATGCGTTTATAAGCTTTGAATGAAGCAGGTACTAATTTATTTTATGAGCTCTGGAGTACTTAATTTCGAATCTTAAAAAATGTTGAAATTTTAGTGTTGCTAGTTTACATATGAATACAACATATGAACCCATAACGAAATAAGTAGATAAAAAATAATAATTTTTCATTGTTTCTATTAAAGAGTACTTTTTATTGCTACACAAAATATATTTTCATTTGAAAAAATGTTGACGTGATTAAATAAGTCAAACTTTGTAGCAGAGGATAGCTGTATCTTTTTGAGATCAGATTATTACGATAACAAACCTCGCAGTCATAGAGTAAACGAATTTTTAATGAGATTTTCTAATTGAAAAAGAAAATTGAATGTAATATTCTAATAGCCGGACATCCTCAACACTAAAAGTTTTATAAAAGTGTTTGCTTCAGTCTTTATGAAGAAATTACAAAATAATACTTTTGGTATTGTTCGAAAAGTTCCATTTATTGTGACACTGTGCTAATAATCTAAATTATGATTATAGTGTTTGGATTTCATTTGAGTACCAGAAGCAGACAATTTTCGGATGAAAATTAAATTTTGAAAAGAAGTAAATGAAAAAAAGTATATTTTTCGATTGAAAAAAGCCGCGCTCCTTAGACTTCGCAATCTATATATATATATTTTACAGTTGCATCAGTATCCTTCAGGTCGGAAACAATCTTCCGATAAAGAAAATAAAATGATAGGTTACGTTTGTAAATTTTTTTTGTTCCCCAGAAATCACCTTACAATATTCAAATCACGCTTAAACTTCCGAAAAAAAACCCATCATCTATTGCTACAACTCATATTTGATGTTTGTAAATTACCCCTGAAATTCCAGTGAAGCCCTATTTTGTAGATTTGGAGTGATTTGAGGCAACTTTCAAACATTTGGAATGAAAAGGCATAAAATAGCACATCACAGTCTTTTGAAAATACACTTTGGACTCCAATAGAAGTAAATTAAATTTGAAGGAGTGTTACTTAAGAAAAATATTTTAATAAAAGATGTCTACGCGAACTTGGATTCTATTTTTGAAAAATATACAAGTCATAATTATTAACATAATTCAAAATTTGACACAAATCAGAGATTTTATATCAAAATATTTCCAGAATTTTAGCATGTATATACAAAATTTGAAGTTATGTGCATGAATATTTAAAAATTTCTATTTAAAGCAGATTTAAAAGTCCTCTGCCCAAAGCACCCCTCCTTAGGCAGATAGCCCTTAAGTAGCTTTGCCCTCAAGTAGCTAAAATAAAAAGTATCCTATAATTTTAGCCACGGATAAAAGAAAAAAAAATGTTTGCTCACTCGCAGTGAAAAGTTAATTAATTTAAACAATCGTATCTTATCATATATTCAATGATTAAGCATTAAATCTCACTACATTGTTACTTTTGCACATCGACATCTTTTACGGAAGTTTCTTTAAAGTTGGTTTAAAATTTTGAATATCATAATCCTTACTCAAAGAAAAAAGTAAAAACATTTGGAAATTTCTATAAGAACGCTTGCATATTTTTGAATGCAAGTGCTACTTTACGAAAATACATAAAAGAAATATAAACATACATAACTAAGCAGATTATAAAAGTTACAAATCTTTCCGAATATTTTTATAAAACTGGATGATCAAAAAAGAATGTTTTTTCTCTTTCTTCAATATTTTGTTTGTCCCCTAATTGCACAAGTCATGAAAAATGTACTGCAAAGTGTTAAGTTCATGTGTGATTTTTATAACACTAAAGATAAAAAATAATTTTATATGTATTCATCTTAAAATCTTAAATAATATTGAATATGTATGTTTGACCATATATTATATTTAAAGAAATAGCTAGATATTTCGTTCTGCTTAAACTTAATTCCCCCGATTGAGTAATCAAAAATACCCTTCTGATAGAATAGCAAGTTATTCTAATTACTTAAATCTTAACACTGAAATAATTCTGTGAACGTGTAGTTAAACAGTACAAAGATGTTTAATGAAGTGAATATTTCAATAATAAACTAAACAGTATTTACAGTTTGGTTTGTTAATGGAATGCCAAACTTTAAGGAAAGGTAGGGCACATCAAAAGCTTTGAGAACTTCATTAACAGAGCACGCATCTTAATAAATATTACTTTAAAACATTGTAATGAAAGTTTAGAAAAAAATTGCTTTTGAAAACTTCTACGTTTACCTAGATGTAATAGTCAGAAATGAAATTGAAAGTGAGCAATAGGGAAAGGAAGTTTGTAGCTTTTTCGACGAAAACCAAATTTAAATATGAGTAAGCATTCTTTTTTTCTGTATTCTGGAGAACAATTTAGCAAAGCATTTGCTTTTAACAAAAGTATCAGCAATCGTTAATTTTGCTCTTTACCCTTTAAATTCTTATCTGCTGGAAGCTTTTGGTTTCCTAGAATGTCACAAAATTACTTTTTTCAAATTATACTCCATTTTATGAGGATGTTATCCGTGCATCCCAAATTTGCACAAATTCAGCCTTTAACGTGTGAGGATTATCATCCTATATGCTCAACTTTCCAGGGTCGAATACATTACTTAAAAGCATAACTTCAGTTTAATAAGTAGTTATTTGATCTACCACAAAAATATCACTGAAAAGAAAACTGCAAGGTTCACGCAGACCCCCGTAGCCAGGGGTATGCATTTGGGCAGTGTCCCTCCCCCCATAGCGAAAATTTTGTCCGCCCTCCAAATTTGCAGAATAGATAGAATGGTGAACTGAAAAATAATATGCGGAATTACCACACATTACTTTTACAACAGCGGTAACCAAAAGGTAGTTATTTTTTGTTAACAAAATTAAATGGCTAGAAAATTATATGTGAATTAATTAAATTAAAAACTCAAAATTAATTTTAAAATATAATTAAATTAATAAAAACAATTAAATTAATACAATGGTCAAAAACACGCTTATGTGATACAGTGAAACCTCCGAAAGTTTAACACTTGCGGTACTCTCAAAAAGTCTCCATCTTTCAGAGGTGTCCAACTTATAAAAGTATATTTCAATATTATAGATACGTTCCCTTCCCCAGAAAAGTGTCCAACTTGGGAGGTTTAACTGTAATTAAAGGACCTCTCAGGAGAGGAGAAAAATAATTTAAAATGCATATCCAATCTGGGGAACTGCTCTCTTCTAGTCGAATTGCCTGTCTACGGGCTGGGTTCATATGCCATTTTAAATAATCTGTGGCGGCGCGAGATTGCCTCCGCTCACACAACACCTTGGCAGTTAAATACCAAGCGAATCGGTACCTTTTGGCTCGGTTGTGTAACGCCACAATCTACCACGTGGATTTTCCAGGTTCGAAACCGGCTTTCGCCACACGCCCTCCCTTTAAATCCATTTTGCGGAAGATTATATTAATTGCGATTTGAAAAGTGATAGGAGATTTGACGGATACTCTGTCTACATTATATGAAAGATATGTTTGAAATCACCAAGCGTTTTACCAAGATTATTTTGCACAGAGGAGATTGAGTTTAATGTATAAGTAAACCAAATTTTGTATGAAGACGACTGCAATAGCTGAAAATATTTTAAAAACCTATTAAAATGGCGTAAGCTCATTTTAAATGACTTTCTCAGGCAAGAGGAAAAATATATAGTTTTAAATTATAGTTCTTGTTGTATCTTCTGAAGAATCCTGTAACTTTGTATTAAGTTTAAATATCGTGGTGCTTCTGAATAATTTTGGCTGTGGTGATCGCCAGTCCGGAGCAAAAATCTTCTTCAGAGGGGTAGTTCAAACAGTGCATAGCTGCCGCAACGGCTGAGCGCGCGCATCTAAAGACACGATGTATAATCTGTTTGACGTCGAGGCGATTGCCGCACTTTTGAAAATTTTAAAAGCCACCAGCAGAAATCTTTATATTCTAAAATTATAATTTCTTTTGTTAAAAAAAAAATGCCGTGACTAACAAATCACAGAATAAAACAGCTTATAGTTTCTTTTTTGAAAAAAGGGAATTCCGCGACTTAAAATGACAGAATAAAATAGCTGAAACAATTTTTATTTTGTTTTTTAATGAAAATGTTCAAAGATGTATAAATGGCGTTTTCTTAAATACTGCATAAATAGAACACCATTTATGCATGTTTTTGTTTCCCCAAGACCAGCCGAGAGTTTACCAGAGAAGTGTTCAGTATCTGACAAAAACACTGAACATTGATGGATAGTTGAAGTGTGAAGGTCCAGGATTCTGCACTACCACGCGGCTGTATATTTAACGGTCTTGGTCCTGGTAGGTTGTCTCCAGACGTAATTAAATACGCGTTAGATTTTCTTAAGAAGTCTTCAGACCAAGACATTCCTCCATTTGGCAGATAGCCCCAGTTTGCTTTGCCTTAATAAAACAACAACATCCGGGTTTTTTATTGTGTATGTGAGTTATCTAGAAAAGTAATTATATTTTTCCTTAAACAAGAAGACAGTGCTGTTATAATTTTTTTCTTAAATAAATGTAAATGTCTTGCTATAAGTTTTATCACAAGTATTTCATACATATTTTTTCTGTACATAACACTTGTTTTAGAAATTCCTCTTAATTTGAATATTTTCATTTTAGAGAATGAAAACCCTGACTTAAAGTGTTTTAAAATAATCTTTTCACATATTCTTCTCCGTATCAAACGTGATTCTCCAGGGTTCTTAGTGATTCTCTTTGCATTCAACATAAATGTACGGAACATGGATCGTTATAACTTCTCCACCCCCTTCTCTCACATTTAAGGGATTTCTTTTACTGACATATATCTCTCTTCCTCAAGAGTTCTGGAATGTGCATACCATCAAAAACACGACAAATTGTATTTGCTTTTTAACCAGCATTAAGGCTGATACTGTTTCTAAAAATAATAATAATAATTAATTTCATTGTCATGAAGAAAGAAAGAGATATTCAGATGGATATATAAAATTTCCAACCTATTCAATGAAGTAGAATCGGAATCTTTTCTCATCATCTAAAAAAGTACTTTTCATTTGAATTAAATACTTATTTGTATTTTTGAGAAAAAATCACAAGATCAAAATTTAATTATAATATCATACAGGAAACTTTATTTAGGGTATTCAACTGCAATACATACATATTTGTTAAAATATTTTCTGTAAAACACATAAATACTTGCAACAAGAAAGATATTTTGTTTTAAAGCGATATAAAGATTTTTAAAACATAGCAAAATATTTCACAAAAATGTTAATTATTATTGATAGAAAAAACTCCGTTTTTATATACAGTGTGATTATAATTCAAGTTCCACTTTAAAACGATCAGAAAAGGAAAACTACTGGACCAAATCTTATCAAACTTGGTAATTGTGTAAAGGTGGTCTGGGGGTTTATTATCCGCAGAAAAAAAGCTAAAAAATTCAACAACAGGGGCAAGGACGTATTTAAGGGTGTGGGTGTGGGTGTGGGTGGGGGTTCAGGGGTCCGACCCCCTCCCCCATGAAGAACCTTTTTGGAGGGGTTCAAAAATTTCGGAGGGGGGGTCCAAACGGTAAAAAAGGCAGTATATTTCTCAAAAGGACAATATGTCATTCTCATTTTAGTAAAAAAAATCAAAATTTCGTGGGGGAGGAGGTTTGGACCCCTGGACCCCCCCTCCTTCTTAAATACGTCCTTGCCCCTGGTGTTGAAACTTTTTTTTCGCCGATAATAAATCCCTATGCCACCTTTACACAGTTACCATGTTTGATAAAATTTGGTCCGGTAGTTTTCCTTTTCTAATAGTTTTAAAGAGGAACTTTAATTATAATACCCCTGTATATAAATATTTAGGGTATCTTTAAACCTTTCGCTTTCAATCCGGCCATCCCGGCCGAAAATGCACGCTCCCAGATATCCGGCCTTACGGTTGGACGATGCTTCTTTCCCCCGTGCTTTGCAACATCCATTTACAAGTGTCAAGTGTGGAAAGCACCTTTCTGGTGTTTGCTATTGTAACCCCTCCCCCTTTGGGTGATTTACGCTGTGTTTACGAAAAAGTGCTTTGCAAATACTTCGGGGAAGGACAAGGTGGAAGATACCGCTTTCACTCCCACTGATTCTTTGCACTCCTGTTTCGACAGAGATACATCTACACAGGTCCAAAAGGAATGTGTTTCGTGGGGGAAAGCACACAAAAACATTTCTCGGGAGTTTCCGGGTGTCTGAGCAAGCATTCCAAATCAAAGCTGGGGAGCGAAAGGGATAAAATTTATAGAATCTCCTTACTATAATTTTGAAAATTCTGTGAAAAATAGAATAAGGAAATTAATAATTTATTTTTTTTAGCCATCCTTAGTATCAAAAGTGAGTACCTATTGTTTTTTATGAAATCAGACACTTTTAAAAATTGTAAATTTATCAGATTACGTTTGTCAGATTTAAAATATGAAATAAATGTATTATTTTTACTTTTGTATATGCAGAATGGATAAAAACTTTTATTTCGTATTTCAGAATGAACAAGATATTTTCGTAGATTAAGAAAAGTAATTATATCTATTTTTGCAACTCAACTGTGATTATCATTCAATTATATGTGTATATAAAGAACCAAAAAATTATTAACTTTATGTCTACTCTTTATCGAAAAAGTTTAACGGCTATTCGTTATCTTCTAAATTTGAAATCTATTATTTAGCATTGCGAGACATATTCTGGAGAATTTCAAAAATTATCACCTGAAAAATTTTGAAATCATAATTCAGTTTCAAACAAGAAAAACACTTAAATTTTCTTTAAATCTGCTAAAATATTTAGTTGATTCTTGAAAACTAAATAAAAGTTTTGAAACACCCTGCACAAAAAAAAATTATAATTTAATGCAGGTTTATAACATTTTAAATACGATAAACTTAATATTTTAAGTATATTATTTTAATAAAATAAGTACGTACTTTTGGTACATCCAGTAGATATCTGTATATGCCTAAAATATGTCTAAAATTAATGTATGTCTAATATTATATATGTCCAATGTTATATATGTCTAAAATTAATTTAAAAGTTTTTTAAACTAAGCTATTGCAATCTCTTGATAATAAGTTTCACAGAATAATTAAATAATCTGCTTGATAGAGGAAAAAATAATTTGCTTTAGATTTAAGAATATATATCATTAATAGCCTAAGCCTTCTTTTGTTTTTAGGCATTAAACATAAAAAAGAGATTAAAATATTTCTTCTTAACTTCCTAACAAAGCTATAATATGGGTCAAAAAACAGGGTTTCATTTTGAACTTCCAAGAATGTAATATGCTAAAACTTAAATTAAAGTACGCGTTTCCTAACTATGCCAGCGTAGTCAGTTTTAATAAAAATTATTTATGACCGTTCTTAATTACCAGTCAAGCAACAAGAAATTTTAATTTTATATTATCTGGTATAAAAATCGGTTTTCCAGTTTATTTTCAATAACTGAAAATAAAAATAAGAAAAAAATATTAAGCCAATGAAGATTTTATCCATCCATGTTTTAATAATTTTTTAAAAAAATAATTCAACAAATTTTGACTTCTTAAAAAATGTGTTAAATTTTATGTATATTTAAAAAAAGGTCTCGATAAGTTTTTTCATTCATCTATTAATTGCATGATTTGTTCAATGCAGCAAAAAATACGGCTCTTTTAACCCATTTATGCCTAGTGTCCCTTTTTTGGGACGGCATTTTCGCTATTAATCGAAAACGTTATTTATTTTTCCTAGCCTTTATTCATGAGTATTGAGCCTCAACTCTACAAAATATTTTAACATGACCAAGTAGGATGTTGATATTTCGATTTTTATGCATAATGATTCTAAAAGAAATCCTCCCTTGTTCAAGAAGTTGACATCAGAAATTTATCTATTATTTCTGTTATCAGTAAAAATCGAAAAAAATATCCAGGCACAAATGGGTTAAAAGAAAGCACCTTTTTTTAATTGTAATTAATTGGAAAGTGTTCCAGTTATAAAAATAGAAAATACCATTTTCTTAGATGAAAATAATTTAAAATTGTTGAATTTATAAGAACAGATAAATGCATAAGTCCCAAAACTTTATTTATAAGCGAAACAAGTGGCACGTAAGTTTTATTAAACAACTGGTATGTGTCTGTAAAATTTCGCTCTTTTTAACTTCCTGTTCAGTGGCAGATACAGAATTTTTGAAGGGAGAGAGACTAATTTTTTTTTTTTAAAAAGCTAATTTCGACGAAATGAAAATGTACAATAAAGCAAAATCTTAGTCTAAAGCAATTTTTTTTCTGGGGAGGGGGGGGGGTAGTTATATAAAAACTTTTATGACTTACACAAAATGTTCCCCTAAAGCAATGTCTTTTGGGGGTTAGCTTCTTCGCTGAATTTTTCACTGACCTCGCTCTTCTAAAAAAAAGATTTCTGCCTCACTGACTAGTCCTTTATTGAGAGAGTAGTGGTTATGCTTTTTTAGAGCAGTTAAACCCCACACCATGGCACAGTGGTTATGTCACTGAAAATGGTAGACGGCCGAAGTGTGAAGGTCCCGGGTTCCGGTCCCATCGCGCGGCTGTCGATCTAACGGTCTGGAGTTTTGGTAGGTTTTCTCCAGATGTAACGTGAATACGCGTTGAGAATCCCTTAGAATGTCCTCCTACCAAGGCACCCCCATCCTTGACAGATCGTCCTAATGTAGCGTTGCCAAAGTCACACAAACAATAGAGTAGTTATACCCCGCATTTGAAATTTAAGCAAAAGCACTCTTTATCATATAAAGAACTTCCTTGCAAGTATTTTATTTAATTTTTGAAGTAGAAAGCCAATGGACTCTTAAAATTTATCAAAATTTCAAGTAAAGCAGTACAAGAAGCTAAAGCTAAAAATTAAAGAGGAATTTTGAAAGGTTATAAAAATCATTTTTCCCATAAAAGGGAATAGAACAAGCTCTTGGGCTCTAAACTATGTATAATTTGTAGAAAGTATGTTTAGTGTTTCCATCAACAAATGCAAAACTTTTAAAAGATACAGCTTAAATGATTGTGTATAGTTTAAAATGCTGTATTAAAATGCATAATTCAATTTTTAATTTAGGAAAAAGTGTTTATAAAATCATGCTATGACAAGCGATTTCTGAA
The DNA here is from genome assembly GCA_038373885.1 of Cheiracanthium punctorium. Classification (NCBI taxonomy): domain Eukaryota; kingdom Metazoa; phylum Arthropoda; class Arachnida; order Araneae; family Cheiracanthiidae; genus Cheiracanthium; species Cheiracanthium punctorium. The sequence continues at coordinate 330,701 of JAWZYV010003197.1, read as the reverse complement.
AGTTATAAGAATATTAATGTGGAAAAAACAGAATGTTTTGGGCTTTATTCCAAGTTCATCAGACTATTTCTTGGTTTTCTACCTTAATCGCCATCACAGCTCATTGTTGTCTAAAAGTGGTAGCTATAGGAACGAAAATAATGCTTTTATGCTGCATTAATAAGTATTATATGCCCTTCATTGAAAGTACGGATGGGAGTAGAAAACATTCCCAGCAGCTATGAAAATGTGCTTGTCCTGTTAACGACGTGCGGTAGCAATAACTGAACCACCACACAAAATGCACTTAGTGTAATCCCTTCTCCGCCCCGTTTAACATATATAAACAGCTTGCCATTAAAGATATTCCATCCAGCTCCATTCATTGAAAAAATATTACTTGCTTTTCCATCGACACAGCCTCACTTTTCACGCTACAAATGAAAAAATAAATAGATCCGCGTGTCTAGAGGTTACATCGGTCTATAAAAATAAAGTAAGCAGTCAGTTGAAGCTGGTACAATAAACGGTGTACAGTTTAAGAGATTTGCCATAAAATTTTCTTTAGCTTAATTTTTTTTAATTATATTTTATATTGATTTATTATTTTTATTATTTTTATTATTCTTTTAACAGATTTCGAAATTTTTCAGAAGTGAAACCATTGAGTTCTTGCAGCGCATGGCACTAATAATGTAATAAAATACTGCAATTGCGTTTATTTACAAATTATTAATTTTGCTTAAAAGTGAAGTTTCAGTCATAAATTTATATTTCTCAATGGATATAAAATATTTATATGCAGTGTATCTATAAATTTTAAAACACTTAAATTTCATCTGTATCTGAAAATGATAAAAAGTACTGTTAAGTACACCTTCTCAGAAAGTATTCGAGTAAAAGCGAAATTTCCTATTTCAGCTTTGAGAATAATCAAACAATTTTTGAAAAACTCATAACTCGACAGAAGTATGAAACATCTTAATTATATACCCTAATTCATATTTTATGATAAACAATTTTTAATATACGAAACTAATGTAGGAAGCTTGACTTTTACTGGAATACTTTTTTGAGAGGGTGTATATTTTAAAGTAATATTTTCCGTGATTAAATAAGGATATAAAAATTCTCTTTAAATATAATTTTCGCATATTTATTTAATATATTCAATATTAAAAGCTCGATAGTAACACACTACACTCTTAAGATATTTTAAACATAAACTTCAAAAAAGCATAACAGTAATCTTTCACGTCTAACTTCAATTTATTGTTATTTTTCTGTATAAATGATGAGATTTGCAAAAACATGTTTATCTGTGTTCGAACGCTCTTTAAAGAACTGTCTGTTATGCGTTATCGAATTTTATCTGTTATCCTACAAATTACTTTCTGGCAGTCAAAAAGAATTTGAGTATACTAAGTGCTTCAGAAATTAAAAAATCCCGAAAACCCTTGAGTTTGCGAATAATTTTAATCTTAAATGCAATTTGTTCTATAAAAATCTAGATCATACAGGGTGTCCCAAAAAGGTGGTACCACGCTTTAATTCTTTATCTATTACAGCTATGAGGGCAATGTAAATTCAAAAAAAGTTCTAAATAAGGTGGGAAAAAATTACTCTCGTTAATTTTGTAAAAAAGTTGCACTTTGTAAATTTGTATACAACTCCCGTACAAAAAAATTGCTAATTAGTAAAATGTGCCCCCATACATTAATGTGATTTACAAAATTTCAGCCTTTCATCATAAAACGTCTCACAGATATCTTTAAACAAAAATGATCAGAATCTGTATATGAATTTGAATGTAAACGTTTAATGTTAGTGTGGCGGCACGAAGATCACCTCCGCGCACACAGCACCCGGCAAATGAAGGCCAGTCGAATGGGTACCTTTTGCCCGATCTGGATTGCGCCTCATTCAACCACACGAATTCCTTGGGTTCAAACCCAGCTGTCGTCGCACGTGCTCTCCCTAACCCTTTTCTTTCGTAATTTCTGCTCAACCCCTGAAAAAATATGTTTGACGCGATTTTTTTCCCTTTAAGGGGTATTGAAAAGTGGTTTAAGTCAGCATATATTTATCTTCATATTGCTGAAACTTTTTAGGATATAATTCTCTAATTTTATGTATCACTTCGTTAGTAGACGGGGCGCATTTTACTAACTGGAAACTTTTTGTGCGGAGGCAGTATACAGATTTAAAAAGTGTAACTTTTTAAAAATCACGAGAGAAATTTTTCTTTTCATGGTCCTCTTTCCTACCTTATTTTGAACATATTTTTTTCAATTTACATTGTCCACTTATCTCTAAACGATAAAAAATTAAAGCGCGTAACCCCCTTCTGGGACACCCTGTATATTCGTGAGACAATTGAAAATATCGAGATTGTAAAATCTGTATATATAGAATCTAATAGTCTCTATTTAAAAAAATGAAGTCAATCAAATGAAACAGATTTCTGAAAATAATTCCTTCTGTCAAATACATAAATTCCTCTAAAAATTTAAATAAATGTGCCATAGGTGTTTTGGACACACAAAAAAAAGGCCAAAAAAGGGATGAAAAACTAGTGACAATCTATATATATTAAAATATAAAATCTATACACATCAAGACACATGATGCACATTTACAAGTAGCCGTTAAGTAATTAATTTTAAAAACTGATATTGCCATTTTTTCAATCATATATAAATGCATATCATTAAAATATCTTTAAATTAAAAATCGTTTTCGAAATTTACAAATATTTTAGCCAAATTAGCAAACATGTTGAAGAATTCTAGTATTTATTTTATTTTAATATTTTCTATTAAGTAAAGTCGCTCTACAAATAATTAAATAGAATTAAAAACAAATTAAATACATTTTAGTATTACTAAGTTCATTTTCTTAAAATAGCATATTTTAGAAATCAAAATAACTTAGTCCAAAAATGGACATATAAAATAATATATATATTTTTTTAAATAAATTTTCTGCATACTTTTGTCAAACTAAGTGTACTAGCCAAATATACAATTTTGTAGAATATTAATACAGAAATTAAAAGTATTAAACAGTTAAAATCAAAGTACATAATTATGCGTTATACGATATTTTTCAATAATAATTCATTTTAATGAAGAACGCTAACAGGTAAAATAGTTTGCAGTTATAAATGGCATCCTATAGTTTCATACTAATCATCTCCTTTAACTTCTAATAATGGAAGTTAAATATAAGTAATATGAAATAAATAAGGCATAGTTAAAGAAAACATTGAATGATTGAACAATTTTTGCTAAATGTTATTTAAAAAAAAGAAGAATTTTATTTGGGAGAAGCAGGGGTTGGGGAGGGGGGAGGATAACACACCATTAATTTCATACATTAGTTTCTTTTCCATGTCCAAGCCATACTATTTATTCAAAATCATTTCTAACTGTACTATTATGTATGTATTTCAAAGGCAATATAATTAACACTGCAATTATGGCATAGTAAAACGTCAAAGTGCACTTAATATCTTTCCTTCTTTCTTGATCCATTTACCGCCCATTGCTAAATCACCACGAATAACGTTAATAGAAGCCGTCAAAGGATGTGAAAAAAAAAGGGGGCCAAATAAAGTAGATCGAAAAAGAAAAAAGATGGTCTTTAGATCTCCTAGAAAGACCAAAATCTTCTTTCAGCCATAACAGGCGAGTGCGTTCGGCCCTTAGTGGCTTCCTCTGTAAGCAATGGTCCGGGGGACAACCTGGACTTAGCGACTTCCTGTCTCACTAGCCATTTCCGCCGCAACTCGATAATTCCATCTGGATTTTTCCGATTTTTTTTCCCCTTCGTCTGCTAGCCATTTTATGATCACAACTGTTGCTGAGTAAATTTTTACGTGTGGAGAGGAGTTGTAGCTTAGACATATGGTTAAATAAATAAAAATAAAATGACACATTGAGTTTCTTTCTTTCTTCTTCTTTCTCTTTCTTTTTTAAAAAAGAGTGGTTTAATATTTTCTTCATGGATTGTAGTTGTAAAATAAAATAAATTTCTTTTTGTGTGCATGCAAGTAGTAGCTAGAACGTAGATTTAGAAGCTCTTAAAACTAGAGATATCTAATAACTATTAAGTGTTTCTAATTAAGACACAAACTTGAATAACGCAGAAATGCTTATTTGCTAAAAAGATTAAATCAAGAATATCAATTGTTTTGATATTCTTGATTTAAATTGTTTTGATATTCTTGATTAATACGGTATGTTTTTAACTAGTTTAAACTCTTGAACTTCTCAATAACAACTACCTTCGTAGTGCATTTCACCCCTCAGTCTTTTTAGGCATCGTTATTTAAATTTTTAATTTAAAATTTTAGATTATATTTAACCCTTTTTGTGCGGCCCGGCCCAAATCGGCTTGGGCGGTTAAGGACGAGCCGAGCCGTATTGGGGCGGATGAGTGAAAAATAGGGGTGGAAGGCAGTGGCGGCTCCTCCATTTGAGCACATGAGCACGTGAACCCCCAAAGGAAAAAACTGAAGAATAAACACATTAACAAATTAAATTTAAAGCAAATAATAAGCACACTTCTACATTTATGTGAATTTAAAACGTGAGTTTTACTCTTTCCCCCCTCCTCCCCCTATTATTAAATACGCTTATTATAGCTAAACGCACTGTAGTGTAGGTTACTACAACTCAGTCTAATCAGTCGCACGTGCGAATGGAAATTTTTCCCTCTGAACCGCTCTCTGGGATAAGAAGCCCAGACAGCTGGGAGGAAGCACAGCACTCATGAAATCTGTCCGTTCGCACAAATTCATTGTGCACCCAGGGCCACTTTTTTGCGGTATCGCTTCCGGATTTTGCCTTGATTTGTTACGTTCGGTTAGTTAATTCATTTTTATTTCATTATCTTAATATTTTTTTTTATTTCTACAATTTTTCACTATATTATTTTTTTTACAAACTAGTGTAAACAATTAAGATACGTGTTTCGGAGCTAAAGCAATGGCATTTTTTAATAGTATCCTTTGAAAAAATATTGAAATAAAATGAGTCAAGACAGCATCTTTGCTGAAACTTATCTTGGTGACGAAATGTAAGACCCAAGATGTCTTGTTTTCTTTCAGTTGCGTGCATTGTTTTCCTTTAACGGCTGGAAACGCAAATCTATTTTAATTTGTAAGGTGCGTCGTATCTGCATATTTAATTTTCGAAATTTGTTTTGTGAACCTCTTTTTAAATCACCCATGAGCCGCCACTGGTGGAAGGTATTTTAACAGGTGTGTGAAATAGGAGTACCTTTGAGGAACACGAAGGGGATGTTTTGAAAGGTGTTGCTTTCTCTTTCACCAGAGACATGTCTGCCTGTAGGGGAGGGGGAGAATTAATTGTTACTAGGCCGAGTAAATAAGAAGGTAGATTTGCAATTAAAACTGTTGCTTCTTGAAAACACGACGCTTCCTCGCGCTGCCGTCTAAACTTGAGAAATGGACTCCGAGCAATCCAACGCCTCCTAGATATAGAAAGCCTTACAACTCCTACGTCACCAAGCTTTGACGTCATCACTAGGCCTACATTTAAAAGTTCTATTTTCATAAAATAAGACTATTAAATTCTGGCTACTACATGGCTTTTTGCACACTTTGACAAATATATTTTGAAATCTGTAAAATTCTAACATTTCTCGAATAAAAAACAAAATAAAATATTTTTAATTAAAAACTAGAAAGTAATTGTATTTTAATTTACCCCCAAGTGTGTACATACATATAATGTATATTTAATCTTTTCGGGCATAACTATTTAAAAATTAAACTATTTTAAGGGTGATGTATGCTCTGGAAATATATATATATATATATATGTGCCGTCCTGGGCAACGGGAAGTCTTCGCTTGCCGGGCGGGCGCCGGGGCTATTCTTGGGCACGCTACGGCTGTCGATGAAACTGTCTCGGAGTCACAGGTGCGGTTACATGATTCTTTTTATTGAACAATTTATACATGTTTCCTTGGCATCCGTCTACGCGGAAAGTTTTTCTCCGGGACTGCGTCAGCTCTTTTATTAACTTTTGAGGTCGTGTCACATGACCCGCGCACATTGCAATTATTGGCCGATCCGAAAACCAGGGCAGCGGTTTTTCAAGGACTGTTGTGACTTTTAAGACGCCAGATCGACTGGGCGCGGGGACCGTAGGACCGACCCAGGTCGACTCGGCGTTTATAAGATTACAAAGGAATTGCAAGGGATTGTGTATTAGTTGCGGTTTTTGAAAAAGGATTTCCTTTGTTCCCAACTACGCAGTTTTAGAAATTTGGGATTTTAGCGGGCTTTTGATTTAGTGCCCGTTGGAAAAAAAAAAGTACATTAGCTGAATCAGAGGGCCAAACAGTATGTAAGTCAAACTACAATAAACAAATATATATTTATATATATATATCAGAATTTTACCATGCCGCCCAGTCGTGTAGTGGTTTAAGAACCATTCAATCTCGCCTTGGGTCCGGGTTTGAATCCCGGCTTGTGCAGTAGTCTTATCAATGCATGGACAAATCGGGACTTTTCCCAACGCCCCCAGTCGAAAAGATGTTCCAAATTCATACATTAAATTCTTAAATATTCTTCACGACCTCGCAGTTTTATGCTGAAATTTTTAAGAAAGAGGGGGGAAGGGAGAAATTTTTTTACCCCTTTTCTTTGAAAAATTGGATTTTCACAGCTACTGATAAAAATTAAGCATCCATTAATCGATTCAAGTGTTGTTATTACCAAGTCATGGGCGCCCATATGGGGTTCAAGGTAGGACGCTTGCCTCCCCCTCCTCATCTTCATGCTGAGTTTTAGCATCTTGTCATAGGATTTAAATAAAATTGCATCACAAAGCAAAATCGGAACTAAAATTGTAAAAACATTTACATCGCACTGATGTCAAAGACTCTCTTGACTGTCCCCTCCCCTAGTAGCACAATTAGTCCAAAAAACGTTTAAAACACGTTTTTTAGCGACAAAAAACGTGTTTCCAACGTAATTTAAACGTTTTTTGAACTAGTTGTGCTACTAGGGTCTGTTCTACTAGGGAGCCAATTGAACTTTAATCCTATTTTGATGTGTCCTTTTTTGTCTAATTTTCATTTTGAAATTGAGAGCTGGGTAAACAGAGCCAATTTGTAATGGGTTGCTCGCCAAGGGCTATGGTCATTTGACAATAGGATAAAAATGGGAACTAAAATTGTTACAAATTCGAAATTTGCCCCCTCTATAAATTTTATTTTAAGTTTGCCCCCCTTAGAAAAATTTCTATGGGCGTCCGTGTACCGCGTGTCGCGTGTTTTCATCTAGAGAACAGTCTGCAGATCATAATATACAGCTGAGAAAATCGAAAGCTAGTGGCAATTTTGATTAAAAAATATTGCTTTTTGCTTCATTCACGATCAGTAATTAATAACGAAAACATTCTATAGAAGTGTCTCTTTTCAACTTGTGAAGATCTCTGTAGAAATGGCGTCGAAAAGGCCCGGCCAGTGGCACAGTGCATAGCGCACTGAACTGGGAGATGGAGGGTGACTGGTTCGACCAGGTCGCCTCCGTCGATCTAACCATTCGGAGTTTTCCGTGGTTTCCTCTGAAATGTAGCGTAACTACGGGTTAGGACCCTTTAATAAAATTGTAAATAATCTTTGCTTAAGGAAAAAGTAATTTCTTATTTTCTCTGATATTTTCCACACCTATTATAATACAATTCGCAGTATTGAGATTCTCATATTTTACATATTCAAACACAAAATCGAAGCTGTTATTTAATTTCGGCTGCTTTTTACAGTGAAGAGTTCTACTGTGTCAAGTTTTAATGCCATGACGATTGTCAGTTAAACGCAGCAATTTGACTGCACTTTCTCCAAATAGACGCAGTGACACTTATATGAAATGATTATTTTCGCGAAGAATATTTTTGAAAGAAGCTAGGTTTTTTTTTTCAAATGGCATTTCATGGGAGATGTTACATTTGTGACTGAAGACGTCATTTTCGTGCCTTGCAACTGAAGCGTCAGTTAAACAAACACATTAATAGAATTTGAGGATAAAGAAATTAAATCATGAACATCTTTAAAATTATAACGTCACAAAAATTCTCTCCCCCCCCCCCTTAAGCCCTTGAATTATTTTGCCATTAAAGTAATCCAAAAAAAATATTAAGTAATTATATCAGGTATTCAGATCAATATTCAAAGTAATGTTTAATTACATTCCTGATCAACTTATCTAGCTTTTCTGTAAAAGTGGCCTGATAAATGTACCAATTAGTTTAAGTTAGGTTTTCCACAATGTTGAAACAGTCATTTTTGTCGAAATTCAAATGCTTCTCTAACTGTTTGGAATAAAGGCCCACTTTTTAAGATTTCAAAGTTGATACTAAATTTAGTATTCAATTTTTATCCAAAATTTTCTTTTACTGTTTTGGTAAAATATAAGCATTTTTCAGAAAAAAATTAAATGAAACATGACAAAAATATTAAAAAAACTGGGATAAAAAAATTAATGAAACTAGTACTGAGGTATCATCAAACACTTATGAAGTGCACTTCTACTAAATTTTAGCAAGATTCAACAAAAAATTAATGGGATGAAGCATTTTTAGATTATTATTAATTAGCATATTTAATTATTTTCTTACCATGGACACGAGAACAGCAACAACAAGAATTATTTTCTTAGTTAATTAACCGCTGAGATTAACCTTGATTCAGTTTTTTTCATAATAAAAAAAAACATAGCAATATGCAAAATTTTATGTCGAATATTGAAATATTTTATGGTTCATTGTCGCCAAAATAGAAAGTGACAAGGAATACAAAATGAAATAGAAAGTTTTCCCGTCTTCTCGCTCTCCAGATGATTTTTTTTTAATGCAAGTACAATGAGAACCAGAAGAACGCGGGTTTTGGCGAAATAAGTAGATCAGTGAACAACGTGAGATTATGATAATAATAATAATTATTATTATTATTATTATTATTATTGGTTCCTTTCAATAATTCAAGTCAGACACTGAAACGAACAACGGGAACTCTAGTGTTCTAATACAAGTAGTTTGGTGGGAAACAGCAGGTTCATCCCATTAAAAAATTCGAGGGAAAAAAATCTCCCCCATCGATTCTAATGATTGCAAATATTTCATCCAGCGCACTTGGTATATTATAAGATCAAATTTTCCCTCTCGATACTGTAAGTAGCAAAGCACTTTTCAATAGCTTTTGTAGTATAAAATTCTTCTATTTATAAAGGAGAACATGGGATGTTAATGTATTTTTTTCATTAGTACATTGGAAAGATCTAATAGCATTATCACTGTTGATTTAAACAAACTATTATATGAAAATATTGCAAAATGTGAGACATGCATTTTTTATGCTGTTTAATGCACACCAAAGAGTTTTTGCAGGGAAAATTGCACTTTAAAATTAAATTAAATGATTATATTAAGAAAAAAATTTATTCAACACGAGCTATGATGAGTTTAACTTTTTTTTTTTCCTCGACGGTTTACTGTTTCCGAATACTTCCGAATAAATATTTATATGCCACAAAGAATTTACACTTTCAGAAACATTAATATAGATTTTCTAAAATTAAATTCTTATATCCTGTAATGTTGTTATTTTTTTTATAGGACCGAATTAATTTGTTTAGTTTTTGATCTACACAAATATGTAATTAATTCTAAAAACGGTAAAATTTTAGATTAAACCTTTCAAATTATTATACAGTTTATTATTTCACTTTTACTTATCATTGTAATTTTAAATATCATTTTACGTTTAGTACAAAAATGTATAGACACGAGTTCTTTTATTTACCCGAACGCATTATATTGATAAATATACAGATAAGAACGGTTCAAATTTTAAATAAGTCTATTAATTTAAGATATTTGTATGTTAACACAAAAGTTTGACTTATCGTTAGTGCCATACTTTCAGGCATAACATTTTAAATTTAAAATATACATTTAACGCAAATAAGCATCACATTGTTTATAGACTAGTGATATATCAATAAATTATGCTCTCATGGAAGAGTTAATATCTTTAATTCATTTCAATTGTTTTAATGTTTACATTAATTTTTCATTCGATATTTTTTATACCTTGACAGTACTTTTTCAGCATTCCGAAAGGTGTTTAAAAAGAAACAGTTCTACAATTTTAACAGAAAACATCCGTCAAATATGTACTAAAGAAATAGTGCTCAAAATTTTGAAAGTAGAAATATAAGAGAACTTGTAAATATTGTTAATAATACTTTTAGTAAAAAAATAAAAAGAAATGTTCAGCGGGGAACAGTTCGTTTAAGAAATATGAGTACTTCATTAGATAAATCTTTAAATAAAAGAGTCACTAATTACATCAGAATGAATGAGGGGATTTAAAATTGTATATTAGGCTACCAAGAATAAAGGTATTACTTTTCTTTTCCTTGTAAGGCACAGGTATCTTAATATATTTTCTTCAGTAATAAATGATGTTCATTTTTCACCTCCACTGACCATTTTTGGCATGACATTAAAAAAGTGGTACAGATTATGTGCTATTTTAAAAGGTCAGGCGTAAACAATGGATACTTTGGTTGAAATGTGATTTTCAGAATTCTTTTTTTCTTCCTTATATCCAAATACAATTAAAATAGTATCAGTAAAGAATATTAAAATTTAATTACCATAGAAACTAAGCCATTTATCATAAAATTTATGAACAAACAAAATGAAGGGCGAAAGTAATACCAGCGGTCATCTACCTAAGAAATGACTAATCTTGACTGCCTAAATGTGACAGTTAGATATGACAAATGATCCAAAAAGAGTGATGTTATTACTTCTAAGATTTTCCGATTCAGACCAATGAGCTGGATTAACTCTTACGATGAAGAAATAGTCACGATATCATCGCTTACATAGGAATATATGTCTGAATTTTTCTCTTATTATACCACCTTTAATACTATCAAATCCGTCCAATAATCTTGTACAATGATTAGAAAGTTTAATGAAATAATCTCAACTGCTTTAGAATATAAATTTATTTAAAGTATCTCCACATGGACGATTTAATCGTCTCTTGTATGTCAAGGACTGATTGAGGTTTATCAAGCTAACTCAAATCATAGTGAAATGACAACGCTGTTAAAAGACGAGATAAATGAGTAAATTCATACCCCATTAAAGAAAATTGCATAGTTCTTCTTTTAAATTCATTTATCAAGAATTTAAGTATTCACATATTTATTTTTTTGTGCTTTTTTTTTATAAATCATCTACTTAAAACTAAACGAATTAAGTCCATATTATTACATTTCTTTTAAGAGAAAATGTGAAATTATATCGTAATATTTAAGATTTTTAAAACATACTTGGTTTTTGGAGAATACATTTTATTATTTATTCAATCATAAAAATTTTCTTAATAGTTTAAGCAATTTAGAGTATAATAATGAACTATAAAATTTTATTCACAGTGTAAATTTAAAAAAGAAAAATATTTCCTCACAAAACAGTTCTCGAGATAGAAATTTGAGTTCTCTGAGAAAGAAATTAATTTCATTGAGACTTAATTTTTATAAACAACGGTTATACAATTTCCTTTTACCTTTCTGAGATAACTGACACGCTGTAAGATTACTCAAAACACAATACTGCTTACCTCTTTTTATTATTAACTGAAAATATAAAATTAATTAAACATAACAGTTTCCAACTCGGAAGTGCAAAAATGTGAGTACGACTCCAAAATAATTTTCACAAGGAAGAGGCTCGCTATCAAGCAAATTTTACCCATGAGAAGAAACTACATGAAAATGGTGGGCGAGTTCACACTCAGTGATTTATATTTTTTTTTCATTCATTCAGTAAAATTTTGTGTTAATGAAAATCAGCAGAGCCCAATAATTATCTCTGAAAATTTCAAAGACAGACCCTGTCAGTTTGTGTAAATTAAACATGTGGCTCTGGAATCGTGTAGAACAGATTCCTCGGTAAAAACCCGGAGGGGAAAAAAAAAAATTCAATTTTCCTCATTCTCTGTCTTCTAGGAAGCACTTCTGTGTCAATAAAGATAAAAATATCTAAATTCTTGCGTGCTTGCTTTCTTAGATTTTATGCAAAATATGTTTTAATAAGTGATGGTGTAAGATGGAGGTTTTAAAAAAGCGTGGTACAAAATCTGTGGCTACAAGGGATACTACTACCATGTTTGTGCTCTCGTGCTGTGAAAGCGAGGTATATATTTTTATATTAACATTTAACAGTCTTATATTTGTTGATTATCATAAAAATATCAACTGATTATCTCATTATTTGTAATAATTGTATGAATATTATTAGAAATGCATGAAACATTACTCATCGCAAAACACAGTGTCAGCAAAATGTCTACTGATGATCATCGTAGTCCCCCACCCCCGAGACAAATATATTTACACTAGATAAAATAGGCTTTTAGATAATGATGGCATAATTCATGAATAGCTGGGTTGGCTTGAATTGGTCTTCAAGCTTCCCCTCCCCTCCTCAAGCGAAAAGAATATTTGGATTCCCCATTGGATGAAGTTCACAACCTAAAATTGTACGTTCGATTTTAGGGTAGGTCGGTATAAATTTCAATGTCTGGACTTATATGCAGTTTACAATTCTAATAATTTTATATTAAAACCTTTTATTGTTAGAACTTAAAAGTATTTAAATATAATATTAATGTACATTAAAACAACCAATAATAAATGGCAGTTCACAAATCAACCATTAAAATAAAACCGATAAAAGTAGATTTTATGGTTTTATGAATATATTTTTACTTTAAAGGTCTTCCTTAGTCAAATTACTTAACGTGTTAAATATATAATTATCAAAATACTCTGCTTGAAATTTTTAAGATTTGTTTTTTAGAATCACTGTTATTTAACTAATATAAAACATCAATTGATTACATTATAGAAGCATATACATTTTAAAAAGCACTATTTGCTTAACTTTTTAAGAGAGAGTCAGTGTGAAGCCTATTCTCTTTTTATAAAGGAATGTATTGCGCGATGAATTATGAATTTATGAAGTGTGCTTTAGAAAATATTTCTAAAATTTAAGATTTAAAATGTATTATTAAACCATAAAATGCTCAAATTTAAAAAAAAAATCTTTTCCGTTCATTCTATCATTTCTTTCTTTCGTTATTTTAACATTTTTGCAAATTTCGCTCAATTTATTTGTTTTTCTTTTTTTAAGAGACGGCACTGGCATGCAAGCAAATTTAAATCCTTAACCGTATTTAAGAGTCCTTAAAGCGAAAACGAAAAACAGGAATCCCTCTCTCTTATTAAATTATTAAGAAAAAACATCAGCGACAGAAAAATAAAGAGTCCAAATTGAAAACATTTCCTTTTAATGCTTCTTCCTCCTCCCCTCTTACATGGCACCACCAATTCTCAATTACTTCTTTTTATCCTCATCAACGATGCTTTGAAGTGCCATTTATAGCTCTTCAGAGACCTCTCATCAAGTCACCTCTTTGTTTCACTTCTCGTTCAGATTTACAACCCTCACTTCACACAAAGGCCTCTTTTTTCCAACGCTTGGGTTGTTTCTCGATTCAACAAGCGAAGATTTATAAATTCAGCGGAGGCAAGTCACGATGAAATTGAACGATTTTACAGCAAAATATTCATCTCTTAGAAGTCCCTCAGCAGAAAGTAGAATAGGGTGAACCTATCGACTTAAAGTAATTGGTTTGGGGACCCGGAGTAGTTTTCTGCAAAAACTGAAGAGTTGGATTGAGCAACTTCGCTTGACAAATTGTTTCCTATATGCATCGCTTAACACAGGCTGTAAAAATGCGTTTAGTTAAAGAAAAAAGGAACAAATAAGTGAACGACGGAGATTTTAAATGACTATTTTTGAGTATTTTATATGTCGAGTGTGCTTAAATCCGGTGGAATCATGTTAAGTCCGCACTATTCCATTTATTTATTAACCTTTATGGTTTGGAAAATTTAATACAATTATTTAATAAACATAAACTTTGAAGTTATTTAATGTTATTAATATTTTATTATATGCTATGTATACACTATATGGAAATGTACCAGTTACATCTGTAACTATATACATATTATTTATAATATATATGTTGCACATAGGGTGTTAGAGCAGGTTATTGATACAGATCGGGAACTTAAAATAAAAAGGTTCTATCTGACATTTTCACAAATTTTGACTTTTTGGGATAAAATGGTTAATTATGGTTATTCTATGTTCTATAATAGATTTCATTAGTTAAAACAAATATTTCAATAGAAAAAAATCCGAAAGGAAAAGGTTGTATCGCTTTAAATTTATTTTAATTGGAATGGAAAGGTTCTATCTCCATTTTCAATCGATTCTATGCGCCGTTGTGGACCTGGAATGATAGCTGTGTTCCCCAGAAGAGAAATCAGATGATGTCATTAGCTATACTTAATGTATTGCATTTAGTTCAGCAGAAGCCTAGCCACTAACTCCGTTCCCGCAAGAAAACGGAAAGTGAAGCAGTACCGGATTGGCCAGGCCAGTGCTTGGGAGGGAGAACTCCTCTCTCGGCTGGACTGCTGTGGGACTGTGGACGCTAATGGGAGCTGGTGCGCATAAAATCTGTTCGTGGTTCGAATGTCCTTCATGTTCAAACGATCCCTCTAGGGGTGCCGATTTCTGGTGCAAGGTCTATCATCTGGAATTGGTTCGAAATTAGGAGACCACTTCTAGAGGGCAAAGTTATGGTCTGCCTAAAAGGCGCCCCCATAATGAAATAACCAAAATTTGCAGCCCTCGTTGGGAGTCAAGCCTCAAGTAGGCCACTGATCCGGCCATTTAGAAAGAAAAAAACTGTACTGCATTTATTTTCAAATTAATTTTTAATTACAATGAAATATTCGTGTATACAGGAAGTGGACGCGAGTAGATTCTCAGATTGAAAAAGCGACGGCAGTGTCAGAGTGTTAGCCGCCAGTTTCATTCCTATAATTAGTTTGGCGTAGAGGTTTTCGCCACCGCGCCACGCCGCTGCCGCCGGGCGTTTGTGCCACGCCGCCGTCGCTGAGGTCTAGGCCGGCGCGCCGCGAAGAACACAGATTTTACACCTCGGCGTACAATCGGCTTCAGAACGTTTTACAAAATTGTACCTAAACTTTCAACTGCTTATTCTTTTCTGAATACTTCTTAACGCTAGTAATTTATAAAGATATACCTTAAATATTTTGAGTCAATGGCTTAATTTGATTGCTTTTAAAACTTTAATCATTGCGTAATACCTCAAAAGAACATTATAGGTTTGGAATGGTTCATGAGAATGTTGTGGAGAAAAAAAAAAGCGCTTAAAAGTAAATAATAAATAGATCGTATATTGATAACTAAATGTATCGTTAATGTGCTATATAAACAACATAAATCTATCCGATTTTGATAAAAATCTATTGTTTCAGTTTTGCAGTAGAAATATTTTAAAAGTTTACCACAACGGCAAGCTCATACTCTTGAGCCCCACCAGTGACCGATCTCAAAGCGCTCTGAACTGGGAGTCGGAAGGTGGCTGGCTCAAAATCAGGTCGCATCGGCCGACCTAACCGCTCGTAGTTTTCCGTGGTTTCCATCGAAACATAGCGTAGATACGGGTTAGGACCCCTTAGAAAGACCCCCACGGAGGGCAGCCCACTAGAGATGAGTTCGGGCTCATTTTTTAAAGCTCGAGCCCGAGGATTTTTAATTCGAGCCCTCCTGAGCGATATCATTTAAGTCGAGCCCGAGCCCGAGATTTCACCTAAATAAAAGTCAATTACTTCAGAATATCATAATTTTTTTCCGTTTGTGCAAATTAAAAACAAATATAATCAAGCCTGCCTGAGTCCGAACAAAATCGTGATCTCTACACTCCGCCCCTCAACCGAGAGCTCACGTTTAGCTAATTGGCCGTAATCGCACAACATCATACTCAAGACTAGTTTTCATAAAATTTCTAGTCTTCATTCTAGTCTCTAAAAAATCTCATTGTAGCGCCAATTTATACATATACGCGTGTGTGTGTACGCATAGATGCATACACCCATTTTCATTATGCTCTTTTACAAAAATTTTCCCATGCCGCGGCACGCCGCCGCTGCCTGGTCTCTCAGGTCGTTACGCCTCCGCCGCGAATTTCCGTGTGGCGCAGTCCTCTAGTTTTGCGCGTAAACAGAAGACGACCATATCGCATAATTCAGTCACAAAATCAGCATTTTAAGGACTTTCACAAATCGAGAAAACATCTCTTTTCTAAGATTCCCGTTTCTCAAATATCCCAGGAACAATTCAAACAAAATTCCTTTACAGTCGGGAACAAATTATCATACGACTCAGATGACTTAACTTTTGATAATCTAAGGAATATCCAATCGAGAAATCCATCTTCGACATGCTCTTTAGAATATTTTGATGCACCCCAAGCGAAAAATAATAAAAGCAGATTATCTAAGCAAAAAGCAAAGGACATTTCATTTATGTTTAGATGGATGCCTGTTATTATGCTGCTTTATAAACTGTTTAATGAAATTTGGATATTTTAAGATTGGCTTTATACCGTGTAATTTCAATATTTCACAATGCTGTGACCGTACTATGTTAAAATTTTAATAAAATAAATTTTGTTTCAACGCAAAATGTTAAAATTAATTATTTCAAATATATACCAGTCTAAAGTAAGTACAGATTTATTATTTTAATTCATAAAATTAAATGAGCGTAGTGTAAAGATAGAAATAATCCTAGGACCCAATCAAATCATAGTGGGACCCTGGGCCGAAGTTCATGTGGGTCCTCCCTCCAGAAGCGATTCTAGCCCGTCGACCGCCCACGTGCAAATTAAAATTGGAAGCCCGTTTTTACACAAACCTTATTCTTTAAAGTTTCTTCCCCGCCCTTAAAATTGGGCGCCCACATGCTGTGCATTATCTTGTCTTCAGATGTGATTGGCCCTGCTTCGAAAAGTAGAGGATCTAGAACTCTCGACTTTGAAGGGTGGGAGGCTAATTATCATTTCTTAAAATTTAATATATTCGATTAATCGAATTTTTTGGGAAAATGTAATTTCTGGGGGAGGGGGCTTTATGCCCTAGCCTCGACTTTCTACATACCATACCATCAAGGTTACATTACACCATCACGTTATGTTTAGTATTGAAACATCATTTAAAAAGTAATTAAAAATGAAGAAATATTTTTACTGCTTTAAAAAAAATTAGTAGGCCCCATAAACTGGTGAGCCCTGGGCCTGGGCGCAATTCACCCATGCAATAATCAATCCCTCAATAACCTTCGTTGTAAGCAATGTTTTGCACTTATAGAATAAGAAATTCTATCTGCATCTTAAAACTTACTCTACTACATCTTAAAACTTACTCTACAATAACATTGGGGGAAAGGGTTCTGTCTGCAAATTTCAATCTTCACTCTCAAGAAAATGCTAATTAATTAGCTTCACTGAATTCTGAAATATGCTCATATGTATACTCTGATATACCAGTGGCATAAGTACGAGTGGCGTACTTCCTTTAAGGGGGGGAGGGGCTTATAGACATAACTTTGTGTTAAAATGCGTAATATTTAAGTTAAAAATTGAAAATGTATGGACATAGTGTTAAAAAATTTTTGGCAAAGGGGGTTGAACCCCCCCCCCTTGCATACACCACTGGATATCACCCACAAAACATACTACGTCCCAGGTAAAATAAATTATGTAAACACTGTGTCAAAACTTTGATGTGCACTCCTGTAAAATGAGGTTGAGTGCAGGCAGAATATTTTTAGTAAGATTCCATATTTGTATTAAAGGAACTTTCATATCTATAGATGAAGATTAACTATAATCGCTCTTCTAGCATGGATATCCATCAAGAAGACGCTCTTTGGTTGGCGATGCAAAGTTTGAAACCGTCAAGAATAAAGAAGCTAAAGAGTCGTGGATTCTGGAGCAACGAAAGAAATCGGAAGATGAAGAACTGTCTGAAGAAGAGGTGACCACTTCAATATATTTTCATTTTTAACTTTTAACCTTTTCGTGGGCCATTTATTTATCTTTAGAATTTCTCACGTTTTTTAGGGTATTATTATCAATTAAGCAATAGCATTTAAGAAAATATATTTTATTTTTTCAAATTTTATGTTTTCAATTAAATTCTGGGAGTGGGAAGTATATCCAGTAGTTTTTTAGTTCAGGCAGTTGATGTATATCCATGGGTCTATTTATACCTCTCCACACTTTCAATTCTTCTGATTTTATGATGATGCACAATTGCTGAGCCGTACAAATATAGCATTAAAGCTGCAACTCAAAGCTAAAATCTCATAACGCTTCCGAATTATCAAAAGGAAATTATGTAATTCTGTTTGAATCGCTTGAACAATCATCGCAGTGCCAAACGGATGTGGGAATTAGTTTTTCCAACGTTGTAAAAGCGAATCCAATATATTTTAGTGGTTTTTCTGCTTGCTTAAGGTATATTTCGTAAGATAATGTAGGTGGGAAGTATCTTCCCAAAGTCCACGAAAGGATTAAAGAGTAGACTTTGAAAAATACTTTTGAAATGTATGCAGATTTTGAGGGGGGGGGGGGGGGGTTGTTGTTCTTTCTGTTCGGTAGCACCACACAAAACGAATAGTTTCACAAATCCGTGAAAAATGAAACAACTTCAATATCTAATGTAAGTAAATATTAATCTAACGCTTTTACTTTGGGCATGCAATTCCGGATACAAATTTTAGTTATACAATTTTTAACAATACACAAAATGACGGATAAGTAAAAGCAAATTTAATCCTGTTTAAAACAATGTTTTTACTCATTGGAAGTTTCTTAGATTTAACACCTTTGTTTTAAGAAATAAGTGTAACTCAGATAGCTCATGTTGACGATAATCCATTTTATTAAAATGTAAAAAACTATTGTTGCTGCATTATTAGTTTCATAATTATAAAATTAAAATAATATAATTTATAGTTTAATCCTTAGATACAGTTACGCTTATCACTGACTCGCTATCAGACTCTGTAACGGTTTCGGGTTGTACCACTCCATTTTTTTTTCGGATAATTATACTTACAGATAAACATCGTTCGACCGGTCGACTTGAAATTTTGTACAGATATGGAAAACGATATGGAAAGGGCCGCAGGCGACTTTAAAATTCTGAAAATCCACCCGTTCCTCGAATTTTTGCGACTTAGCTGCAGAGAGCTTCCCTTATATCCGATATATTTTTTCATTAGTTTAATGCAGGGTGCCCAGCAATTAACCAAAAATTTGAATTGTTTAGTAAAAGAGTTTGAGAAGAGATAAAAGAAAAATATTTACTTCACGTATAAGTACACTTGTTCCGATTTAATGCACAAGAGTTTCGAAGTGCTTCCCATTACTTGCAACAATATGACGAAGCCTAATAAGATCAAAGTTGTCCAAAACTGGATGAAGAGTTCGCAGTGTGATGGGCGAAATTTCGGCAGAAAATGAAAATCCTCTGTTCGATGGTCAAATTCGGTATTTTACTACTGCGAACTGCTTGCAAAGATGCAAACTTCTACTGAAAAGTGCTTGCAACTTCGTGTCTCTCTAATGCTGCGTCACTGCACAGAATAAAAACTCGTATTCATTCAAACTCGTTCAAACTTGCTTAGTAAATTGTAAACCGCGTAGTGTTGCGTCACCAGATGTTTCGTCAGTATGACGTCCCAATAAATAGTTATTGCAGTTTCAAATTTTCTGTTAATTACTAGGCACCCTGTATATCGCAATAAATTTCAACTTAAATTAATAATATCTGAAGTAAAAATCACTTCACAAGCAAAACATAACTTCGTAATTTTTATGTTATCATATAACTCTTTAAGATTAAGATTGAAGACTGACCCTTTTCAAGAGACAAATGACCAAAAGAATATTTCCAAGGTTCTTCATAAACCATGGACCATGGATACAGATTGAGGATCTTAGTTTTCAGAAGCTCACTTTTAAATTGCAAGTGAGATTACCACTCTCTCATCTCCAAACAACAGCTTCATTTGCATAACATAAGCAATTTTCTCGATTGTTTTACTGTAGAAAAAAAAAATTGCTGTTTCCTTTTTAGAGTTTTTAGAAATACTTCATTTAAGGGACCCCAACGCCGAACATATCGACACAGCAATTATGTTTGGCAGCATAAGCTAACCTCTGTTTACGTCATACACAAAAAGGGTCTCCCGTAATCCAATTAAATTAGCTACGACCTGCTAATGCTAGAGAGTAGAACATGCTAATTTTAGCATATTAAGCTTATACTAAGTTAATTATAATTTATAGGATTCAATTATTTTTTGCGAAATCTAGGAGAGGTTATAATTTAGAGAGAATCAGCTTCTTTAAAAGTGAACCTATTATTTAAATGGCAAAACGTTTCTAATGTATACAAATATTTATCTGATGTTCTCACTTTTTTGTTCTACTATTCATAATAATGATTTTTTTAATTCGGCGATTCTTTTCTACATTAATATACTACAATGTAAGAATAAAAATTTAACTTAAATAGGCAAAATACATGGTTGCCGGCAGCATAGGGCAAGGGGGGGGAGCAATGCCCCCCCTGGATTTTTGTATGCAGTGTTTTCCCTTGCTTTTTTGCTCTTTCCAACATGGTTCCAACAGGTTGAAGTAGTCTTTGCCTCCCCTTGAGTAGTCTTTGACCCCCCCCCCTGGAGTAGTCTTTGCCCCCCTGGAAAATATTCTGCCGGCGCCCATGGCAAAATATAACACTCTTCAATTTTCCTTAATTTCCATCGTGAATCGTTTCCTTTTAACGCAGAAAAAAAATATCTCTGGTCTTTCAAATACTGTACTAGCTACTAGTTTGATTCATGAGAAGCATGTCTACAAATAAATTTTCAATTGCAGGTTTTTCTTGTAAGCGACATTCCAGATGAGCCGTTGTTCTCGCCTCAACAAGTTAATTTGGTTCTATCTTTGAAAGATGGGTTCAACAACCTTCCAAGGATTCTGAGAATAATACAGGTTTGTACATATTTTAAATTGAGACGTACTGTAAATTTTAATTTACAAACCGTTGGTACTTTGAAAAAGTATAGTTTTGGCTGTCGTCACAACTGTTTTTCCCCTTTTGTAAAGGAGGCCATGTTTAATTCAATTAAGCAGATTAAATAAATCCTTTCTATAAAAATAGCATGCAATTTACATATTTATTAAATAATTAATTTTAAAATTCATAGGAAAGCAACACCAGCTTACATATGGATGTATTTCACCAAAATCTTTCACAAAATGTTATGCATATTTAAAAGTAACTTAATTTTTGCAATTTATTTAAAACTATTTTAATAAATAAATAATTGAAAAATATTTCATAGGAAAGCAACACGATCTTACATATGCATGTATTTGACCAAAATTTTGCCCAAAATTTTATACGTTTTTAAAAATAGCTTAATTTTTGTCTTTAGAAGTTTGTAGTACATTTTCAATCCTTAAAAAGAAGTGTAGTCTTTATCGATTCCAATAGTAGAAAAATAATTCTTCAGCTTTCATAGTATCAGTGGCGGCTCGTGGGATACAGCAAGTACAGCCGGGCTGCACTTGAAATTATCAGCGCATACTTTAAAATAATTTATTCTATTAATTTTCCTAAATTCAGATTAGAATTGTGGAATTCCTACGGTAAATTAAAAAAATCTCCGAAAAAAACCAAACACAAAAAACGTATTGTGGCCGGATCGCTCATTCAGAAAAAAAGCACTTTAATCTTCCCGCAATTCAATTGGGAAAATCTTTGGTTCAGCCTAGAGCACTGAAAAGAAAATTGGCAGCACCGTTGCCATAACAACGACTACTTAAGCAGCCTCTCCGGCATAGGGAGTATGCAGCTGATACAGCCGATGAAAGATTTTTTAACGGCGGCTGAACTTGAGAACTCGACTAACTGATTGGCTCGGACGAGAAGGAGGGAGGGGGTAAGGAGAATATATGTTTGGAAAACTCTCGACTTTATATTGCTGAATTTATCAAGAAGGTAAGCCTGAATAGACGCTTATGAATGGACAATTACCCATCAAAGTAGTATTGTTTTTAAGTAAGCAAGAACTGGCATTTAGAGGACATGGCGAGCGAGAAAATTATTGATATCTGAATTAAAACAACGCCTTTTTATGGGGACATCACTGACGGATTCGCATGTTTAAAAGAAAGGAGGATTGATTTGACTTATAAAAAATAAGTAAGTTTTCTTTTTTTTTCTTTTCTTCTCAAGTTATCGTTACAAAAGAAAATTCTAAGGAAACTTCGAATCAGACACGGATTAATGCAATTTTGAGGATAAGAGCGGCTGGTTGAAATTTATGTCCATTTTATGGAAGTAAAATAGGAACTCTTACATTTTTTATGTAATTTCTTTTTTCCTCGGTGAGGGCTTAATCCGCCAGCTTTCGAATTCAGTAACAAAAGATTTTCCAATCCTGTCCGGAGGAAAGGGGGGGGGGGCTCATATGCTTCCGGCTGCACTAACAGTTTTGACCACGGGCCGCCACTGCATAGTATGTCTTATTTTTCTGTATTTAGTCTTCTTATTTAACAATCAACACTCATTTCTAACTTTATGGAATTATATTCTTTTTTTTGTGATTGATGGTCTCATATTGTACTGAATTATTTCTTAAAGTGAGAAAAATATAATTATTATAATTCACAAGATAATAATAATAATAATTCTTTTTAGAATTCTTTAAAAACATAACTTTTTTCACATTTTTTATCACTTCGTAATCTCTTTATTTTTTTCAATGATTTTTAATAAAAATTAATTTTAGTCTTTTTCCACTGCTTATACAAAAATGTGGTCTATACACATCAAATTACGGTATTTCATTTTTATGTTTAATAAGATATATGTTTAAACAACGATTTTGTTTTTTTCCGTGTAGTCTTGCCAAGGCTGTATTATACATTTAGAAACCCGAGCTTCAAAGAAGAAAGATTTCGAATTCGACATACTCATACGCCTTGATGCCACTAAAGACAGAGTTCTTCACATCATTAAAGCTCTGAAAGCTAATTCTGTGCAGGATATTAATATTTTAGCGGAAGAAAAAATAAGCATAAAAGGTAAGAGGAAATTCTCATTGCTCGTTGAAGTAAGTTACTATTACTAAAATTTGCTTTGTATAGCAATTGGCTATCTAAAACCAAAGAAGATAAAGAAACTTGTATAATATATGTTCAAACCCCTATCTGAGACACTTATTACCTTTTTTTTCTATCTAGAGTTTTGCAATTTTGTCTATAAGTTGAATTCAAAAAAGCTAAATTCCTTCATTTTTTTCTTCTTCAGCGTACTTTATAGCCATGCTTACGTTCTATCATTGCTGTTCATCTCTTTAACCCCAAGCATATTTTTTTAGAATCATGTTTAAATATGTTTTTAATTAACTAAAAATTCAGATGTCTGTAATACGTCAAGCAGAGAAAATTTTTCAATTTCTAGGGCATCTATTCATGATATAATTTTTTGGATGTTTTTTCAGAAATCAGTATTAAAAAATACATTTAAAAAAACTAGCCACCATTTTAAAAACAAGCTTCATCGCCGAATTGTACAGTTTTCTTCTTTAATTACAAGGATAAACGCTCATGCTGGCATTCTTCTAGTACATGCTAATTGTAGTATTTTCTTGAATGAAAATTTGTCGTTGTTACAGTTTTTCTTTCGATGAAAACGAAATGTTTTCCATATAGCACAAATGGAAAAGTGTGATTATAACCCCAAAATATACATTGAAGAGCAATTGAATTAACGCCAATTGGCGCTATGCAAATTTTGAGCTGTGCTCCAGCCTGGAAGTGACTTGCAAAAGACGTAAGCAGCAATTTGAAGAGATGAAGAGTGCTGCTCACAGTATGGATAATAGTCGAAGGCATAATGGTTAAGAGTGTGGATCTCAGCGCACTTGATAACGGTCAAATCGTCGAATCAAATGGGTCACTCCATTTTGGAAGTAATGCAGGAACTCGGATTTTCATGCACCACTGTGTTAAGGATGAACATGTACAGCGAGTACTATGTCGAATCTGGCAAAAAAAAACCTGCCATGGTGAACAGCAGCGGACATGAGCGAGTGAAAGACTGAAGTCGGCAACTAGCCAGCATTGTAACAACGAATAGCCGGACCACAGTGCATCAGAACACCCGTCAATTAGACGTTGGTGCACAGAGACGTGTAAGCTGCCACACTATACAAAACCAAGATGATAAACTTGTAACATCGTCTCTCACAGCTGAACGTTACCGGGATATCGTAGATTACCATCTGCTCCCGCTCATAAATTTTCGACAGGCCACAACAACGATTGTCTTTCAATAAGAAAATGCGCCGTGCAATCGCTTCCGATTTGTATCAAGATGTTTGAATAAGCGTTCTACCGACCAGCACGTGCTTTCCTTTCCCTCGAGGTTACTTAACCTCAGTCTCATCCAGCACATGTGAGATATAATTGAGACAGATGTTCGAGGCTCAGTCCACTTTGCATTTAAACTTAGTGAATTGTGGGAAGTAGTTCAAGAGTTCTGGATACGGCTTCCCATTGCTTCCAGTGTCTTCTTGGGTCCTTGCCAAGATGAACCGTAGCCGTCATGAAGGAGAAAAGTGGTCCTACGCGCTACTAGACAGGTATATCTAATTCAATTGCTCTTCAGTGTAATAAGTATTGTGTGTATTAAATCAAACCTGCACGAGGGGTATCTGCCTAGGATGGGGAGTGCCTTGGTCGGAGGACTTTTTAAGGGGTTCTAACGCGTATTCACGCTACATCTGGAGAAAACCGACCAAATCTCCAGACCGTTAGATCGACAGCCGTGCGACGGGGCCCGAACCCGGGACCTTCACACTTCGGCCGTCTACCATTTTGAGTTCTTTAACCACTCGGTCATGGTGGGGCTCAGTGTAATAAAAGTATGATTTGTCTTTTAAAATTTATGAAACAAGAATTTAAAAACATGCACATATAAACTCTGTTATATCAAAGTTTTTTTTTTACCCACATTTTTCAGGTGTCGCTTGGAGCAAGGTTTCATCAAAACCTGCCGCTAAACTTCTTTCTATCTCGTTTTAGTTTAGCTGACGGCATTTTTATACTAACTGTACAAATTATGTATTTTCAGTTTGTTAATTAAATTGTCCGTCTTGTTTGTGAAATTGAATTAGTTTCTAATGTATAATAAAGTATAATTTATAAAATATATACATAACACTAAAAATATTTAAAAACTGTTAAAATTTACCAGAGAAATGTGATATCGTTATTCATAAACAGTAAATTGTCATCGCTAAATCTTTTTTTTTTTTTTAACGTAAACAGATCCATGGTTTCCTCGTCATATTAGTGAATTGGACTTTTGTACCCACCTCATGACTAAGTTCGAACCTGAATTAGATCTTGATCACCCGGTAAGAAATCTTAGTTTTTAACATTACTGATAACCATCGTCCAAATTATTTTAAGATTCGTTAAATATATCTTTGAAAAATGTATGCTTTAAGCTATCGGTTAAACATATGTAAAGCAAAATGTGTGTATCAGCTACAAGGACAGCTAACTAGACTTTAAATGCTCCATTTCTTTTTTATAAGCTAGATTTGCTAAGTTTACATCGATAAAATGTAGCTGTTGTTGTGGGATTACGGCCAATTATCTACACGTGGGATCTACGCCGATGGGTGAAGTGCCCTACTTGGGCTGTCTTTCTAAGGGGTCCTAGCTCGTATTTACTCTAAGTTTCGGAGAAAACCACGGAAAATTCCGAAAGGTTAGGTCGGCGGACGCGACCTGGTTTTGAACCATTCACCTTCCGTTTCCCAGTTCAAAGCGCTAGGCGTTCGGCCACCGGTTAGGCTTCGATAAAATGTAAAAGTATCTAACTTTTAAGACCAGGACAGCTATGTATCTGTCGAAATAACGTATCTCAAAACCTTTTGTTTCATTTTTTAAATATTGCTTTTCTAAATCTTTCATTGTCTTTTACTGATATTAAAAAACTTTTTTTTTCTAATGGCCGGGTCGGTGGCCTACTGGAGGCTTGACCACAACGAGGGCTACATATGCTGGTCATTTAATTATGGGAGTGCCTATTAGGCAGACCAACACTGTCCCCTATGAGTGGTCTCCTAAGTTTGAACCAATTCCTGATGAGAGACATAGCACCTGAAATCGGTACTCCCAAAGGTTTCGTTTGAACATGGTGGACATTGAAGCGCCGAATAGATTTTACGTTCACCAGCTTCCATTAACGTACGCGGTCCCACAGCAGCCCAGTCGAGAGAGGTTTTCAACCTCCCCAAGCATTGGCCAAGCCGGTGCTGCTTCGCTTTCCATGTCCTTACGGGGATGGAGCTCCGTGATTAGGCCACTGTGGGACAGATTAAAATACATTATCAATAGGAAAAGCATTGTCATAGGAAAAGCATTAATCTTAAACTACTTTTACTTTAATACTTGAATCTTGAATATCCTTATATAAGAATACATTTACTGTTTATGGAAATAATTACAATGCATTGCATTAAAACTAAATAAAAGTACATGGTTGTTATAATTAAATTTCCCCCATAAACAGCAATCTGTTTATAGGGGAAATGGAGAGCAGATTGCCACCTACATTGGCATATGGGCGATTCTCACAAAACGGGAGAAAACCAGTCCCTGCTAGATTTCTAGAGTTATTTTAATTATTATTCCAAGTTTTCCATGAAGCTGAAGAAGGAATTTTTATTTTTTAAAAAAACTTTATTTATTTATTATTTATGATTTTACTTTACATTTTTAGGGCCGTAAAAAGCATTTTTGTCATTTCGGACACTGTCCCTCATTTCTGTCATACCATGGGCCACAGAAAATACTAAAGTACAGATTGCTAAATACACTTTTCTTTTCATTAGACATGAATTATAACGTTTTGGATTAAAAAAACTAAAAAAAGAAAAAATTCTTTTCATTAAAATTACGTGACAAAAACGATGCAAAATCACCAATCTAATTTTGTTCCGTATCGTGAGATTCACCATACGGACTGCAAACGAGACTGCACAAGGAAGATTTTTAATAAGTTTAGTTTTAAAAAATATCCACTAAATGACACTTTGCATGGAAAACGTTGAATTGAGAACAATAAATGACACAAATTATTTAATAAATGTTCAAAAATTTTTGAATAAATGTTGAAATTGCCTGTACATTTTGAGTTAGTCATTTTCACTGTTAAATTTGTTGCTGTTTTTTTCATGCAAAGCGTCATCTAGTGGATATTTTTAAAACTAAATTGTTTAAAATATTTCCATCGGTGTATCTCGTGTACAGTCGATATGCCGACGTTGGTGGCAATCTGCTCACCTATGTTTCAGCCGTAGAATGATGTTTGTAAAGAAAGTTTAATTATAATCATCCGGTATGCCCATACGTACCCAGCACATTTACTACGACTAAAAGTTTTACTAAATAAAACTAGTAAGCAATGCTTCATTTCAATTTTGAATTAATGTATTTTAAATTCTCACACAGAAAATGAGTGCATGACACATAAAGAAATATTTTAAAAACAGATTCTAAAGAAAGGCTTCTTTCAGCTCGAATTAAAATGTTTCATTGATATAATTGTGCAAATGTCAGACGAATACCTGTTATATTTCCTTCATTTGAGAAATACGTGCATGACTAAATTAAAATAATGGTTTTATTTCTGTTGGATGTGATTTGGGTCTTTTCAAGTCAATAAAATATTTGTCCTCTGAACTTTGTGCTGGTTAAACTTTGGGTATTTTTTAAATCAAGCTTTTTTTATTCAAAATCATACTTTTAACTTAATTAGGGATTTTCCGATCAAGTGTACAGAGCCAGGAGGAAAGAAATTGCAGATATAGCTTTTAACTACAAATAGTAAGTATCAACCTAAAACCTCTAAAATATCTTGCTTTAAATTCTTGGCCTAAAACACACAAAATTTCAAATTTTCTTTTCTTCTGCACAGCCATGTAATGTGTCCTAGATGAAAGTTGCACTTTATTTATGTGTAAATTATTATTAAAATGAATTATATTAAAGTGTAATAGAATATAATGCACTTTTAGTAAGTAAGTTTCATAATCTGCAGTTCGTTCGTTACATTTCATATTCTTTATTTTGTTCTAAAGAGGCCTAATTTTAGCTTAAGTTAATTCACTGAAATATATTCTTTTTAAAACCGATTTCCTAATGTACTACCTGTCGTTTCTTTAATGTGGGTGTAACCCCTTATTTCTAATATTGCCTTCCAAACTAGTATTGTTTTCAAATTTCCTTTTACTAGTATAGCGATTGAACGTTTACAGCAATACTAGGGCTATCGTGAATATTTAATCATCACTATGAAATAAAGAAGACAAGAATTTCATTTTATTTGTTTTCTACACAGTCGCAGTCCTCAGTCTCACATTTCTTCTGAGGAACGCTGTAAAATTTTAAATAAGGAACTTGATGTGGCTCGGAGCCTGAATCTTCATCAACTTGCTGTTGAATATTATCTCGCTCAAACTATTAACACAAAAAAAAAATTTTTTTTATGCACAATCACATACGATTTCTGCAGTATTATGTACAATTCTATAACATTAAAATAAGTTTTTTTTTTTTTTTTTTACAGACACACACGCACATATTTAAAGTAGCTTTGCATGGCTTTAAACTTTAGTATCTGATGTCTCACGATTATTAAATTATTAACTTGTATTGATCAATTAATGTTTCTATTTAGTGGTGATAAAATACCTACTGTAAAATATACAGAGGAAGAGATAAACACATGGTAAATATACTTCATTTATGATATGTATGCATGAATGTGTAAATTCAAATTGAGAACTTCAAATGCTTTAGAATACCATAAAATATTACGTAAGATTTCACAAGAATGAAATAACTTTTAACTTTTTTCATCTATAAACTAGACTATATAATAAAGCATGATTAATTTTTCCAAGTGTGATACTAAACAAAGCTTCTACAAATGAGGAAACAACATAGTAATGTATATGTTAACGCTAAAGTGCAGAAATAAGTTATTCTGCAGCAGACTATCTAGGTAATGTTCAGATTAACTAGGGTGATCCGTTAAAGTGCCGAGAATTGTTTTATTTCTCAAATTACCTGGGCAATCTGCAAATTACCTACTAAGCACTCGCTAAACTAAGATCTTTGTTGGAACAACAGCAACATTTCTGTACGCTTAAATTAGCATAATGGTTTTTTCCGATATCTAAATCATATTAACACAATCAAAGAATCGACAAATAAGTTGATAGAATCAGTCATTATTCAATTAAAAAACTAGAATCAAATGGTTTAAAATTTTATTTGAATATTAACACGGTGGTTTTTTTTTTTTTTTCCAAGATGCTCGCGCAACCAAATTAAAAGCGGAGGGAGTAATGGCGTAACTATACCGTTGATGCCCGTGGCAAATTCATTGAATACCTCCCTTTATTACTACTTGTTCTAAAACTGAGCGATATCTTTTTCTTATAAATACATTCAAATCTTGATACATTTCTTTTTGTTTAGCTTGTGTATATGTGTGTATGTATGTATGTTCCCAATCCTTCATCCTATTTCAAATGTATGATGCAGGGGAATCGTATTCAAAAACCTGAAGCTCCATTTGCCTACTCATGCATGTACTCAGTATTTAGACGTTTTCACTGTCTTGGAAAAAGAATGTGGGTATCGAGCTGATAATATACCACAACTTGAAGATGTGTCAAGATTTCTCAAAAGTAAGAAGTTACTTCAGATTCTAACATTAAAAGCATATGATAGTAAACAAGTTTTAATTTTTATCTTTCCATTATCTTTCATCAACAATAAAAGCGTTTTTAGAAAGAAAGAAAAAAAAAGAATACTCAGTATCAGGCCCTAAAATCAAAGTTAAATTCTACGTACGATAGCGTTTGAGGTATATTTTTGGTGGCATAGTTATGTAATGAGTTTAATATGTGTTGTCTTTTTATACACGCATAGACTATATATATTGGCTTTATTTTGCTAAAACTCACGCTGATACCTCACTATTTTATTGTGCTTGATTGTAACTTTCTGCGTATGGACGCCTGATCATTGAGTTCAGACGCGTTATAATTATTTTATATGAAAGTAATTCAATTATTTTCTTCTTCATTTTTCAACTTGAATTTGTATTTTAGTAAGTTTTGCATAAATCATATTATAGATACATAAACACATATATATAAATATACATATATATATATATATATATATATATATATATATATATATATATATATATATATATATAGTTATATATATATATATATATTTCTATATATATAGTTATATATATACATATATACACTTTAAAGACTTTATTGATTGACTGACTCATTAGCTAAGTTATCTAGTCGAAAAGTCACACCGTAAGTACTTATTTAGTGGGGGGGGGGGGTTTAAATTATTACATTTGTTATTATTGTAAAAAAAAAAACTGTTGAAAACTATCAAAACTTGCAGAAATTTTGGAGATGAAAGGCTGTTGGTTTATACAAAGGTGTCAAAAATAATATAATAAAATTGTCAAAATTAATATAAACGTAAAAAGCTTGATTTTTTTTTTTCGGTGGAACAATTATATTTCACTTCCCGAAACTTCACGTATTTTATCCTACAAATAATTACAACTAAAATTAACACACAATTCATTTGAGTCCCTATAAATGCTGACAATATGATTCGTAGCATTTAATTCACAGCTATTCTTTTGCAAAATGTAATATTAAAATAAGTATCATATTACTGCTACAACAGCGTTTCCAGACAGAATTTTGAAAAGCTGAAAGCTTTGGCTTTTAAGACTAAACGCGAATGCAGGTCATAACCGGGGGGGGGGGATATCAGGATGTATTTCTCCAGGAAATTTTCAGGTTAGTTAGCATAAGCTTTGTGTCGTGCAGAAATTCCGTTTGCTTACTGAAGGTTTATTCCATATCCCCTCCCCCTGAAATATTTTCCTGGCTACACCCCTGCACGAATGACCTTGATGTTCAAAATTTTTGGTAACTTTCTTCAACAGTCATAAAAATATAGACAAGACGATTTTTTATTATCTCCATTCCTATTATATATTCAGAATCACTTAGGAATGTGGGTTTAAAATGTCGTTTACATTCACCTGTTAATAATCACTTTGGGAAAAGTGCTGAAGCGCTCGTCTGATTCCCTAACCAAGTTTCATAAGTAATGGGCTTGTGTGTAAGAATTTCATCAACTAAATGAAATAGAACTTGTAATCTATCAATTTTAGTCAAGTGCGTCCTGTGAAAGATCGATTAGTTTTTGACGAACCATGCTCAGAAAGTTCACTCTTATTTTAACACTTCTTCATTATTAACAGCTGCATGAAGACGACGTTTCCAATCCCACATTCCTGTATGATTCTAAATGCTTTCCTAGAAGCTTGTTGTTATATTTTTGGGACACCCTATATAATAAAAGGATTACTTATCTTAAAAGTTCTTTACAGAAAACACGTAAACTGTAACAAATAGCCTCGGTTTAAAATAAAATGATGCATGCAAACGTGTGTTTTCGATGAATGTGAATAATTACATCACTTCATATTCACGTTAATGTTGGAAAAACATTATCTTTTGACTACAGTTGAGAAATATTCTTCTCCGTTAAACATTGACCGCCTAAGAAGCACTTTATTAATGTTTCTCCAGCTATTGTTATGGAAATATTTTGCAAGTGATGAATTCTTAAAACAGGCTACAGCGTGAAAAGTAACACGAAATAAGAAAAATAAATATTTAAAAGAAGAAAACAAAATGGTGAGAGAGTCTTGTGCAGAAGTCTCTTGTGGTGATCATATTCTATAAAAAATGTAAATTATTTTCAAATAATTACATAAGAATTTCAAAGAAATCAGATAGACGTATCACTTTACAAAAAGTTCCTGAAATAAACGGTCATTGTCTGGCAGCAATGCTGCCGGAACATAACCGTTTTCCTATTTCCGGTGTCTGAGAAAACGGTTAATTTCCGTTCACATGTTATCTTACGAAACGGTTTCTCTCCGCTATTTTCAGTTACATAATCGGGGTTTTTTTTTGTTGTTGTTATTTTCAGGCAGGAAATTCTTCTTTTTTTCCCTATTAAAGAAAGTTATTTTTCTTTTTTCCCTATATCACAAAGACGGATTTTAAGCATTATTTAAAATTATGGAATCAGGTTTTGTATCACAATTGAAAGATATTACGCCTTATTTTTCTAATAAGCGACATTATTGGATAAAACCGGGTACCTACATACTTCGAAAAAATAATTTATTTACCCTAGAGCCTATAATGTAGTTTTTATACATTAAAAAACACTCATTTCTGAAACCAACGTTCTAATTCATTCAAATAGAAATTGAAGCACTTTATTCATGTAGTTATTTTACACGTGAGAAAAAGCTGTCCTAATCCAACTTCTACATACATATATGTGTGTAGGTAGATGGATACACAACGTTAACAAAGTTTTTACGCATTCTTAGTTGTTAAAATATAGAATTAGGTTTTTGTAAGTGCACCACCAGCTTCACTAATAATAATTTTTTTAAGGGGGGTGGAGGTGGTCTGGTGGTAAAACACCAGAGTTATTTAAAAAAGTGTACAAACATGTACATATAATGCAGAATTAAAAATATGTTTGAATTATTCGTTTTCTTCATTTTTTTATTATCAGAGCTGTAATCTATGATTATTAGATCGAGAAAATAAACTTTAAATCAAGGCAAATACATTAATATATCTTTATACAAAAAATATTTTTTTAATAAATAGAATATAATTTCCCTATAGTCTCTAGAAATAAAACGAATTCACAGTACAGTCAGAATACAGAAATGCAATCATGGTTAAACCAGCTGTGAGATATAATTAAAGCAGCAACCAAATTTATTTACATGAAAAAGTTAAAATAGTATTTACTCACTTTTTTGACTGAAGATAGCATAACAACTTCGTTTGTTTTAAAAAAGCTACGAGATTTTTATAATCCAAATCCAACCGTAAGAAACTGTGCATTAAAGCAAAATCTTTACCGAAAGCATCCCCTCTATATTTAGGTGGAATTTATTTCACAACTCTGAATATGAAAAAGATGCATTTGTTATTCGGATATAAAATAAAATTATAACAAGCGAATGCACCGAGAAGTAAACTTCTTCGTGTCCACTGCATCAACGTATCACCCACAGCAAAAGGACTTAGCATTTATGTAAAATACGATATACTCCAATTATTAGCAGTCGTCTGTTACATGCGTAATGCGACGATATTTTTGTACCTTTAAGGGATTTTAACTCCAAATTGAACGGCGCAGGCAGAATGAGCAACGAACATCTTTCATTCAAAATTCCTAAAATCAGCTTTGTGGTTATTATTTTGATTACGGGCGGAAGTGACTCGGAGACATTTAATTAGTCCAAGCTGGCAGGTGTCAGAAAGAGAACAGAAAAAGCCCTTTTAGAACTAGAATTTCAGAAGAACCACAGACAATTTTCGTTTTTTAACAGAACTTCCGTTAAAAAACAGCTAACATCCTTTATTCACCAATAAAGGAGATTCTCCCGTGAAAACCGGGTTGATATTGTCTGTGAAATACAGTTTTTTTATAACAATGTAAGTTATATACCATGTGACATCATGACGTTCAGAAAATGCAGATACTAAGGTTTCGTTGAATAAGTTAAATAAGATAGTACAGGAAAGTTCCCAAATTAAAATGATTTAATTTGTTCAGGACCTTTAATTATTTCCAAATTCCTCATTTAATCACCTGTATATTATTTCTGGTTGTCTTTTGAAATTATAAAAGTTTCAAATTAATATTTTTCTGAAGAATTTCTACCATATCGAGTAAATTTTTAAACATTTTTATTTCAGACTTTGGTTTCAAAATTAACCTGTTCAATCCAGAGGTCCACATCTACATATCTGGACCTTCGCGTTTCCACTGTTAAAAGGATCCTTGAAAAATTTTTGTAGTTCTAAACTGACGTACACATCTTGGATGCTATAATTTTGAATAAAATGATTTTAGCAAAATTCCCCTGTAAGCAGGGTAAAGAGAGTGTGAAAATTAATACTTTTCATCATTATTAATTTTCACATTATTATTAA
This sequence comes from Cheiracanthium punctorium, assembly GCA_038373885.1. Lineage (NCBI taxonomy): Eukaryota > Metazoa > Arthropoda > Arachnida > Araneae > Cheiracanthiidae > Cheiracanthium > Cheiracanthium punctorium. The sequence goes on along the minus strand of JAWZYV010003197.1, from coordinate 296,448 downwards.
TTTCACATTGAAATTATTAATTAAGGCTGTTTCACTTGAAAATCGTGCAACATTTGAACAGCTTTTTAAAAAATTTAATTGAGCTAGAGACTCGGAAAATTTTAGAAAGTCTCTTTACAAGTTTCATTCTGAACTGACATTGAGAATAAACCTAGAAGAGTTACGAAATTGTCAGGGAAAAAAAGGATAAAAATAAGGAATTTCGCGATATTTCCAAAAACGTGAAAATCCTCCGCCCTTTTTTGAAGGCAATTTTTGTGCTTATGAATGTTTTCTGAAAGTTGCACGAGACATACAGATTAACTGTTAATGTCAGTTCATAATGTACAAGGTGAAGAAGCATTATTATTTTTTTCGAGTGTTTAACATCATTGGTTTGTTCATAAAGCTGTTCAAAAGTCCTGTGACAACGATCGCTCTTCAGGTAGAACGCCCTTGGAGTTAAATATTAAATAACTATATGTCTGCCAATGATAAAGTATTAATTTTTTTTTAATTTGAGCGTGAATAATGTTATTCTGTCAAAGAGTATATTTCACTATTCCATATACAGTGGAACCTGCTAAAGTGACCACCTTGGCTAAGAGACCATCTGTCTATAGTGACAACTTTTGTACAATTTCACTTTACAACCACCATGCTTTTCTGCGAAGACGTTGTTTTAGTAAAAACTCTATCATGTTTTGCTAAATGCAAAGGCAGCTCCAGCGTGTGGGTCATAGGGGTCATCTCCCTCTACCGACCTTGGATTTCACATGTTCCCGTACGATTTCACACATTCAGCTTGTGTTTTGAACAATTTAGGCTAATCTAAAAGTCTAGTGGCTCACTCCGAGAATTCAACCTGCAAACGTATTCGGCTAAAGGCCCATTATGTTCGGAGTTATAAAATCTTAAACTGTCGAATGATTGAACTCTACTTGCTGAAAGTCTGAGTCGTGCCACTGACCATGTATAAAAACTTTCTGCCTCAATGAATTTGTACTTTTTTCAAATGATTATCCTTGAGATTTATTTACTGCCATCGCAAATACAGGTATATTTGGAAATTGAATTTTTTGATATGGTAAAATAGTATCCGAATTTCCGAAGTTGAATTAAAATTCTTGCATTGCCTGCGGTTCCAGCTCAAATTTCGTAATCAGTAGCATTACGATATATAAACTTTATGCGCACTCTTGTTCCATTGTCCTCTGTATTTAAGTTTCTGATTAGTATAACGATGCAATTAACTTTCAGTACTAACTTATATGTTGGCGAACTTTGGTGTATTTCGGTTAGCCAGGCGCAAATCCCACCATCTGTTTTTTCTGGGACTACTTCTGAAACACTTTCGTTCCCCAAAACAAAGCCGGAAATTTTAATCCGTATACAAAATAGTATTTGTGTACAGAATTCAAGATATACAAAAATATCAATATACTAAAAGGAAATTCGTATGCTTATTTATTACATAATGTGGAATTGGGGAAAACGTGTGGAATTAAAATAGGAAATTGAATTAAACTTCCAAAATATGGAAAGGGATAAACAACTATGTACTGGAAATCGCTTTAGGTTTGAAAGCATTTTGCGCAGATCACAATTATTTGGCAATTTTTCACTTGCTTCCAGCTAACCGAAAAAAATCAAAACACACACTCACACACATAGTAAAAGAGATCAAAAACTCTGATGAATAGTTATTGATTTCATTGTCATCATAGCAGATTATTTCACCGTAGCTATGGTGATATGTTCTCTATTCATCAGATATTCGATTGAGTCAGCACTGATAAAAGTTCAATCATCATTTCCATGTTCTGTTATAACTGACTTCAATATGTTATCTGAGAATATGTTTTCGGAAATATTTCCATTCGCTATTAATTTCTGAGGTATTTCTTCAATAATATTTTCGGAGAAATTTTGCTTTAGCATAGTGCGGCGTGTGTAACTGACAAATTGGCACGTTTCTGTGGAGCGTCTCTTGTATTGTAACCTGCCCTGTTCGGTTCGTTTTTCCACAGCTTTAAAACATGGAATTTACAACACTTCGCGCACTTATCGAGCGTCTAAAAAAAGTCGCCAAGCACAGGGCTAAAGCATATTTTAGTCATTGGCGTTTCACCAAACTAAGGAATAATTTCACATTTTGCAAATTTTGTTATAATACTATAACCCTATAGTACTGCTGAAATTTAGTGTTGTTATTTCAAAATTGACTCAACAATGTAACCATCGCCCGACTTGGCGCGAAATACTGCGTGCCAAATTAGTTCTCTAATTTTTTACGGTGCATTAGCATATTATACAAAAATTTTAACATTCGCACAACCACCTCCAGATGAACTTTAACTGCGCCGAATTTCGCCCTCCTCGTTTGCGCAATGCGCTGCAAAAGGGACACAAAGGTTTTCCTTAGCGTATTTATATAAACATATATACATACCAACAAGTGTGACTGGAAAAGAGTTGTATTGTGTGTGCTGTGTATTAAGGGAAAGCTACACAAGGTCTACTTGCCTCAGAAGGGTTGCCTCGGGCAGTGGACTTTTAAGGGGTTCTAACAGAGATCAGACGGGCTCAGCCCGAGCCCGAAAACTCGGGCTCTAATTCACGATTGTGTTTGGGCTCGTGAGAAATTTCTCCTTTATTGAACATACCCCTTGTAAACAGATTTTAAAAAGTGATTCATGGGAGAAATAAACTAATTTTATTATTTCATAAACTTCAATATAAAGAATTAGAAAGTGCATTAAGAGTTTGCTATTATATTTGTCTTTAATTTGCACAAACGGAAAAATTTATGATATTCTATCAATGAATTGACTTTTATTTATCTATCAGCTGAAATTTCGGGTTCGGGCTCGAATTAAAAGTCCTCGGGCTCGGGCTTTAAAAAATGAGCCCAAACTCATATCTAGTTCTAACGCGTATTCACATTACATCTGGAGGAAACCCCCCGAAACTGCAGACTGTTCGAGCGATGGATCCGTACCCGGGACCTTCACACTTCAGCCATCTACCATGTGCGGATTTCTATTCACTCGATGACTGGGGAAAAAAATATTTCATTGATTAAAACTAATATATTACTTTATTCATAAGATAGATTTGAAAAATTTGAGAAAGTAATTTAATTTAATGGAAGAAAAAAAATCAATTAATCCGGCAATAACTTTCTCGAAACATTTTTAATCAAACAATTTATTACTTACACTAATTCGATTGTGTACTAAATATTATATTTTAAGCTGTTAAATCTTTTTCAGGACGAACTGGATTTCAAGTACGTCCAGCTGCCGGTTTGCTAACTGCAAGAGACTTCTTGGCCAGTCTAGCATTTCGGGTATTTCAGTCTACCCAATACGTGAGACATGGATCTTCCCCAGATCACACGCCAGAGCCGTAAATTTCTTATTATATTAATTTTACTTCTACAAATTTACTAAATGAAATTACTTTTTGCTTTAATTTATGCTCTTTCACGATATACGAGTATTCAACTGTTTTCAATATGCGGTTCCTTTATGTGGTAAAAACCTTCGGTGAAGAAAAATCACAAAATTTGAAATTTACAGTATTCTTGAAAGTCAAGTACTAATCAAGTAGGGATTTTTCCAAGGCAATGGACAAGCATTTATTTAAAAATGGAACATTGCGAACAAATTAAAATTAGACGTTCGTGTAATTTACAAATTTAAAAAAAAACGAAAAGAAAAGAAAAAGAGAGAAATGTAATAGAAATCCCTCTATAACGATATTTTGGGGGTCAAAATAATATATCGTTGTAAAGAGAATTATCGTTATAGAGAGAATCGATATTGGAACGAAAAGAATTTTGTTCTTCATATATCTCATACCCTGCGGTGTCAAAAGAAAGTGCACTGTTTTCATTCAGCACACCCTCGCAAGTAATATATAATAAATGAAAAGAGAAAAACATGTTTATAGTTTTCAGTAATTTTCACAACACTCACAAATTTTAGTTCAATACCCTTGCCACCTCGCCAGGGATTCTAGCGGCGATATAGCTTATAAATATTTAGCATATTTGAATAACAAATATATAATGTCTAAATAAATAATACCTGAATGCCGCAAAATCGTTTTTTTAAATGCATTAGATATTAACTGAAAATACATACCCATTAATTTATTCTTATTTATTTTGAATTCTGTGTAAAGAAATCAGAAATTGGCAACAGTCGACTGTGAAAGTCCATATTTTCTGCAAACCTCAGCTTGCTTCATGTCTTTATCAAAATCTTTTATGATGTTGAATTTCACTTCGATAGATATTTGTTTTCTTTTACCCATTTGCTTTCGATTTTCACTAAACAAACTTCAAAGTAAACAAAACTCATAAAGAATTTAAAATATCCTTGTGTAATAATCGACCTCGATAGGATTTATCGGAGGTTAAAATTCTTACTCAAGTTCAGACAAAAGAACGTATCGTTTTCTATATCAGTTCCGGTGAAAGGAATCCTTGACCATTTTTTAAAGAGGGGGGATAGGAATCAAAGATGTGTCATCCAGGAAATTTCAACTGTCCTTCCACCTTACGAGAAATGCACTTTCTCATTACCATAGTGTTACATCAGCAGAACGAAACGACGTTCTTTGGCAGAGGCGTGGTTCAATCACATTTTACCTCGACTTTCTTTCTGTAGCTTTCAATGTGTGTGCATGTGTTGGGCCTCTGATGCATCGTAGAAAAAAAAATATATCGTAGTAGAGAGAATTATTATGATGTAAGGGATAATTATTACCATCGTTGTAGAGAGAATTATCGTTTTAAAGGATATCGTAATACAGAGAACTGTTTCACATTAATCTAATGGGAATTCAGCCAGGACTATGAAAAAATATCGTAATAGAATTATCGTTATAGAGGATATCGTTGTAGCGAGATTCTACTGTATACGTTCTTTCATTGTGAAAATAAGAAATTCGGCATTCAACAAGCATTTTTTTTTATCTTGTGCATACATTTTTAAATATCTTTCTAAAACTTAGTAAAATAATTATACAAAAATAATTTCTTTTAATTAATTCTGTAAACTATTTCCTTCTATTTCTTTTGTCGAAACTACGGTTTATATATGTATGTATTCAATGCTGGAACAACCAATAGGATAAAGATATGAAAATACCCAGGAAATAATACCGATATATTCAGCTGCCATGTTGTAAATATCATGATCTATACAAAGACATTTATCGATAAGAATACAAAATAGAAAAGTAAGAATATATATTTAATTTTTATTTCTTGTTTCTAGTAATTTCGCTTTCGTGAAACAGATAGTATCAGAAATTGGAAGAGATACCGAAGCCGAAACCGATTTTAGAATTTTTCGAAATTGACCCTGGAATCAGCACCATAATCGGAACTTGCATTGAATTCAGATTTTAAAATTTTACTTTTTATGTGGACGAATTTGAATTTTACAATATATTTTTACAGTTCTCCAGTTGATTGGACCCTCTAAATGTTTTTCCGTGAACCTACCACACAAAAATAACTAACATTTGATTTCTTTTTGCTAGTTACCCTGCCATATTGTTGTTGTTGGTTGAAGAAAATTGCTAGTGTTTTCAATAACAGCTTTACACTTTGATATATATATATGAGTATTTTTTGTGATCGTCACTATTTATTTATTTATTTATTTTAGAGATTGTATTCATGAACTGTTGGGACATATACCCATGTTTGCGGACCCAAGTTTTGCTCAGTTCTCACAAGAAATAGGATTGGCTTCCCTGGGAGCACCCGATACAGATATTGAAAAGTTTGCTACAGTGAGTACATTTTGTGCAAATAATTACTTTTGCATTTTTATTTACTTGAATGAAAACTATTCTTTAATTTTCAAAAATGGCATGTAATTGTGTGTTCCCATTAACAACATTAGAGGTAGATTGCAAAAACGAAGCTCAAAAGCATGAGGATACGGAATAAGGATCATAACATTTATAGGAGTGATTTGATAAGTTTTCCTATTTAATTATGTTTTTAATACGTGTTACAATTCGCTCAATCATCAGTTTTACAATGATAAACCATATTTAAATATTATTACTAAAAATTGCCATGTAACTGCCTTGTTGTTATTTATCAAAGGACCCTTTTACAAGAACATAAGTCAAATGAAGCATTACGAACTGGTCAAATGACCATAAAAATAATCTGAAAGTGGTTGCTCCAGGGTAAAAGTTATTTTTAATGTTGGTCGGTAAACATGAATTGATCATGTATTTCATGTTAAATAGTCCCTTCTACAGAGAGGTCTAAAATTTTTATTTTGCATATAGTTTGCTAATGACTAAGATATATAAGACTTTAAATATATTTTTGTTCGAGAAACGCTGAATTTCTAAGGAAAATAATTGAAAATAGTAAATCAATGCAAATGTATAGAAATTGATTTGAGACATTATTGTATTATATTTTACCTGTAAAAGAGTGCTTGTTTTTGCTATTTTTGACAGTAATTTAATTGATAAAAAGATTTCATAGAACATATTTACTAATATATTTGATTTTAGAAATCCTTAATAATGGAACAATCAACAGAATTAACATGCGAGAATATATAGGAGATATCCCAAAGGATAAAGACTGAAACTCCAGAAAATCTCACTAAGTTGTTTTCTAATTTGTTTCATTTTATTTTCCCACTATCTATTCATGTATTTAAGTTTTTTCATTATTTATCATTTTATTTATTTATTTATTTAAGTGAAATAATCGTCTTTGTAGTTGTGCTTGCTTCGCAATATAATGCACACAAAAATGCATTTAAAAATTGAAACCGAAAATATAACTAAATCATGTATCAACTCAAAATTTTTACATTACAGTATTGATCGATTACTAAAAAGTCCGTAATTGGTTTTATTGCATTTAGCTATACTGGTTCACGGTGGAATTTGGACTATGCAAGCAAGACGGAAGAATAAAAGCTTATGGTGCAGGCCTACTCTCTTCATATGGAGAACTTCAGGTAGCTATTGTTGTTGTATCTGGAACATTTATTTTCGGACTTGTTTGCTTGGTTCCAAGAACAAGTCCGTACAACTTTATTCGACGAGAAATTATAAATTCTCGTCGAATAAAGTTGTACGACACACCAGGCCCGTTTACATGGAAAAATGGAAAACCCCGGGTAAAAGCAGAGTATAGGGAAAGTGAGGCATCCCTTCATATACCCTTTATTAGACTATACTTCGCTCGCGCCTAACCTGATAGCATTGGGAAAGCTACAGCGACCAATTTACAGCTTTTTTAAGTTGAGTCGCGTGTATTACTCCGATAATTCGCTCTTTGACTTGCTTGGTGTGAGTGCCACAGCTGGCTGTTAATCTATTACTTGGCACAGAGCAGTTCCCTTACCGTATAGGGGCTTCCTCCGCTTCCGACCGTCTTTCGCCCCTACACGCGGGCAGTTCGACGCAGTTGGGCAGTGGTCTAAAAAATGCACTATTAGCAGTACCGTACAACAAAAGATAAGAATGTGGAATTGCGGGGTGAGGGACCTTTGGCGGAATCGGGGGTTGCCTGATCACTGTCAAACCTGCAGTCAAGGCTGAAATTTTCGCCAAGAGTGTGAAAGTTCTAATTGGTGGAATGTGTTCAACGACGATGTACGAGCGGTTTTTTGTTAACTCCTTAAAATTGCATATGTTTTTATACTAAGTGCTCATACAAACAATAGCTTGTTAAACTGAGTATTATTTGAAGGATTTTAGACAAAAAATTAAAAACTATCGTCTTAAAATCCGCAAAAATTTTGCGAACTATATCTTTTTTGCGGATTCACACTTCATTCTACCTTTGGCAATACTGTCAGGTTAGGCGCGTTTCTACTATAGGAATCTTTCTTCTCCGCATTTTTTTCCCTACGTAAGGGGAGCGAGGTAGAAAGCAGCGAAAGTTCCAGCATTTACCCCACATTTTTGTGCATGTAAACGAACCCAATGACAGTTTTTACTAGCACAGGAACTTTGCGATCTTTCTGTTAGCTGTTACAACCAAGCTACGTTCATTTATTCTATTAGTAACTTTTCTTTGAAACATTTAAATATTTAGCAGCATTAAAAATACAGTTATTTCAATGGTGAAACATAATTTTGTTAATACATAGTTTAACATATATTTGTAAAAAATATGTTATTGTATCTTAAGAATTTGCTATCGAAAACGCTTGTATGCAGATACATTTCTCCCTTTGTGTGTGAATTATATACTCGTAAATATCATATGAGCTGTAACACACTGAAAAGGAATCTATCAATGGTTTAATTTCTAAAACCAACATCTAACATTCACAATATTCCACATGATCATCTTCTGGTGCAATTTTCAAAAACATTACTCTGATAAAACGTACATTTAACATAAAAGTATATTTTATGTCAATTGTACATTATATTGTATTTATTTAAAAGAAATACTATGTGCAAGGCATCAAGACGCCTCCCCCCCCCCCTACAAAAAAAGTAATAATGATAATAATTTGCTATTTTTAAAGATAAATATTATAAAATGAGTTTTAACTTTACATTACAACTTGACCGTGAAAAATTATGGGCAATTTTTGAATAAGTCAGTAGTAAAGAGTCGTTTTTTTGCAAAGACAAAACTGATATCTAAGTGAAAATGGCTGCAATTTAATCATAGTTGCGATCTTACATAACATAATCATAGCTTTTTAAAATAATGTATCTAAATAAAACAGCATTATCATTAGTCGTTATTATAAATGTAATTTTGATTATTTTCACCAAATGCTATAACATATTCAAACCTTTAAGCTCATACAGTGTGACCGTTAAAGTCCGCTGTCCACCCAATAATCTCTGAATGACAAGAATTATAGTCATAAAAGTAGGGTCTAGATATAATTAAACTGCCATGCGCTGCACAAGGAAACCGCTTACAGCGCCACCGGGCAGCTAAATTCGTAGCGTTTTCATCTCAAAAACGACCCGAGATAGGGGGAAAAATCGATTACAAAGTTGTTCAGCATCATCGATTTAGTAAGAAAAAACACCTTAATTTGCACATGATGATCATTAATTCGCACAATAATGCTATGGTTAGAAGGCATAAAACGCACATTTTGTTTGGTCGAATTCTTCAAAACTGCACTACCTGACATTAAGCTTGAACGGAGAGCGTGTGGTGAGAGCTGGGTTTGAACCCAGAGACTTATGGGCGGTAGAATGAGGCGCAATCCGGTTCGGCCAAAAGGTACCCATTCGACTGGCCTTCAATTGCCGGGTGTTGTGTGCGCGGAGGTGAACTCGTGCCGCCACACTACTCCCCCCCCCCTAGAGAGTCAGTCGGAGGCTGACGAACGGTGTTCCAAGCGTTATGGAACGCTGCCACTCGTTGTGGACTTTGTGAGGTCGCTGCCGCTGACTTTGAAAGAGCCGAGCGAGAGTTGAGAGAGGGCGGTGCTGGCGCCATCTGTCGCGGTAGGCGAGAAGGAAAATGCGTGTTCTTGTTCGGGTCGCCAATGAAGGGAGAGCGTGTGGTGAGAGCTGGGTTTGAACCCACAGACTTATGGGTACTAGAATGAGGCGCAATCCGGTTCGGCCAAAAGGTACCCATTCGACCGGCCTTCAACTGCCGAGTGTTGTGTGCGCGGAGGTGAACTCGTGCCGCCACAAGCTCATTCATCCTTCATTCTAAAAGTTTTTTCCGTCAGCAACACATCTGAACGCTGGTCTGCAATTCCCACTGGGAAGTTGTAGAATATGGCTGGTGACACACTAGCAAAAGCAGCAGTAATACAGTTTTATGCCTTCAGTTTTTAGCATTAATGTGCTCAAGATGTGTTTTCTTAATAAATCGGTGATGCTGAACAACTTTCTAATTGACTTTTTTCCCGTGTCTCGGATACTTTTTTGAGATAAGAACGCTAACTCCGAATTTAGCCGTCAGGTGACGTTGTAAGCGGTTTCTTGCATAACGCATGGCAACTTTACTTTACCTAGACCCCACTTTTATGACTGTAGTTCGTGCCGTTCAAAAATTACTGGGGTGACAATGTACTGTAGTGGGCACAACCATATTCTATAACACAATCACATAAAACACTAATACTATATAACCCTCATTTCTAATATTGAATTTGAAGCATTTCGTAACTATACAAAAGCTCTGTTTATTTTCTTCAAATTAAAAAACCGGTAATTAAAAAGTATTTAAAGGAAAATTACTTATTTCAGCATGCTTTATCAAATAAACCAGAACATCGAATTTTCGATCCAGAAAAAGCTGCTATTCAACCGTATCAAGATCAAGATTATCAAGATGTGTATTATGTTGCTGAGAGCTTTGAAGATGCAAAAGAAAAATTCAGGTAGTATCATATCCGTACTGCATTAAACGCTATGTGTTATATAAAGTGTCAACTATTAACATAATTTATGTGAAAAGAATTCTACCTGTAGAATTTACGCCTGTTAGTTCTCTTCAGCCGTTATATTGTCTCCCGTGTTTGTAAAACATAGAAGGTTTCATCTTCACATTGAATACAAAAGTAAATAGATAAAATTAATTAAGATGATATTTTCTAAGCGACAACTGCGAAGTAAACTATATTTCCAGTTTAAAATGACCTTTCACAATCATAAAAATATTAATCGAATTACAGACTACTACTGACGAATAATGAATTAATCCTTTCAACATACCTATGTAAACAAAATACGTTGAATATATGTATATGTGCATATATATTCAACGTTTACTCCTAAACGACTGGAGTGGTCAGTTTGCAGTTTTGTATAGGTATGCAAACAACCATGGAAATAAACATAAACTACATTAAAAATCAGAAAAGTCACTTGTTCTCCAATTTGAAGCAATTTTTATCTATTTTCAGATCGAGAAAGCTTCTTTGATACCCGAGAGTACACTGTAAAAAAATTCAGAAACGTCACATACTTATAGCAGAAAGGTTTCCGAAAGTATAGCGTAACCTACCGCTGCTTTACTCGAACTCACGATTTCGGAAACATAACCCACATTTCGGCGTAAAATATTTACGGGGAAAGGAAATCTTCATTTGGGACTTCGTGCGCATGCGCCAAGTGCCTAGAGACAGAGGGAAAAGAGTGAACGCGTCTTCCCTAATTCGAAGGTCACAAAAGAGTCGCTGTGACGTCACAGAGGGTCACAATTGTCACAGGACTGTCACATACAAGTCACACTGTGACTTGTGAGTGATGTGACTCCACTGTGTGGTCACTGTGAAGTTTATTTGTGACCAGTCATCAGGTGACGTCGCCGGATGAATACTTAAATAAAACAGCACATTATCTCCTGAAAATAATTTATGTGGAAAAAAAATTTAAGATTTTTAATTTATATTTATTAATTATGGTATTTTCCCTCCATTTATAAAATACTCCAAAAAAATTTCAAGTTTCCAAAACAAGCCATGCCAGAACTAACTTTTGCAGCAGTCAGTTTACTTTTAAAGCAATCGGAGCAAGACTATCACAGCGCTGAGGTAACGTGCTGGCCTATGAACGCTGGCGTCGAGGGTTCGATACTGGTACTGAACGCTCCTTCCGTGAGAGTTTGGTGCTGCCATCTAGTGCATGTTACTCGTTAATTTGGAAACCTTTGTGAAATGGACGGAGGGGTTTCTGAAAAACACAGAAAGGTTGCTCTTTAATTCGGAAACCTTTGTGAAATGAACGGATAGGTTTCTGAAAAACACAGAAAGGTTACTCGTTAATTCGGAAACCTTTGTGAAATGAACGGAGAGGTTTCTGAAAAACACAGAAAGGTTACTCGTCAATTCGGAAACCTTTGTGAAATATACCGAAAGGTTACTCAATATTTTACCAAAATATACAGAAACGTTACATATGTTTTCCAGAAACCTTCCCTAAAAAGCAGGAAAATATGTAAATATTTTCCCGAAATATGCAGAAACGTTTCTAAATACATTACCCGCATGATTCGGAAACGTTTCTGCAATTTTAAACTACAAGAGATGTCCCATATTTCGGGGTAACTTTTCCGAATTTTTTTTTTACCGTGAAGAAGTTAACCTACTGAGTAACAGAGTCAGATATCTTATGTGAAATGGACGTCGCTTCAAAGTTACGAGTTGAAAAATGCTTTAGAAGTCCAATTAAAGTAGTGGGCTGTGACGTAAAAATTTTGCCACTAGTGATTAGCCACAAATTCTCATTTTAAATATGCCATAATCTCTGTGCAAAGAAGGCCTCAAGAATAGTCATTCTCACGGCAGCTCAAAATATCGTCTGCAGGAAATCTGCAGAAAAGGCTAAAAATCCCACGTTTTATTTTGATTTTGTTGGACACAAGTTTTCCTGAAATTTGGCACCTGAAAAAGTGTTTTTATCCATTAACGTGAAGACGTGAAACCATGCTTTAATATTTGAAGATATGAACGAGGACAGATCAAAAAGTTAGTTGCACTTCCAATTTATGGCCATTTATTAAATAATCTATACAAAGGGCAAACATCGGACTATGGCAGCATAGAATGTTAGTTCACTTTTCCACATAGTTCCCAAGAGACTCTAAACTTTTCTCCGAACGGACAACCAACTTTTCGATTCCGGCTGCACAGAAATCTCCTCCAGCGCTATGTAACCACACGGAGACAGGTGCTTTCACCTCCTCATCATTTCGGAATCGTTGTCCACCGAGATCCTTTTTGAGCTTACCGAAAACACGGAAATCACATGGCGCTAAATCGGGACTGCATGGAGGATGTTGCCATACCTCCCACTTGAATCGCTGCAGCAGTTCGCACGCATCCTCCATACAGTCCCGATTTAGCGCCATGTGATTTCCATGTTTTCGGTAAGCTCAAAAAGGATCTCGGTGGACAACGATTCCGAAATGATGAGGAGGTGAAAGCAGCTGTCTCCGTGTGGTTACATAGCGCTGGAGGAGATTTCTATGCATCCGGAATCGAAATGTTGGTTGTCCGTCGGAGAAATGCTTAGAGTCTCTTCGGAACTATGTAGAAAAGTGAACTTACATTGTATGCTTTCATAGCTGTTGCTTTTGTACAGGTTATTTAATAAATGTCATAACTTGTGCCCTCGTATCATCTACGGGGCTAAAGCTCTCGGAGCGGTTCCGGTTTTTCTAACAATGTTAATCGTTGCCTCTTCTATGGGGCTCAGGCCCGGACTGGCCAGGGTGTCCGACTGTCTGCAGACGGGTGGGCCCCCGCCCTCGGCGGGCCCCCAAACAGAAAAAGAAAGAAAATTTTTAAAAAGTGCTATACTGATAGCACTTGAATGAAGTTTGACACATAAAAAAAAAAAAATTGCAGGCGCAATTGCGCCCCAGAAGGCTTCAAAACACTTCATTTTAAATGAAGTTCTTAAAATTTTTTGAGGGAGGGTTCCCGAATGAACAAGTGATTAATTAATATGAATGACGCATATTAATTAATAGATCAATATTTTATCAATGCATTAATTATCAATCATAATTAATTAATAATAACACCATACCTCCCCCCTACCCCGAAAGTTAACACATCCTATTATTTATCGGTTGCACAATAACCCTCCCCCCCTTCTCTTGAGACGGGCGGGCCCCTCCCATCCCAGTCCGGGCCTGATGGGGCTGGAAATGTTTCCACACATGAGAAGGTTAAATACAAAATAACTAGAATGGCATTAAAAATTGGATTCTCTTTAAAGCGTCAGTAAGTTAAGTTAATGTTCTATTTGTTTCATACTTATTTTATTTTCCGAGTCTAAGAAAGCCAGAAATGACTTCAGTTTTTCTTGGATAGCTGAATTTTACAATTTAAGTGGGAACAAGCGATTTTAACAGTACGGTAACTATAATGTTAAAAATAGAATAAGAAATTAATTTTTTTTTAAGTGGACAAAAATGTAATGTATTCACCATACTTTTCATTAATACAAATAACAATTATTTTACTGCCAGAAGATTGTTTTTTACATGTGCAGATCGTAAGAAGTAAGCGCACCCTAATGTCGAATTACTTGAAATCTTTTTTTTTTTTTTTTCCTATTATGAATTTTGATCCATACGCGAAGATCTAAGCTAAGCGAGTCAAGAATCAAGCTACTACAAAGTTATGCAAAGCAAACTTAAGTTCATTCTTTTTAAGTTTAGGTTAACTATTCTGATGTAAATGTTAACGTTAGGCGTGAAACAGTTTGGCTGCTTCGATTGAATAAACTTTTTTCAGTAACGAGTATTAGAAAAATGCGAGCTTCCTCCCGTACGAAGAACGAGTACTTTCAGCGGTACATAAATAAAAAGCAATCAACTGAAATTGCTGGTTGTTAACTGCATTTTATTGTGACTGATGCAATTTTCAGAAATTAAATCCATTATTAATGAAAGTTTTCTGGAAAATTTGACTAACACTTGAAAGATTTTTAAAGTGACGATGCTTTTGACCCTTACAATTCTGACCTGTTTTTGATTATCCTATCACTCCAAAAATGTTGTTCTGTGAGTACTAAACACCCTATCCCATGTATTAATGTTTTCAATCGGGTTTTTTTTTTTTTTTTTTTTTTACTGTTTCGCAGTCTGCCAGAATGTTGCCAGTAACTGAAAGCATATCAGCGTTCACGCACGCATCTGTTAAAAACGAGTGGGAAAATCGACTATCTTTGTCAAAAAATATATCGCAGGGCATAATTATGCAAGACAAAGCAATTAAATGCCTGTGTATAGTACGGAGGAAAAATTGAATAAAAAGAGAGAGAAAGGAAAAATTCGATCTAAAGAGACATCTTTATCAATTTTAGTAATAAAAGAAAAAGAAGCATTACAGTTATATTTGGACTTTTATAGTTTGTGTTGTTATGGCAAAGTATGCATAGGCAATCTGCCTACAATGGGGGGTGCCTTGGTCGGAGGACTTTCTAAGGGGTTCTAACGCGTATTCACGTTACATCTGGGGCGAACCTACCAAAACTCCAGACCGTTAGATCGACAGTTGCGTGATGGGGCCCGAACCCGGGACCTTCACACTTCAGCCGTCTACCGTTTTGAGGGACTTAAAGTGGACTTTTATAGAGTGTTTTTCTAAATGAAATGTAGCGAAATACAGATAATACTTAACATGGCTAGTTAAAAAATTCTCTTTCACATTGGAGATTGACTTTTGGTGCTTTGTAATTCCTTCGTTGTTAACGCTATTATTGCATGAAAATTTGTATTTTGATTTTCTTTGATATCGGGAATTCAAATATGAAGTAAAAAGAAAAGGTTGTTATCGAAATTTCAAAACTGGGTTTCCGGTGTAATATGGAGATGACTCTTTAAAACAAAATATACACCACTCCCACTCAATAATAGAGAACATTTACCAAAGTAAAACAATACCCTGCTTCGGCCTGTACATCATCAGTTAAAATATTGAAAATGTCGCTTAAGATTTTTCCCTTTTCTCTCACTTGGAAGAACAAATCATTACAAAGAACTAAATACACCCACTTAGATATGGTTAAAATTAGTTTAACACTTTGTAAAATAACACATATAAAAGAGATACTTAGCAATACGATCGTTTTGGGTAGTTCAAAAGGTCCACCCTTTTTCAGTTGTCCACCATCTACACAGGCAAAAAGAGGGAAAGGTTGCTTTACATAGTTTCATGCACATTTATGCCGCTCGAAGTGATCATGTTGTTAGGTATCTATTTTATATGTGTTGTTTAGCAGCGTTTTTAATTAATTTCAACTTCAACATTATTAATTCTTTATATACTTATGATTTTAAAGAGACGTACTTAACAATATACCTCTCGATGACCTGCACAATCCAATGATTGAATTATTTAAATGAAATGCTATTTTTATTTATTTTGCCATCCCATTTACATTTAGAATCCTTTAAATGTGTTTCTAAGTTTATTCTATATCTTGCATGAAAATAAATTACATCTACTATATACTGCATACTATCCCACAAAAAGGTTCAGCTTCAAGCTACGTCGCTGATTTATGCTTGTATTATTACGAAAAAGATTACAAGAATACTAGTATCATGATAAAACGGTATATTTTGGTGATATACTGATAAATACCAATAACAATTACTGTGGTATTATGCCAAATACATACACCTCTGCTAAAAATATAAGTAATAAAATTTAGTTAATTTTTCAATTTATTAATATCTATATGAAAATTAATTAGGAACTTTGTAGAATGGCAGACATGATGGGGGGGGGGGGGGGGGGAGTGCTTGGCAATAAGATAGTTTCGGGTGGCGCAAATGTGTCCACCCTTTTTCATTTGCATGTGAATTCTACCATCCACACAGGCGAAAAATCCTAACCTTTCTGCCTGTGTAGATGGTGGAACTTTTTTGCAATTAAGAAAGGTGAACTACTGTGTACCACCCGAAACCATCGTATTGCTAAGTATCTTATAATGTGTGCTATTTTACAAAGATTTTAGTTAATTTTACCTTTTAACACCAGTATTTTGTAGACTGTTCTTGTCATTTAAACCACCCAAAACGATCGTATTGCTATAAGTACTATCTTTTTATGTGTGTTCTTTTACAATGCTCTTAATTAAACCTTTTAACACCAGTTTTTTATAGACGGTTCTTGCCACTTAGATTTTACTCATCAGAGGATGGAATATCAGAGCTGAACCTTTGTAAAATATTACAGTAAAGCACCGTTTATCGTTTCTCATTTATACGACTTTTAGATTTATACGTCGTTTTCGTGAAGTCCCAATTCGTTTCTATTAATTTAATGCAAAAGTACTTCGTTTATACGACGCACAATATCGGTTATACATCGTTTTTCAACTTCTTAAAATTCAAAAACCTCCTGTCTCAGTCTTTACTATTCTATTCAGGCGGATATCGCTTAATTACCTGCTACTAACTTAAGTGATGATGAAGAAGAATGCGAAGAAGTTACCCTACCTTCCTTTAAAGACGCAGTCTGCATTGAAAAGCTTATAATTTATTTTGTATGTCAGAACACACGAGTAAAAATAAAAATTTCATGAACTTCTTTCAAACTGTAATACTCAGACAATCAGCACAACAGACGATTTTTTAAATTCAGTGTCTGCATGAATATCAATCAAAGCATAATTGCATTAATACTATAATATAGTACAGTAAACGTATTGGTTTCTTTCATTTTTATGATAAATTTTTAAAATTAATGTACTACTACCGTAAATTTGTATTACTACCGTAAAACCTATAATAATCAATATAGTTTATGAATGCTTCAATTATACGTCTTTTCATTTATACGTCGTTTTACGTCGGTCCCTTGAAGAACGTATAAACGGTGCTTTACTAAGGTACCATATTAATACAATTAAATTTACACTGAACTTGCCATTTTTGCATTCAAAAAGTAATAACTTTCTCCCTCATTTGCAGGAATTACGTGACTCACAATCTCAAGCGTAACTACGAAGTACGGTACGACCCTCTCACTCAGTCAATTCAAGTGCTAGATGCACCAGAGAAGCTCCATTCTTTAGTGGACTCCCTTCAAACTGAGGTCATTCGGCTCTCCAGTGCCGTCACTAAGCTAAGCGTGGAGTAAAAATAACTTTTGCAACGTTTCTGGTCGAGAAAATATTGTTTTGAGTCAGTAGTCAATGTCTTCGATATGTTTTCGAGTAAAGCCGAGAGAGTCTGGGAAATCAGATTTGCTGTAATTGAATATTTTACTACAGAGGTTACAGGGTGGTCCAAAATGCACCTACCAAGTATGAATCGTTATTGTATGGATAGAAAAAAGTGTGCACAGATCGAAGTATGCTGATCACAAAATATGTGAAGGGTAACTACAGAACAATTTCTATATGCTTGCCATTCACCTCTATGGCTTTTGCGAATTCTACAGAAAAACTGAACACAGCCTTCACGAGAACACGAGGAAAATGTTTTATTTGAATTCAATAAGTTTTCTTCATGAAACAACAATTTTGTTGGACCTGTTTTAACTTGATATTTTTGTTGGAACGAAATATCCGCGAAATTTTGTTGATTTAACAAATTTATTCGGTTAAAATTGCGCGATTCACAAAAACATTTTTTCGGTGTAACATAATGCTCAAAATTCCATGCTCCATATACATTTTTTATGTCTTAGGGTTGCTGTGGTCTTTCGTTTTATGTGACCCCATAAAAAGATTATAGATCCCTATTATTATCAATAATAAATTATTATCCCATATAAAGATCATTAATGTTCCCTTCCTATAAAAAGCATAATAAATCAAAATACAGTAATGCCGTGAACATATTGCAAAAGTATTATTGTACTTAAGTATTGACACGTTTTCTCGGTAGGAAATTTTGGACCACCCTCATATATCTAAAGCATTTCGAAAGTCTCGTTAGTCTTTCTTTCAAAATCTTCAAAATGCGAAAATTTGTGTTTTGATCCCTTGCTAATGGTGGAAGATAATTTTTATATTCACCCCACGTAGAGGTATTTTTATTAAAAGCACACGTTAAACCACGTAAAAATAAAGTCTTGTATGAAAAAGTTACTTTGTAGATATTTCCCCTTGTATTTCATTTATCATGAAATACAAATAAATAAATCATGCTGTGCAGTTAAATAAATTACTTATGGAACAACTTGCAAGCGAAAAGAAAAATGTATTTTGAGGGTAATATTGTTAAAGAAAATCTTGTATCATTGTTAAGTATAATATTTAGTTTATGTTAATTATCGAATTTAAGCATTTTCCACTGTACTTCTATTTAGCTCGTGATCATGAAAAAAAGAAGAAAAAACTTATGCAAAAAAAATGTACTTTTTTCAGCCTAATTGATTGCATTATTTTCATAACTAATGGTTTAATGCCTATTATTTGAAAACTTCAAAGATATCGTTTCATGGAGAAATATGTCTCAGCAATGAACACACTCTTCAATTTTTTGTTTTTGTATTTTAATTATAGCTTTTAAGAATTCTCTCTTATAGAAAAGAAAAACTACATCACAATCTTTTGGAATAAAGATGGTTTCAGAGAAATCATATCAAAGTAGAAGCAGTTAGAATTCAATTTTATCTGCGTCTAGGTATTTTTATTTGAAACACTCGAATTATAAAAACACTTAAATAAAATAATAATAATAATAGTTTGTTTAACAGAATTTTTAAAACTCTTGAGTAGAAAATGTTCTACTTAATGTAACTGCATGACTACATATAAACATTTAGGTCATTTTACTGTAGTAAACGTTTTCCCTACAGCATAATAATTATTATTTGCTTTACTTACGAATACAAATAAACATTTAGGTCATTTTACTGTAGTAAACGTTTTCCCTACAGCATAATAATTATTATTTGCTTTACTTACGAATACAATTTTACCTTTTAAAAGTGCTCCTATCTAATACTACATACAATTTTATAGTTTCTAAAATCATTCCTACTTCGGTCACTTGAGCTAAGCGCATTTCGAATGTGCAGGAGAAATAGAAGATAATAAATATAGCATTAAGTATAATATTTAGTTGCAGAAAACTCAAAATGTGTCAGTAAATAATCTCACCCCGAAAATACAAATTTAAAAAATAGATAAAAATAATTAAACATA
Source organism: Cheiracanthium punctorium (assembly GCA_038373885.1). Lineage (NCBI taxonomy): Eukaryota > Metazoa > Arthropoda > Arachnida > Araneae > Cheiracanthiidae > Cheiracanthium > Cheiracanthium punctorium. The sequence continues at coordinate 276,843 of JAWZYV010003197.1, read as the reverse complement.
TTTCAGTTGAAATGTGAATTGATCAACTTTATGCTTCCATGTTGTAAATGTTATATTTTATTTGTTTTAAAAGTAGAAGTTCGTCAAAATGCTTTAATATTTTATTGAGCTAGATTTCAAATAGATAGTTTAATTATAATGTCATTTCTCTCTGTGTCTGCATTCAAATGAAATATGAAAAATTTCTGAAAAAAAATTGATGTATTTATTTGTCAATAAAATGTTAAGCATGTGAAAAACTGTGTGTTCAATTGATTAATTATCATTTAAAACAAATTGTGTTCCATTAAGGGACCGTCCACAAATCATGTCAAGCTTTGAGAGGGGGGGGCGTGATATTGTAGCAGTTCGTGTTTTTGAGTGTTTTGTATTGCATGATGGAAAGCCTACACTAGGGGCATCTGCCAACGCGGGAGACACCTTGTGCGTAGAGGTTCTAAGGGATTCTAACGCATATTCATGTTAAATCTGGAGAAAACTTCCCAAAGCTCCAGACCGTTAGATCGCGCAGTAGGTCCGAACGCGGGATTTTCAAACTTAGCCATCTACCATGTTCAGTGTTTTATCCACCCGTCAACACTGAGGCCTGACAGTTACTGACAAGAGGAAGAAGCGGTAACAAGAAGTGTGACATCATTTATTTTAGTTAAAAATCAATCGATCAACAGATATTTTGATGTTATTTTGACATTACCAGAATTTGAAGACTTTTTTTTTTTAATCGGGGGGGGGGGGGGTGGTAAATCAACTTTCATTCTTTTTTTTTCAAAATTAATTCTTTCTCCGAAAACGGCATTCACCGTAGATTGTGAGATTACGTTAGTAGCAGAAATTCTTCACTTAGAAGAAAACCTCCTCCTATTGTATCTATGTTTTTTTGTTGTAAACCTTAATCTTCTTTCTTACAAAATAAGCGCATGAGTTATTATAAATGTTATTATGCTCACAAATGTCATTGAAACACATAGTTAAAGCTCAAAAATAATGTTTGAAATACGATCTATAACGTAGTGCTTTGTTTCCGAACAGCAAATAATGTTTATGTAATAAAGCCTTCCATGTGACAAGAGGAGGGTGGGGTATGTAAAAGGGTGACACTCTGTGGCAAGAGTGTGAGGGGCGCCAAAAATATTGAAAGAAGTATGAAAACATGCACAGCCTCGAATATTCAACAATTACTACAATTAGCTTAATTCAAAGAAAAAACAACAAACTCAGTTATTACAGTTTGTAACTTCGCACGTTGTTCAATTGTTAGAAAAAATATGACGATTAAAAATATTGGTGCCATATACAAATATTATTCCTCAATAATCAGAAGGTGACCATACATGGGCGCCCATAGAAATGTTTCTAGGGGCGAGGCACACTACAAAAAAAAATTTTCAAGAGGGGGGACACATTTCAAATTTGTAACTATTTCGGTTCCGATTTTGCTTTGTTATGCAATTTTGTTTACGTAATAATAGAATTCACTAAAACTCTAGTGGGGAGAGGGGAAGTAGCATCCGTAGAGCTTGTTCTGTGTAAGCTTGTGAAGTGCATGGCCGTCGGCAGCATAAGACAAGAGGGGGAACTTTCCCCTTGGATTTTTGAATGCCTTTTTTGTTCTTTCAAAATGGTAACCATATGTTGAAGTAATTTTATCCCCCCCCCCCCGCACGCCATGGTGAAGAATCACCCTGAATTTAATCTCTAACATACTTTCTCTAATTGTTTTATACTTTTCCATGGACCCGTGACGTATTTATTCTTAAAGTCTGAAGAGGAAAATAAAAACAACAATTCCAGAGAAAATAATTCTGTTCCGCGCCAGAAAGATGTAAACTTGCATTTAAATTATGTCGCAAGATGTATTTCAAGAAAGATATCGATAGATGGCAGCACTATCTAAGTTTTGATCCAAATAGAAATATTTACAAATAGGAAAGCCAGAAAGTTTTTGCTACAGATTAATTGGTCGTTCACAGATGAGGCTGAGAAAATGGGGAAATGAGGAAATGGAATTTTCTGGGGCTAGCAACGTCTACATAGCAAAGAAGAAAAGTTATCTGTTCAGTCCAGTCATAATTTATGGAAGTTAGATATAGGTTAAGGCTGGAGATAAACATTCTAGGTAATTCGTTAAAATGCGTAATAACAGAGAGGTAATAGATTTAGATAATGAATTTTATATATATATATCGTGGCAATTGTGCTCTTTACAAAATTTCTTTTTCCATTTAAATATTATTAACAATTAAAATATTTAATTTCAGTTCAGTTCAGTTCACTGTGAGAATTATTTTTGCATTGAAGATAATAAACTACACTTCATTGCAGTATTCATACTAGTTCTCATTACAGAGATGTAAACCTAAAGAGCATATAGTCCTGTCTTTAAAAAAAAATTTTTTTTCAAGAATAGTATATGGGGACTTCACACCAGGGCTTGAAATAAGGCAACCACATGGCAAATTCCGTGAGATTAGCCCAAATAGCCTTGGATGATCAACAGAATATCGACCCAAATTTTGCTGCGAGTATTTAAAAGTTTATTACTTGAGTGTTTCTTTCTTACATATATTTTAAGGCTGCAAATAAAACTGCAAAATCTTTACAAGAAAAAAACAGCTTTTTCGTTGTACTGTTCCTTTCATTGAATTATTGATTAATTTCTTTTTTTTTTTTTTTTTAAGTTAAGCGGGGGGGGGGCATCAGTTTACCGTTATTACGAAAATCTAATGTTTTACCGTGAGTTGAATAGTTTTTGCTGCCTACTTATAAAAGTGCACAGCATTTTTTGTAGCCAGCTTCAAAATCTTATTTCGAGCCCTGATTCAGTGGCGGCTCGTGGGGGGGGGGGGGGGGGGCTCTGTATATACAGCAAGTACGGCCGGGCTGCACTTGAAATTATCAGCACATACTTTAAAATAATTTATTCTACTAATTTTCCTAAATTCAGATTAGAATTGTGGAATTCCTACGGTAAATTAAAAAAATCTCCTAAAAAAACCAAACAAAAAAAAACGTATTGTGGCCGGATCGCACATTCAGAAAAAAGCACTTTAATCTTCCCGCAATTCAATTGGGAAAATCTTCGGTTCAGCCCAGAGCGCTGAAAAGAAAATTGGCAGCACCGTTGCCATGACAACGACTACGTAAGCAGCCTACGTAAGCTCCGGCATAGGGAGTATGCAGCTGATACAGCCGATGAATGATTTTTTAACGGCGGCTGAACTTGAGAACTCGACTAACTGATTGGCTCCGACGAGAAGTGATTGAGGGGTTAAGGAGAATATATGTTTGGAAAACTCTCGACTTTATATTGCTGAATTTATCAAGAAGGTAAGCCTGAATAGACGCTTATGAATGGACAATTACCCATCAAAGCAGTATTGTTTTTAAGTAAGCAAGAACTGGAATTTAGAGGACATGGCGAGCGAGAAAATTCTTTAAACATGGGAAATTTTAAAGAGCTTTTAAAATTATTGATTCTGAATTAAAACAACGCCTTTTTATGGGGACATCACTGACGGATTCGCATGTTTAAAAGAAAGGAGGATTGATTTGACTTATAAAAAATAAGTAAGTTTTCTTTTTTTTTTCTTTTCTTCTCAAGTTATCGTTACAAAAGAAAATTCTAAGGAAACTTCGAATCAGACACGGATTAATGCAATTTTGAGGATAAGAGCGGCTGGTTGAAATTTATGTCCATTTTATGGAAGTAAAATAGGATCTCTTACATTTTTTATGTAATTTCTTTTTTTTTTTCCCTCGGTGAGGGCTTAATCCGCCAGCTTTCGAATTCAGTAACATAGATTTTCCAATCCTTTCCGGAGGACAGGGGGGGGGGCTCATATGCTTCCGGCTGCACTAACAGTTTTGACCACGGGCCGCCACTGCCCTGATTCATATCCTAGAAATGCCCAGAATTCTCTTAACTTCAGTGTCTATGCACAGGACATTCTTACATCGAACTGATGATGCTAGATGCTGTGTAGATAGACACTGGATGTTGAGTGCGCATCAGAATGTCAAACTTTCAGTCATTCAACTGAATAGGATTTTTACAGGTATCTCCTAGATCCCACAAATGTCCTATGAGATATCGTAGGAACCCCCTTAGACCATTCTACAGATGATCACTAGATGCTTACAAAATCTATATTTATTACGTATGCATCCCATGATAGAGTTATAGGATCATTTTGCAACATCTATAAGATATTTATTTTTGATTCAATAGGATCGCTCGAGAATCAGCAAGTAGGATCCCAGACAGCACATAAGCTTAAATCAAGCTTGAGATTTGGCTTGGCAATGCAAGGTTGGCTTAAGCTGGATTTTCACTTGCAAAGTGCGGTGATGGCGCCATCTGTGAAAGAGAATGGACATTAATTGTCTAGAGTCCTCAAATTTGTTGAAAGTTCGTAAAAGATGTGTTTTATCGGGGATGGGATGGGGGGGGGGTTTATCGGGGATGGGCACTGGTAATAAAAAACTATTACCAGTGCCATATTACCGGCAGGGCAAACAGGGCAACTGCCCAGGGCCTACAGATTTTAGGGCCCAAAAATCTTACATCTTACACTTTTGTAATTTTAAAATAAAATTACAAAGGATAAGAAAATTCAGAAGTTAAATAATTTTTTTTAATTATAAAGTATGAACAATGAAAATAATTCAAATTTACATTTGTATAAATTAATTTAAACTTATTTTTAATTCTTCGAAATGCTCTATATCAATATCAAATATATGTGGAAAATAACCACATTTGTAAAGAGAATTTTTAGCGTTAAAAAATAGCAAAATTTTTCAATTATTTGTTATTTTAAGAAATATTTACAAAAATGACTAAAGTGTTTGTATTCCATACATGTTAGCAACTGTGATATAGCATTTCGAAGTAACGTTTAACAATCTGTTTCTTTCATTTCAGATTACTTAACACAAAATTTGTGTTAAGTAAGTAAACCCCTTCTATTTTTCCATATATGGAAATTCTTAAAAATAAAATACAATTATACTACGAAATTGATTTCAAAATCACACATAACATTATTTTAATTTTGATGCATCCTATGGGAAAATAAAAGAAACAAATAACACATCGCCCACTTATAATCTGGCGAGAAAACAGCGTGGTAAGTCACTTCAAACTTTAGTCAGAGCTGCACAAGGTGCCGGTGGCGGAATGGATAGCGTGCTCGACTGCGAAGCCAAAGGGCCCGGGTTCTATTCTCACCACGAACACTCGATGGACTTAAATTAAATTGAAATTTCAGCGTGGAGGGGGGAAAATAAATTATGTGGGGCGCGTTAGCCAGCGGGCGCCCCGTGTATTTAGAAATTTTTTTGGGGGGAAAATTTTTTAAGCTGGAAATTAAGCTTGAAATGTCAAGCTTGATTCAAGCTTGAAATGTCAAGCTTAATGCAAGCTGGGCAAGTGTAAACTAGAACACTTGATTCAAGCTTGCATCAAACTTACACGATTGGAATTTTCAAGCTTAATTCAAGCTTATTGACTTGATAAATCAAGCTTGCTGCAAGTTTGATGCAAGTTTGCTGTGCTGTCTGGGATAGAAGGTAGATATGCAAAGGTCGGATCTTTTTACAAAACATGTTTTGTAGGATAATAGTAGGATCATTGTGATACAACTTTATTTTGTTTGTTTGTGGATTAAGGCCGATCGAGTGCACTGGGGTCCTAGGCCTAAAGGGGGAAAGCGCTCCAAGGGGGGGGGGGCTTTCTAAGGGATCCTAGCCTGTATGGTACAACTTTAAAATATCAGGTTGTAACGAAAGTTCTTCGCCAAGTCTGCTTGAGTCAGCTCCTGCGGCGCTTGTACATCAAGTTTATGTGATGCATAGCATGACTAATGGGCATGGCATTAATATCTAACTCTTTAGCTAGCTCTCAAGTGGTTAAATACTAATCTTCTTCGACAAGTTCTCGCAGGTGGCCCTCCTCTACATCAGTAGACCGGCCAGAACGCTCCGCTTCTTGAATGTCATATGACCTGTTTTTAAATTTTCAGTACCAAACCTTCACAGTGTCATATGATACGACAGTAAAATCTAAATTACACACATAATCCTTTGACATTCTGTAGCTGACTTCTAGCAACAGAACTGGAAGAAAATGATGGTTCTAATCCAGTAACGTGATAGTTCCATTTCAGACACCTTGTACTTGATGATTACGATATTTTCTAACAACACAGTGTTCTAAAGCAAGTCTCTTTCTTTCAATTGACAAAAATTGTTTGACAAAATATGAGCAAATACACCAAGTGCACTGTTTGCCGACGATATTTGTGGTGGCGGGAAACTTTCGTTACAACCTAATACTTCAGAAATATTGTATATCTGTGGGATCTCAAAAATGTATTTAAGCTTTTACTATACCTTTACTTTAAATCACAAATGTGATTAACTTAATTTTTGTGTCATAATTCAGTCTAGCGGCTGTGACGTAAATGGTACATCAGAAGTGATAGAATTTCACAATTTTGGCAAGGGAGTGCATGTTTGGAAGCTATCCACTTCTTCCTCTACGAAGAACAGGTACTCAACAATTTAAGAACACAATAGAAGAAATGTGAAATAATATATATAAAAATCTACGTGAAATAAATCGAAAATGAAGTTTTAAGAATTTTAGAACATAAAAATGGAGAAAAACTTAATTTCGAGATAAAGCTGTTTAAACTCTGGAAAGATATTCCCTAAACAGCAATATTTATAACTAAATAACTTCGGAAATAAAGATACAGTTCAAATTTTCACATATGCGCAGCACTAAAAATAAGTAGCTAAATAAAAATGGTATTTTCTAGTTGACGTAAGGTCAAAAGAAAGGTATTGTTTTATTTATGTAAATATCCAGTACAATTTATTAAAATTTATCGTACGTTGTCAACTAACTACACATTAAACCATAATCCAAGTTTCGAAATTTTAGTGGCAACCCTATTTTTTCACTTCATACTTGAATTCATCTCTAAAAATACAAGCGCTGTCCAATGTTACAATCTTATTGATGAAGAAAATAATAACTTAAAAATGAAAGTTATTTCATTTATTTTCAAATTCAGTGAGTTACGAGAATGAATCTTTACGTTAAAAAGAAATCTTCAATTTTAAAACAAAGCTCTTAAAATGACGGATGCATTTCGTTATTTCAATATAATTACTAATCAAAAAAGAAAAAAGGTGGATGAATAAATTTTTTAATACTTTATACTAGAAACATCAAAATAGGATGGTGACCAAGTAATGGAGGGGAGTAAGCAACTTCTTTCTTCTTGTTATTATATCAAAAACAGCAAAAGTGAAACAAATGGAAATTGCTTACAATTATCCCGTAAGACTCTCATACCAGTAAAATCGTTTCATCATGATTAAATCGTTTTAAAAATATAACTGTGACGGTATAAACATTCATTGCTCATAGAATATACATTTATTTTTAAAGAAACAAGGATAATGAGGTCTGCAAACCATACTGACTTTATAAAATTGTTCATGTTGTGACAATGGCACATTTTTAATAGCTTTTTCTATTTCCCCGTATTTCAGAATCGCTAGCGCAATCTCTATTCCATTACCACGCAACCGTTCAAAATCTTTCAATTTCCTTTGCATGCAACTCTATATACAATTTCATTTAATCGCTTTTTATTTACAATTTTATCTTAACATCATTTGTTTACTATCTACTACAAATACCTGTTTGCTTTGTAATACAACTAGTATGTTTAATTTTCAACTAGCTACTAAAAATATCTTTTTGTCTGGTAATACGAATAGTTTGCTTAATATTTATCTAAGCTTAGCGATGTGCAGCGATTTGTGTACACGTGACTTGCTCTTAATTCTCCCATCATCTACCATAACTGCGTATACTGCTTGTGCTTACTATCGACCAGATGTGTAATTTTTTAAAGGCTTCAAGTTAGGGAATTTTTCGATCAGTCTAGCTCTCTACACATCGTTAAAAAGGAGCCGGGATAAAACTACTACTCATGATAATCAAATTAGAACAACTGTCACAGAAACTAAGGTGATTCATTGTGAATCACTATTAGTGCTATTCAGCTCATTAGATACAGCAAACGTCTTCCGCATTGCAATTTCGAAAGCTTTTACTGCACGTGGTTTTTCTAACAGAAATATTATTGTAAGAAATTATTTTCTAGAGTGATTGTGAAAATCCCATACATTACATGCGGAGAAATTCTTAGAAGACAAATCATATAAGGAAAATGAAAAGGGGAAAAACATGCAAATATCTTAAATTTATCGAACACGGAAATCTTTTCCAAGAAATGCTGACTAATTTAAATGATAAATGCTGACTAATTTAAATGATCACTTTTTGACTAGGAAAAAATCGGAGACTTGATCGAAAACTTTACACCTGAATAAAATCTTAGACGCTTTGAATATTCGTGTTCAGTATTGTAGGATACATAAATAAATGTACAGCTGCGGAAAAAAAAAAGTCCCACTTGTACTTTTTTTCGGCCGTCGATCGTCGTACAGCAAAGTTACAGATACCAATCGTTTTCGATTGACGTACACTTTAATTTGCTATGCATAAAAATTACGTAAAGGGCCATCTACATATTAAAATTCACACCAACTTTTTTTTTCCCAATAGCAACCCCTAGATTTCACTTCATATTTCAAAAATTTAGCTCATTTTAACCCCGGATACCCATTTTCAATAAACTTGAACCGAAAATGGGTGAGTTATGAGCACCCAAAATCCCCCTCCCCATATGTTAAAATATTTTTTCATACTTTAAATCATATCTCATATAATATTGATAATAAGAAGCTGACTTTTATTCGTACTATTAGAACTGAACGACCCAAACATAATTCACTATTATTATGATTTTTTAATAAAATATTAATATGAATTATGAATTATTAAATTAATCTTCAAAAAAATTATGAATAGGGACCTAGCCAAATTTCGATGGAAATAGATGCAGAAAGTAATATTACATGGCTGTGCAAAATTTCAAGTTTTTACGTTCAGTATTTTAATTTATATTAAATAAAATGTGTTATTTTCATGCGTTAAGGGACCATATATAAATTTATTAAGTGACAATTTTTTGAAAACTGCTTAAAATAAGCGTAAATTAGATTTCTTTTGCTCAAAAACATAGTAAAAGATAGAGGTATTTAAAAAAATCAAATTTTGAAGAAAATAAATTAGAGGTTTTTAGAGTTTGATGGTAATTCTATAAAGCTTCCATTGTTGCGTCCGCTATCATATCCTCTCAAATAAAATATTTTCCAGGTATAGAATTAGATGCAGTAGATGTATATGTCTTCTAATACAACATCCTATTTCTGAAAGACTAACATCCTCAACATTCCACGCATGAATTTGACCTTTTTACTTTCCGAACATGTACCATGTAAGGAAAGTATTGTAATCATGAAAAAATTCGACTTCGAGATTTTGGTGTTTTTACACGTTTTGAGGGCTTCTGAATCCATTTATGCTATTTTACGAGATGTATGTATGTATGTATGTGTGTATGTGTGTGTGTGTGTATGTGTGTTTGTGTGTATGTGAGTGAACACGATAGCTCCTGAACGGAGCATTCGATTGAGCTCAGATTGGATATATATGTCATAAACCACCGTCGCAAGACCGGTATTGATTTTGGTGTGTATAGGACTTACAGTTTTTCTACAGGGATAAAATAAAGATTTCTTTTACATTATGGCCTATGGGGAGAAATTCTTGAAAGGGCGCTAGCGTTTAAACGGTACATTCGATTGAGCTCAAATTGGGTATACATGTTATAAACCACCTTCGCAAGACCGGTATTGATTTTCATGTGTATAGGACTTACAGTTTTTCTACAGGGCTACGACAAAGATTTCTTTTACATTATGGTCTATGGGGGGAATTTCTTGAAAGTGCGCTAGCGTTTAAACGATACATTCGATTGAGCTCAAATTCGGTATACATGTTATAAACCACCATCCTAAGACCGGTATTGATTTTGGTGTGTATAGGACTTATAGTTCTCCTAAAAGGCTACGACAAAACTTTCTTTTATGTTATGGCATAATGGCATATGGGGAGAAATTCTTGAAAGTGCGCAAGCATTTAAACGGTGCATTCGATTGAGTTTCAATTTGGTATATATGTTTGAATTATTCATCGATTAAAATTTATTTAAGTGCTTGGTAATGATCTTAATCGTAAGTGTTCGGAAAGTCGAGTGGAGTCACTCCAGATTTTTTAATATTGGAAACATTAGGTCTTTGGACTTCCCCATATTTTCGCAGACATTCAAAAAACATTCAAAATCACGTTTTTCTGTCTAAATTTTCATCTGACAATAAATTAAAGTACCACCAAAAGTCTTATGAGAATATTGCTCATTGTAGACAATAATATTAAATGAAGAAAGTGAAATAACAAACACAGTGATAATATTGGCTCATCAAAAAAATAACTGCGTTTTTTACATGAAACTCAAACAAATAAATTTTCAATCATGAAACCGTTCTTCTAGTTCGACCGTAGCTGGGTAACATTCATGCTTGCAGTCAGAAGAGCAGAGAACAGCCTCTCACTCCTGCCAACATGTTACCTGTCTAAGAGAACCATGAAGGGAAATACTTAATAACAATTTCAAAATTAGAAAGATTTTTAGAATCGTGAGCAGTCGTTTTGCATTTTTCCTTTAAGTCTTGAGAACGAGCCAAGGAAGTTATGAATTCACGGGTCATTTAGACCTCTGATTAAACATCCTACTTTCTACCCTTGATATTCTCAGTACAAAAAACTTTAAGAGAGATGGTAACAATATTTTCCTTGAAAATAACATTTATTTCTTTTAACTCTCTCGAGCGAAATGAATAAAAGGCGAAAAGTTCGGAACCTACAAATAGCGCTTTTCAATTTGTAGAAAGTCCCTTAAAAACGCGCAAAAAAATAACTCGCAATATCTTCGGAAATTATCGTAGAAAATTGGTGAAAATTAATATTTAGGGTAATTTGAAGGTTTTCTTTCGTTTAATAAAGTCAAAATACAGTGTTGCCATTGAAAAAAACGAAGTTGATGCATAATTAAATATGAAGACGGCCCCTTATGCAAATTAAATTAATAGTAAATTAAAGTATGCGTTATTTGAAAACGAATGGTGTATATAACTTTGCTGTACGACGAACGATGCCGAAATAAAGAGAAAGTGGGCCTTTTTTTTCCGCAGCTGCACAATAAAATAAAAAAAAAGAAGGAAGATTCTAATTGACAAGTGACGTACAGATATCAAAAAGGTTTCATTTTATTCGTAACATGTCCTCTGTTGTTCAATACACCAGTTAAAATGAAACCGAAGTTCTGAATGTTCAATGGTAGCTCTATCGTAATATTTGAATTCCCATGTCAAAATAATAATAATTTTCGAGAAATAGTGTATTATCTACAAATCACTAAAAAATTACCTTTCTAAAGTTATAGAAAATGTTTAAACTTCACGCTATAGTTCAATTAAAAAAAAAAAAAAACTATGAAGCCCCAAAGATAATCATAACGTCTTTTTTTATGTAATATCATCTTTTCATATTAATCGTAAATTATTAAATCATATTTTTAAAAGGAAAACATTGGAATATACATACGTATTTCTTCCATTAGAATCAGCATATTTCAAAACCCTAGAAAATAAATTTTGATACCGTTCGTAGTAGTTTTCAGCATACCAATACTTCTCTAACTGAATCTCAAATGATTATATGTTAGATTCTGCTATCCTGCAAAGTGTCATGTTCAGCCTCCTAACAGCGAAACTAAATATTGATACATACCCGAATCTCTAAATCTCTCAAATTTCACGGTAGGGTAACAAGATTTAACATCTGAAGTAATCTGAGTTTCAATAAATCTATTGAACAAATAAAGTTTTGTATTCGAAATTTCAAAGTTAAGTAAAATACTAACACTTCTTAAAATTTTATACTAAAATAAAATAATGTTAAAACATACACATATGTCTAAACAGTTTATTTCTGATATAAACAGAGTTCAAAACATTGTGAATTTTCGGATTTTTTCACTTTTTACTAGAATGCGCAGTTTTATTTGTTTAACCCTCTCGTCACCGAATTATGAAAAATCAGAGGAAAAAAATCTGTCTAACATTTAATGCATCTGAAATACTATTATAAATCACGCAAAAATATTTTTTTCTAATGTCGATTAATATTAGATTTTTCTAATATTAATTTCTGCATGTTCGAAGCATTTTGTTATGCTAAAATTAATTTAAAAGGATGCATATATTAGGTGAAGGTTGAGGAATAAGAAAAAAACTATACTTACCTTAAAAAGAAAAAAACCCGTAAAAAAGCATCGTAAATATTTTCTAAATTTTTCTCCTGAAACAATGAAGCGAAAACTGTAAAAAATGATCTAAATTGACTAGTACTGCAATCTAGGCACGATTTATGCATCTAGTTAAGAGCCTCATATACTTTCTACATGAATGAATGATATTGATATCACTGAAAGAAAAAAATACTAAATTCAATTGTTTTCTCTCTAAATATTGCTATTTGAAGTAGGAGCCTCATATGAGGTTCAGGGTGACGAGAGGGTTAAATAATATTTCTTGCAGTTAAAAAATAAATTACTTTTTCTTTCCCTAAATATTTGAATGCCATACAGGAGAAATTAAATTCAATTTCAAACTAAAGTATAATCCATAAGTTTTACCACTTCTCGAAGAAGATACGATTACTTTTACTCAGAAAAGAACCTTGACACGATGTTTATTAGGGCGGAGCGTAAAAAAAAATTTTGATTTTGTTTTTGCCCTAGTGCTAAAAAGTTGTGTACTGGTGGGGCACTTATAATAATTCCTCCAGCCTCATCTGAAACTCCAGTTCTATCACAAGCTATAGCTACTGCTGCGTATCGGTTTGATCGTGGTGTCTTTTTCCTGTCAGATTGTATCAAACTGGCTGTATGAGAGGAAGGCTTGAAACAATCCATGTCATTATCAGAATTACGATAATCTTCATCAGAATCTTGATCAGGAGTAGCGATCCTAGACTGAGTAGAAGATGAAGAAACGTTTCTTTTAAGAATCATTCGTTCTGTCTCTTTCTGCTTTCTATCATCTCGTTTTCTCATTTTTAAAATTTCTTTTAAATCAACTGCACCTATGAACATTTGCCTAAGTATTCTTTGGTCTATAAGACGAGGTTTTTCAATTTCATGAACTCCTTTAGAATTTGGCCAAGAACATTTATCAAATGAAACACATTTACAGGAAGAAATGTCGAACAGCTTCTCAGGGTCTTTCTGGGAGGTTATAAGCTTTATGACCTCCCAGAAAGTACCCCCGTTTCTAAAGTTGAGGTTGTCAGTTTTTTCACGCCAAAATATCTCTTTATGTTCTTGTATTTTTCATTGTATGATCAAATCATCTGTACTATACGTTGGCGTTAAATAAATGGCAGAGATGTTGTACGCCAAATTTCTTCCATTCTCTCTGCAACTTTATCTGCGATTTCTGAAGTACTTGGATTGGCTTTGTTCAACTTTTCTTTAAAATCAATTCGTACCAACAAATAATATTTCATTACATCCCTATATGTTGGCAAAATATGACAACCTAACTCTGTTGGAGCGCCAAACACTGGAAAAATACACTGCTTCTATTCTGCATTATTGTTTTCTTTCAAATAATTGCTAAATCATACAGTATTACTAATATTTAACTAGTTTTAACTAATTTAGAATGCACGATTCTAAAAAATAATCACTAGCTCGAGAACAAAAGCAAAGAGAAACACTCTTGAATAAAAATACGAAATTGAATTCCCCCTCTAAATGAAGGAGACCTTGACTGGACAGTGAAAACAGCAGAACATCTACGTTTGCGCACGCATTACACTAACTACAATCTATTTGTGGTAACTTCCTTTTGTTTTTCATTCTGAGTACTAGTTCTGACATTTTATTAATAATTCTGAGTTTTATTTATAAACAAAATGACGAGCTGCGTACAAAACAATAGAAAAAAGCATTTATAATAAAAATATGTTAAAAAACATGGTCATTTTGGAACCGGAAGATATTTTTTGTTTTCCTTAAAATTTAGCACATGTGACCTACCCACCAGTACACAACTTTTTAGCACTAGGGCAAAAACAAAATCTTTTTTTTTTTTTTACGCTCCACCCTAATGTTTATGTCTCAACATAACAAGCATGTAATTTATAATTAGAACATGATGTTTTAATACCTTAACTGTCGTACGTCTTTATTAATGCTATTCATTACCTCAATCCCTATGGTGATAATAAAGAAGCTTTGGCGCTACCGTGCCACAAAAAATAAATATCAATATAATAAAAAGCATTTCATTGCCCTGCGATGATTTATGTATGATGATGATTATTGCAGAAACATATTGAATTATGTAAATGAAACTTCATTCTTGGTGCTTTGATATGGCATGTTTCATTTTATTTTTATTAGGTGTACCGGACAGTAATGTTGTTTCTTTATATTAAATTCAAACTAACGTTTCAATAAGTTTTTAATTACAAAGAAACTGTGCCTAAATATAGGTCACATATTTGTCGAATTTTAAAGCAAGACTCTTATACATAGTTTTTTTTTTCGAGAAAGATTTGTAAAAAAGGGGGGAGAAGGGTTCGTTAACCTTCCTTGCAGAACGAATTTCAAAATGCCCTGAAATTGACTTTTAGGTATTTAATGTCGCAAGAGTTTTATGGATAACTCTTTTTTTGTGATAGGGAGAGATATGTGAAAATGACATTTGACCCCCTACCGACCACGAGTTACGAATTTTGGAAAATGCTATGTAATTGAGCACCTATATTAAAATACTCACGCATATGCCAAATTCCGTAGATTCACTAGATTTGGCTGGGCGAGATATTGGCGTAAGAAAAAAAAATATTTTCCGGTCACCCTACAGATAAAAGGAATATGATTAGAAGGTAGTTTATTTGCTCGGGAGGGGGGGGGGGGGAATCTGAAAGCAATATTGTTTAACTATGCGATGAAAATATGCAGATCGCCAAAATCAAAGATTTGCGGATTTCCAGTAACTATCCTCCATGTTACGTAACGGATTATCAGAATGATAACGAGTTCACAGCTAGTTGAATAACGCTCATACAATGATGATAGGCATGCGCTCGAGATTGGGATTCTTTAAAACAGTAGAACTCTCAAGGTTATGGTTACAGGGGAAAAACATTTCGAAATTTTACAGCGGCAGCATCCACTTTTTTTTTCCTGCGAAAGTTGATCAGTGCGTTGAGGAACCATAAACGGCGTTGGAACGATACACGTATGACGAAAATTGGGGGCGTAAAGAATTTTCGAAGAGCACACAAAAGAACGAAAGTCAACACAAAGACAAAGTTCTGTGACGCAATTCGCATTAATTCGTTGGAATAGGCAGTAGAAACGTTAAACTAAAGTTTGGGCTCTTGAAAAGGTTATTAATTTCAATTTAAAAAAAAAATTCCTTTACCTCTCTTGGGCTGTTATTGGTTAACTTTTTTTTATTAGAAAATATTAGCTTAAATAATTCTGACGGTATGTTCCAGGCCCGGACTGGCCAGGACAGCTGGTCGGCGATCGCCGTGGGCTCCCGGCCAAAGGTGGCCCCAGATAAGCCCCTTAAAAATGGATATACTACTTTACAATTAGCGTAATTTGATTTATAATATCAGAGTCATTGGATTATTTATTTCCCAGTAATGTTACGTCTTTACTGTCAGGCTGGTATAATTTCGTTAAAAGCGAAATTCTCGCTTTTAACATTACGCAGTGGCGTAGCGGAGGAACCCAGGAACCCAGGAACCCCGCGGCTCGAGAGGACCCCCCCCCCCGAAGAGTTAGAGGCCCTAAACGCTCTAAAATAGTGAAATGGAGTTTTTAGGCACGTAAGACAAAAAAATTTCCAAATATTACATACTCTAATATTCTATTCCCTCTCAATTCTTCAGTAAGGGGACCCTTTTCAATCTTAGCCGAGGGCCACCAATGGAGCCAGTCCGAGCCTGGTATGTTCTCTAAGATCATACATTAAATTCTACTCGATCATTTAGAGCCCCTAAAAAAGTCTGTGGGCTCAAGGCTGTGTCTTAGTTGGCTTGTGCATGTGCAGTAATCAGGTCCTGTATGCATGGGCGCCGGCAGAATGTTTTCCAGGGGGGGGGGGCAAAGAATACTTTAAAGTATGGTTACCATGTTGGAAAGAGCAAAAAAGCAAGGGAAAACACTGCATACGAAAATCCAGGGAGGGGCATGCCCCCCCCCTTGCCCTATGCTGCCGGCGCCCATGCCTGTGTGTGTGTGTATTAATAATGTATTTTAAAAAATTAATATCTCTCCCAAATTCAGCCTTAACAATACGTTTCGCTTTAACGAATGTGTTAGAATAACGCATTTAAGCTTCAGAAAGCAGAAATTCTACATAACAAGATTTTACTGCAATAAGTCATACGTTTCAAGACAGCTTTGTATTTGAAAACCAGAAACGATGCTTTAAAAATAGTTGTAGGTCGTTATCTCAATGTTCTCTAAGGACTTTTGTCGGCTCCTTATCTGAATCAAAACATGACCTTAAACTTGATCCAAAATCCTGTATCGAGACGAAAGTCAACCATCATAATTCATGCCTCTTCCCTTTTTATCTGACTGTGTATGTGCGCGCGAAAAAGGAATAAAACAAAAAGAAATCCAATTTCGCTTCTTGGAACAATAACAGTCTCCGTAAATGGATCTTGGCAATCTTGCAAAATTTCCTTGTGGAGAAGCCAGTACGATTCCTTCGTCTAACGATGAAACCCCACGAAATGCGTCCAAGTTGAAGCACCGAAAGAGATTAGCGACTACTTATTTGGATAATTCCACTTTAAAAGCTGTTGGTTATTTTAAAAAAAAGGGGGGAAAAAGAAAGAAAAAAAAACGTAAATAAACATGCTATGCTTTTACGAAGAAAAAACCTTTCCAAAGGTTAATAACAATAGTGCGATATTATATTTTGATTGCATTTTTTGCATTACATAAGCAACAGTGTTTCATATTGCATTTAATAATTCAGTTAATGTTCTATTTTGTTTCTCGTGAAAAATTTAGCAAACTCTTTTTACACGAAGTTTTAATTAATTTCTCGCCATGAAATTTTGAAAATAAGTTAAATATAGTTGCTTGATGTGTGTGTTAAAGTTGATATAGTTTATCTTGCCAACTTGATGAATTTAAACAGGTAAACATGTGAGTTTCCTATAAATAACACGTAAGTTTAAAGCTCTGAAATGCGCAAATTTTGGAAACAAGTCTTTTTTTTAAACTCTTAAAGTATTTCCAGTCTCCATTTCAAAATTAATTTATTAGCCTGCCCCCAAATACTTTATAAAAATATTAGAGTTATCTCTGTATTGTAATATTAGAGTTATCTTGTATACTCTGTTATTGTATTTGATAATTTCTTTTTTCTTTTTTTTCTGGAGGATAATTAGTCTTTCAAACAAAGATGGGAAATTTGGCTTACGCTCAAATGTGTTTTTTTTTTCTTTTCTTTTCTTTTCATTGAGTGGATGTAAACAACCCTCTTAACTTGATTTTAGTGTAGCTGAAATATTAAAAATTGATGAAAATAAAAAATGCTGCAGGGAACGCATAGCTAAAAAATATTACATCCGTGCAATATTTTTATTATTGATATATTTTTATTCTACTTGCTTACGTACCATCACAGGTTCACTTATTTGGATAGAAGAATAACATTTCTTGTACATATTTAAAAATTCAGGTAAGCTGTACTGGAGACACGGCCGCAGTATACGTGAAACAGCTCGTGGTTGATGAAGAGAGTGTATAAAACACTGGGGTACAGAAATGATGAAGAGGTTGAACATATCCAAAGTACATTTGAAAACATGAATAACTAAAAACATATCAAGCTATAAAACTAAGTAAAAGTTCACAGGTGTGGTGTTTTCACCGTTTTCCTCACGTTTGTTGGTGAAAAATATTAGTTTTGTTAAGGAACGTAAATCTCTAAACACTTGAAGTCTTACACTCGCATGAGATTCGTTGTGAAATTAATATAAAAATATTTGAAACCAATGCTAATTATAACTCATGCTTACAGAATTTACGACTGAAAAACCGTTTTCATTCGTATTTCTTACTCCTCATCACGGCCGAGGGGATAAGGCACAGAGTTAAGATAAGGCAAACAGAGTAGGTCTTGAAGAGTGAAAGTCCCGCGTTCGGGCCTGCCGAGCGGCTGTCGATCTAACGGTCTGGAGTTTTGAAACTTGCATCGGAAGTATAAAAAATTATTTACCTTTGATGTTGGAAAACATCTTTTTTGTCGCATAAATTCACAGATATTTGTAACTGAAAGGATTTATAGCAATAACTATGATGCTTCGGCTACTAAACTTGATGAAAAGCAATGTTTTCTTTACGTATAACTAATGGTGTCCCACCCCTCCTTACTCTCCCATAGGTAATTTCGACTTTAATCTACATAAGGCTCCGATTATGACAGCTCGGTGCCCGAGACTTCGGATATCGCCTCCCCCTTCTCGAAAATGCAGAAATAAATTAACAAAATTTTCTGAACCATTTATGTCCTTCCACACAATCTATTGTTTTTCATGATCTCTCCTGCCTAAACTCCCAATAACAGGTAACTCATGTGTGTTATCTCACATTTACGAAACTTATTTTTTAGCAAATCACCGTCGATATATAGTATTACACGCAAAACGTAAGCATTTTCTAGGAATGGACGCGGGACGAAAAATAGGCTTCTCGCGTCTCGCAAAACAGCCGAAAAGCTTTATTTCGTCTCGCAAAATCCCTATATCCTAATGTTAAAAATGTTTGTCTCGTCTTGCAAAAAAACTGTAAATCTCTGTCTCGTCTCGCAAAAAGTCGTCTCGCGTCCATCCCTAGCTTTTCCTCTTAATTTTACACGAGCAGATGCATGAATTATATCACTTTAATCTAATTTCTCATCAATCATACAAGATGTAAGAAAAATTGTGGAAATCTCATACACTCCAGAGAGTACTCATGCTACTGTATCGTACTCAGATGTTCACATGACATCATTTTTAAATCATGAAGTCAGAACACAGTCAAACGTACTCAAATGATTAGTCAGTTTGAAATATTAATCGTAAATGATGAAGAGTAGTTAAAAAAATAGCAATTATATTAGTAAGCAATGAAAAAAAACTTCATGATTTCTAAAATACAGTGTGTGTCACAATTCCCTCCCGGGTTTGGGAGGCTTATAAAATATATATACAGGGTGTCCAGCCTTAATGTGACCCAATAGCTAATTCCCGAACCGTTCGGTTTAGATATGCACTTCCAGTTTGAAAAATGTTTTAAAAAAGGTAAAGAATGATTTTACGTGCTTTTCAAACCAAAAAACCCATTCAGAAAAAAATTACAAAAATTAAATTTTTATACGGTCCCCAGGTCCTACCACTTATATTTAGGAAAAGATGCAGTACACAAAAACAAAGTAAACACAAAAAGTTTCATTTTATTACGGTAAAAACTTACCGAGTAATAGAACTTTGAAAATCATACATTTTATCCATTTTCTCATTCATTTTCAAGACGGTCCCTTACTAGCTTCTTGAAAATGGCCGAGAAAATGGATGAAATATGTGATTTTCAAAGTTCCATAACTCGGTCAGTTTTTATCGTAACAAAATGAAACTTTTTGTGTTTACTTTGTTTTTGTGTACTGCATCTTTTCCTAAATATAAGTGATAAGAGCTGGGGACCGTATAAAAATTTAATTTTTGAAATTTTTTTCTAAATGGGTTTTTTGGTTCGAAAAGCACGTAAAAACATTCTTTTCCTTTTTTAAACCATTTTTCAAATTGGAAGTGCATATCTAAACCGAACGGTTCGGGAATTAGCTATTGGGTCACATTAAGGCTGGACACCCTGTATATATATATATATATATATATATATATATATATATATATATTACCAATCCAGCAACAAAGTTGACTTTATTGGAGAAAGGAATGTTGCAAGTCCAATATGTGAACCTTCCGAGAAAGCGACGGATTAATGCAATTTTGTCGGGGGCTGTCAGTTAGTTTGTTCTCCAAAAAAAAAAAAAAAGCGAAACTTGCAATGTTTCTTTCTCCAGTAAAGTCTTCTCCAAGAAAGAAACATTGCACGTTTTGTTTCATATATAACGGGCTTCCTCGTCGATGGATTGGACAAAGTTCTGCCACGACAATCGCCTTCTTCCGTGGCCACCTCGATCTGGACCTGATTCCAGACGTTTTTTTATGGGGTTACATAAAAGATCGTGTGTTCGTGCCAAAGACGAAATTTAAGCCAAAGGATCACAACAGCCTTTTTTGCCATGTTAAAACGAGTGTGTGACAAACTAACCCACCGACGAACTAACTGCCCACCCCCGACAAAATTGCATCAATCTGCCGCTGCCACGAAAGGTTCACATATTGGACTTTTGTAAAATAAAACTTGTAATATTTTTTTCTCCGATAAAGTCAACTTTGTTGCTGTATTGGTAGTATATATTTTTTTATTATTTGACTTTAAACTTGATATCTGCGCATCACGAAACAAGGACAGATTATAGGGGGCGGAGGGGCTACCGCCCCAATTGAGAAAAAAGAAATTAATGTAAAAGATCCTATTTTACTTCTATAAAATGGATGTATATGTCAATCTTCTAACTAACCGCCCCCAACGACAAACTAACTGCCCTCCGCCCTCCCCCCCGACAAAATTCCATTAACCCGCCGCTGTCACGAAAGGTTCACATATTGAACTTTAGTAAAATAAAACTTGTAACATTTCTTTCTCCAATAAAGTCAACATTGTTTCTGTATTGGTAATAAATATATATTTTTTATAAGCCTTCCAAAGCCGGGAAGCAATTGTGACACACCCAGTACTTTAAAATTCGACCTAATTCTCTATGCATGAATTAAAAGAAAAATCGAATTATTAGTAGAGTAAAGCAATTTTTTTAAAGAAACATTTTGAACCCTTCAAATTTGAGGTGCCTCAGGCAAATGCCCGAATCACGTAGGTAGTAAAGATAGTAGCGTTATTAATTTAGAATTTACCAGCGTTCTGGATCAAAATTGTACTATCAACAGTGAAAGACGTTTTACGTCAAACTATGTAAATTTTCTTTAATTCTCCATAATTCTAACACTGAATATGATAGAATAAAAATTCTCCTGTTTAATTCCCCTTATGTTCTCCTGTTTAATGCCCCTTACGTCACTAATAATTTTTTTTTTTTTTTACCTTACATACTTCAATTGCAGATATATTGCGCGTTTAGAGAGACTCTATACCTAATCAGAAACAACGCAGTACTCTTTTATACTGCTTTACCAACTTGAAGAAGCAGATTGTAATACTGAATTTTCAAAAAACAGGTCTTCTGTATAAAAGCTTTCAAGCAAAGTTATACTTATCAAAGCTTGTTCAAAAATACACTACTTTTATTAATACTCATTGTGCTTCGATGCGTATGTACTAAAAGAAATTGCTACTTTCTACAGAAGGTTCATTTTACTTTTCGTGGGTATGGACCATCGACCTTGTTAGGTTTACGGTATCTTATTATATCCAAGCCCAAATTATTAATGACCCTTAGTATTTATTTTGTTCAAAACTTGTGCACAAGTTTACATTATACTTTTTATTCAAACGCTGATTGGAAAAACAAAAATAAAATACTTCAGGGTCCTAGTCAGATTCCGAAGAAAGAACAGGATTTAGATGTGTGAAAAAGTGTTGGTTGTTTTCAAGATAGTCAAACAGTTTAACATTTTGGAAAGTAACTGAGGATGATATAAGATGTAATTTCTTCACAAGTGAAGAGTTTGCGAGAGAGATTTATTTAAAGTTATGGGTTAATGGACAACGAGAGCTTGTCGTTAAAAAAAAAAAAAAACGAAAGTGCTAAATAATTACAGGTATTTGAAAAGCCACATAATATAAATTACCCGCTCCGGGATATGACAGCAAAATGGATGTAAAAAAGGAAACAATCAATTTAGACACATCACTGCAAAAGTTAAAACGTGTAAGGAGGACAAACGTCAGTCAAATGATTTTAACATAGAAATAATCGGCTATTTCCGCAACGGAAAATTCTTTTATCGCACATTCCATCTTATATATCAGCTATGCACTTACACACCCTTTACGTTCAGTGGTTTTGCTGCGAAGCCACGTAATTTAAAAAAAAAAAAATCTCTGTCAATCGTAAAAATACATAATTTTCCTACTTCTGTTTCACGATTAATAAATTTGAGGGTGATAAAAGGATGTGTAAATCTTTCACGTTTCTTAGATTTTTAAGGAAGGTGTATCTGTTATTCGCAAAATAAATATCAAAATTTAATTCATCTTTGCAGGCATCTGCAAAAATTAGAAAATGTAATAAAAATTGTTGCCAGTTGAAAGGTTAAAAGATTTTACAGTATTTTTTAATGCTACAAGTATTGGATGCAGGCAAGCAATTCCGGCTCGTGAGCTATTTTATTTCAGTGGTCGGGCCTGAAAAATATTGCCAATTCAAATTGGGGGAAATATATCGAGTGCATTGTATTATTGTATAGGAAATATATACATTTCTCCTGTGCACACAATGTAAGTATTTAAAAATTTTCAAACCACAAATTATTATCAAGATTACTATACAACTTTTGCTGTTCTTTACCTAATTATGTTAATATTAAGAAGTTTGCTCTATTACTAATTGAAAATACATGTTTAATTTTTCTTTAATATTTATGATCTTTGTGGCTGCTCGCTCTTAATTTTGAAATGATCCCTTTATTTTAAAATCAATATTAACATATAAAATACATTTACGCATCACATTTCATAAATCATAAGATAAAACAGAAAAAAAAATCTAACCGCAAAAAATATAAGATAGCGCAAATAAAAATGATTGCCTAATCAGCGGAAAATTTCCCAAATAGTTACCGACTGGCGAAATTTTCCTTTTCAATCAAAATAGACGTTTTCAAACCAAGTTGATGCCGTGTCAACATGGATTTTGTGCTAAATGTCAAATATGCCAACACTGTAAACAGAGAAAGACACCAAGTTCAGGACGAACAAGCCCATGGCCTGTGCATGATTTAAATAGGAAAAAGCTTTAAATTTAAAAGAAAGAATTGTTTTTTTTTTTTATGGATAATATTAAAATACAAGAAAATGCGTACATTTTTTCAATAAAGGTAAATTATTAAAAGATCTGTGCTACATAATAGGAAGAGATTTCGATTGATTGTAGTTAGGTAGTGGGGTCAGGTCCTTCTGGCTGCCAATGACAAGCCGCCACAGCTGCCAAGATAAAAATCTTCAGAGTTGACACACCAATGAAACGTTTAATTCTTTTTTAGTAAGTTAAATTTCTAGATTTCTAATTAATTTTATAGTTAATAAATAATTCTGGTTAATAGCCAATCTAAGAATCTATAGAGTTACGCATAACTTCTTTAGTGGAATTAAATAGATGCACTCATAAAAGAAGCGGTACGACTCTAAATTTATCACTTTGTCGAGCAGCAACAATTTTAGTTTAGAAACAAGTTGTGTTTTCTTTGCCAACTGAGTCTCTCTCTCTCTGTCTCTCTCTCTCTCTCTCTGTCTCTCTCTCTCTCTCTCTCTCTCTCTCTCTTCTTCTTCTTCTTCTTCTTTTCTATTTCTTTTTTTTTTTTTTTGAGGTGGATGAAAGGGGTGGGGGTGTAACGAAGTTAATTGCTTAAGGTATTTTAAATTATTAAAATTGGGTTGTGACAGTTAGAAATCCAGATTCGATACACTTAGTTGCAATAAAAAGACATTGAATACTTAAACTGTTTTATTTAAAAGATACTATTGAAACATAAACTTATTACAACGGATGGTGGTGGTAGTGGCTCAGCGAATTAAAAATACGTCCTATATGGACAGTGAAATTAAGATGGAAATGAATGTAAAATTACGCAGCAGAGAATTACACATTGGCGAGAACAAACACTTGGCTGAGATAAATAACGCCAATTCCAGAGCAACCCTACAACTTAATCCAATAAAATTAAAATGACGGAATCGCGAGCAAATAATTTTAAAGATGAGGCAGGGCAACAGAAAAAAACCAACGCCAGCAGGATGCCAAGAGGGGAAGCAAAAAGTTCATTGCGATTGCAAACGGACGTAATCTATTTTTAGCTCAGAACGACGCCACCAGGTCTGATGTAAAGAAATAAACAATTAAGAATAATGCATACGGGAAAAACGAATATACAGATTTAAAAGCCGAAATGGCAGAAAAATGAGAACAGAAAAGATTTAGAATTCTTGATTTTGGATCGATTAAATTTAAAGAAAAACAAAGTAAATGATTATTAAATTAGATATGTGATCTCCATCACTGGGGGGGGGGGGCATAACGATTGATTATATCGATGCATAATTTAGAACCAGAAGCAAACAGCTTAAGCAGACACCAATGACCGCAGCAAAAGTCTAAACCTGTATCCTATTAAGCCAAAGATCAGTGTGCATGTCAGCTACCATGAAGGCCAACAGAGATTTGTCACAACAGGGTCATTTTTTACAAACGAATTATAATTAGACAAAGATCTACAATTTAAAGTCCTACATAGACACCTAGGAAAGATACGATGCCTAAAGCGGGATTCCAACACCCACCCTACTGAAATAAAGGCTAATCTAAACCACATTGATCTGACAGAGACGGGCCCATGCTTCACAGTAACATATGGCACTTTAAATCGAAGATTTTATAAGTACCAAATTTCTTCTGGATATAACTTGTATTATTTAAATCCGACCCATCTTGCCACCTCCAACAAAATCTGCCCAGTATTGAATTTGTTTTTTGTTGTAAAAAAGTGATAGAGAATTTTCTTTCAACTTCTAAATCATTACAATTGCGTAACGAACTGCAAAAAAATTAATTAAAACAGGTTGACCACTCCTCCGACACATCGGATTAATAAAAAAATAACTAATAAGAATGATCTTAAAATACGTTTTATAAGAGATAAAAACTAGATGTGCACTGCTCGCCACAATATTGTTACGAATTTTCGGAGCAACCCGCTGCTGTGGGGTTTAAAATTCGTATCATACGCGTCAAATAGTTAAATTTTGCATTTTGTTGCATGAAAATTGGTTCACTAGAACGCGATATGGAGTTTTGGGTTTCCCCATAGATTAATATAGCCCTTTTGGGGACTAATTTTTGACGCCAAATTTGGCGGCATTTGGCCAAAAAGTCGCCAAACTTCGCGTCATTTTGGACATTTGGAGTGATTTTTCCAATGGGGCTTGTAAAGTTAGTTTTCCTGCATTAACATGCATAATAGCCTAATATTACTCTTCTATTACGGAATCAAAATCGAGTTCTTTCTTCAACATTCTGCGGATAGTTATTTCTGGAAGCTTCCCCAGTGTTCGTCGTGATCTATAAAAGCAGCGCTGGTTGCCCAGTTCAGTGAGTCTTGCTTCTGCTTGTTCAAAGAACAGATGTCCGGGGAAGCTTAAGGTTTTGTATTGACGCTATAGAAGCGGTATTTTCGCCTGCTTTAAAAACCTTGTTTTAAAGTGCTGTGTGTTAATTCTTCATTGCTGTGTCCTGAGGGACTGTTTATGATTTCCCTCATAAATTTCCGGATAGGGAGAAATAAAAACCGCACACGATGAGGTGAAAGCCGGATTAGAAAAGATGAAATCCAGAAAAGCCGATTTAGAGAAGAAAATTGAATACGGAGAAGAAGAGATGAAATTCGGATTGTTGAAAATGGAGACTGCTTTGGGAAAATTAGAAAAACTGGAAAAGAATATGCAGGAAAGCCAAGATCAAATAGAGAAGAGAATGTCGCTCCTAGAAGAAGCTCAAACGAAATATGAAGAAAGAATTGAAGAAAGATAGAAGAAAATGTCAAAGAATTGCAGCAAGTTATTTGCAGAATGCGTTAAGAATTTAAGAATAAAATTGAAGACAAACTGGAGAGTTAAATAGAGATGGGAAAATTGCCGGAAAACATCAAGCTCTAGTCACGCCGCCCAGCAGTAAAACTAATGACCTATGGCGGAAAGACTCCCTGGGAAACGTACAAGACACAGTTTTTAACTGTCGCCAAAGCCTATGGTTGGAAGACTCCGAGAAAGCGAACCAACTAGCCGCTTCTCTTAATGAAAATGGAAGTAATGTATTACAAACCATTGGAGCAACGAAGATAAGAGATTTTGACGCCTTGCCAGTGCTTTGGAGTTTAAATTCGGAGAGAAGTGTCAGAAAGAGTATAGCAGAATGCAACTGAAGTCAAGGATGCTAAGACCTGACGAGACCCGTCAACAGCTGCCTTCGGACATAGATACGCTGTATCATCTAGCCTACCGCAATTATCCTGATAGCACCCAAGAAGTTGCAGTACACCCTTTCACTGAAGGCGTCAGAGACTCGGATGCACAGAAAGCATTGATCTTGGCGGACAATAAAGATCTCAGATCCGTCCTCGTATTCGCTGTGAAGTTGGAGGCAGCTCATTCGACCGTGAGAAAAGAGTGGCATACTGTTAGGGCTGTGTCGTTCCAGGAGCCTACGGATGGAGAAAGATAAAGTAGTTAATAAATTAAAGAGCCTCGAAGATTTTGTGGAACGGCAAGTACAGTCAGAGCCAAGGAAAGCTAAATGTTGGAGGTACGAAGGCGAGGGACATTTACGGAAATACTGTGATGAACAAAAGTAGTGTCGTCGTGAAGGTCGCAGATATCAGGGCACCAGAGAAGCCCATGAACGAAGACGGAAGAGAGACGACTTGCAGAACTTAGGCTTCGAGATATTCAACAACCTCATTTGAAATTCTTGCAGATTTCCTCAGTGAATGGCGGCAGTAATGGGCTCTTCGTACTAGGGTACGTGAAGGGTTCTCCGTGCCACATGATGACTGATACTGGAGCGAATGTAAACATCATAAGGACAGATCTGGCCAAGAAATTAAATTTGAAGACTATCTGGATTCCGCCCTCGCTCACACTCCAGAGTGTGACAGGTGACAAGATCGAAGTGGGCGGAAAAGCAAGAGTAGAAAACACGTTTGGATATGCCAAATACGGCCATATGGTATATGTCGCCAATATTACGGACTCTCACACTCTCGGACCGGACTTTCTAAAATCCTTCTACCATACATAAATTTAATTTGGACTTTAAGAATAATGAGCTTCGTTCAGACTCAGAAGAAATAGCAGCTTTCGATATCAAAAATGAAGACGTTTTACCTATTCAGCAAATAATAGCCCAGACTGATATTGCTCTACCTCAAAGAACTGATTCTATAATTTCTGGAACAGTAAAAGAAATTAATAAATTCTGGTTTGTATTACTTGAACACCCAAGCAATAGTGATTCTGTCAGAGGAGTACTTGTGGGTGCAACAGTTGTGGACTTGTCGAAAACTAACATTCCAGTTAGAGTACCGAATGTGACAGACAAGTCGAAGGTGATAAAGAAAAATGAAGTGTTGGTGGCATGCACTTCTGTTATCTTTCTGTTATTAATAAGAACATCAGCCTAACGACAGCTAAATCATCTGAGAATCAGACGAAGGATGTATTATAAGACGCAGAACTAACATCGGAACAGAGAAGCGCTGCAGAGAAAATAATTATGGAATTCGAGACATCTTCTCTCGTACTTCCGGTGACTGGTCGTACGAAACTAACGCAACACAGAATAGATACAGGCAGCGATTATCCCTTCAAGAAACATCGTAGGCGACTGCCGTTTGCTAAGCAAGAAGATGTGAGCAGACTTTCAGAGGAGATGCAGCGTGATGGCGTCATTGAGCCATCTACTAGTGTCTGGGCCTCACTGATTGTGTTGATCCGGAAGAAGGATGATTCCAACCGTTTCTGCGTTGACTATACTCGTCTGA
Organism: Cheiracanthium punctorium; assembly: GCA_038373885.1. Classification (NCBI taxonomy): domain Eukaryota; kingdom Metazoa; phylum Arthropoda; class Arachnida; order Araneae; family Cheiracanthiidae; genus Cheiracanthium; species Cheiracanthium punctorium. Next base: position 248,810 of record JAWZYV010003197.1, on the reverse strand, counting down.
ATGACATCACCAAGAAAAACAGATACTCTCTTCCTAGGATAGACGACACTTTGGACACTTTATTGGGAAATGAATGATTTTCCACCTTGGACCTCAAGAGTGGTAACTGGCAAGTAGAAATTCATCCCGATGACCGTCAAAAGACTGCGTTTACTTACGGGACAAGGATTGTGGCAGTTCAAAGTTATGCGTTTTGGACTCTGCAACGCATCAGCTACATTCGAGCGTCTGATGGAGACAGCTTTGAGGGAACTTTCCTACGAAGTATGTCTCGTGTATTTGGACGATATCATCGTCGTCGGAAAGACTTTCGAAGAGCATCTAGAGAACATCTGAACGGTGCTGCAGAACTTGAAGGAGGCAAACTTGAAATTGAGTCCATCGAAGTGCAACTTGTTTCGTCGGGAAGTACGTTATCTCGGCCACATAATATCCGAACATGGAGTTCGAACCGATCCCGAAAAGACGTCCGCAGTCCAGAACTGGAGTCGTCCTGAGAATGTCCATGAGCTGCGAAGTTTTCTCGGACTATGTACCTACTATGGAAAATTCGAGAAGGATTTTTCTCAGATAGTAAGGTCAGTTCACAAATTGAGTGAGACTGGACAAAAATTCTTATGGACTGCAGAATGTGAGGATGCGTTCAACGAACTCAAGACGGCCCTAACATCTTCGCCGATCCTGTCGTATATTCACCCTGACAAGCCATTTATCTTTGACACAGATGCAAGCAAAGAGAGTGCCGGAGCAGTTCTGTCCCAGGAGATAGGTAGCCAAGAACATGTTATTGCTTACTGGTGGAAATGCCTTTCGAAGGCAGAACGTAACTATTGTGTTACAAGAAAGGAAATTCTTGCTATCGTCAAGACCGTAGAGCATTTCCATCATTATCTGTACGGTCGAAAGTTCGAGCTCCAAACGGACCATGCCTCTTTAACCTGGTTTTTAAACTTCAAGAATCCGGAGAGCCAGATAGCCAGGTGGATACAGAGATTACAAGAATATGACATAGAAATACGTCATCGAAAAGGGGCATGTCGTGGGAACGCAGATGCTCTATCGAGAAGGCCCTGCATAGAAAGTTGTCCCTATTGCTCAAGGGAAGAGAAAAATTACCATCTGAAATATCTCGTTGTCCGCCAAGTTACATCCTTTGTACCAACTCAAGATCCCTGGAGTGACGAAAATGTCCGCGCGGACCATTTAGCTGATAGCGACATCAAACTTATCGAGAAGTTAATAGAAAAATCCAGTGTTAAGCCCAGTTGGCCAGAAATATCGTCGTGCAGTCCGGCAACGAAGCAGTGCTGGGCTTTGTGGGATTTTTGCTTCGACTGAGAAATGGATCGTAATGGGCGTCAGATGACGGCAAGATGCTCCGATGGCTGTTAATACTTCCTCGTTAGAGGATTCCGAAGGTTATAGAAGAGCTGCATAATGGCTTAACTGGGGGCCATTTTAGCATAAGGAAGACATTGCAGAAAGGTCGCGAACGCCTCTACTGGCCTAGGGCCTGAGACGATGTTGAAAAGTGGCGTCAAGCTTGTGACGCCTGTGCTGACCGTAAAGTCCTGAAGAAACGAAGCCGTGGAAAACTGCATCGTTATAATGTAGGAGCGCCTTTTGAAAGAATTGCCCTTGACATCCTGAAGCCCCTTACGCGAACTGCCGATGGCAACAAATACATCTTAGTTGTCATTGACTATTTCTCAAAATGGCCCAATTGTATGCTATTCGCGATCAAGAAGCTACTTCATTCCCACAAGGAACAAACTTTACCTCTGCAGTTTTTAAAGGACTATGTCAATTTCTCGGAAGAGACAAAACATAGATTACGCCTTTAGATCCACAATTCAACGGAATGGTGGAGAATTTTAATCGCCCTATTTTGAACAATCTCTCGCTCCTGGTCTCTAGGGATGAAGAAGACGGGGACAAGAAACTCCCCCTCTTCTTGCTGGCTTATAGGAGTGCCGTCCATGAGACTACCGACTTCACACCTTCCCAGATGCTATTCGGAAGAGATCTTCGTCTTCCCTCAACTGTAGTGTTTGGTCGCCTTCCAGATACGCTTTCTTCGCCAGAGGAGTTCATGGAAAATATTCACGGTTTGAAGATGTGAATCCCAGACAGCACAACAAACTTGCAGCAAGCTTGATTTATCAAGTCAATAAACTTGAATTAAGCCTGAAAATTTCAAGCGTGTAAGCTTAATGCAAACTTGAATCAAGTGTTCTAGTTTACAGCTTGCATTCAGCTTGACATAGCAAGCTTAATTTCAAGCTTAAAACATTTTCCAAATGCACGGAGCGCCCGCCGGCGAACTCGCCCCTCATACTTTATTTTTCCATGCATTTTCCCCTCTATGCGGAAATTTTAAGTTATTTTAATCTGTTTCCATCAAACGTCCGTGGCTGAGTTCGATCTCGGGAACTATGGGCTGGGAGGCCCGCGTGCTAACCGTTCCGCCAATAAGCCTCGGGCAGCTATGACTAAAGTTTGAAGTGACTGTTGTCACGCCGTTTTCTGGCCAGATCGATCAGTATATGGGCGATGCTGCGGTGCAAGCGTCCATATACTGAAGGTGTGTAAAGCAAGCGTCCTAAGCACCATGCATATCTGACTTGAGGAGAAATGACTAAAGTTTGAAGTTACTGTTATGGTTGTCACGCCGCATTTTGGCGAGATTGATCAGTATTGCCCCATGCCGATCTACATCTTTTAATTTTCCATGGGATGAATCAAAATTTAAATAATGTTATGTGTGATTTATAGACTCTACTAATAGGGAAATAAGCATAACATAAACTTAAAAGCAGGACATGTTTTAAAACTTTCAATATCGCAACACTCATGTTGAGCAATACTGCTGGCCAAAATCGAGACAAACGACTGATTTTGAAATCAATTTCGTAGTATAATTGTATTTTATTTTGAAGAATTTCCATATTTGGAAATATAGAATCTTTTTTTTAATTCTATGGTCAAGTACATTTATGACTGATTAATTATTTTGTGGAGGCCGGATTGCGCCTCATTCTACCACCCATAAAGTGAAGTATATTAACTAACTAAATAGTGTTAATTATATTAAAATTTATTTTTAGGGCTAATTAATTAGTTAATGGAATTAACTAATGTTAATTAGATGTAAATAAAACTAAAACTCCCCTTGTGTTACACTTCAGAGGGGCTTATCCCATTCATTCCTTCCACTTGCGTGTTCTAATGTCCAGGTTTTGTGCGATAATAAAATAAAACACAACTGCTACGAACTTTTCTTTATTGAGCAAATTTGAGAAACGCTAGACAATTAATGTCCATTCTCTTTCACAGATGGCGCCATCAACGCACGCTTTCGAAATGGAAAATCAAGCTGTATTCCAGCTTGACAATTCAACTTGACTCCTGCAAGCTTAATTTGAATTGAACTGTCAAGCTTGTATTAATACGTCAAGTTCAAAGAAATGTCAAGCTTGATTTAAGCTTATGTACTGTCTGGGATCATTTTGCTCGAGAGCGGATCAACCTGAAAACGGAGAAGATGAAGACTCGCTATGACACAAAGGCTACGGGACACGAGTTCAACGTAGGTGACAAAGTTTGGCTATGAAATCCTACTCGAGTGAAAGGCGTGTCTCCCAAGCTGCAATCGCCGTGGGATGGCCCTTACACAGTCCTAAATAGACTGAATGATATCGTCGTACGGATCCGCAAGTCACCTAACTCAAAACCAAGAGTCGTCCACTACTATCGGCTAGCCGTTTACCGCAGCTGTAATTAATTATTTGAATCCATGGTCACTATGGCGTAATTCTTCCTTTCCTTCACCTCTCATTTCTTTCCTGTCACTCTCTCTTCTCTTCCTCTTTCTTCTTTTACTCTGTACTCACGCCATATTTAGTGTACATACTTGTAACATATATGTGTTTATTAATGTGTATTCGTTTATTATTCATTTATTAATGTGAGTTTGCTTATTGCGTTTATTGATTGTTTGCTTAAATTATGTTGTCAATATCCAATTCTTAAATGTTTATGGTAAATACCTGTGCGACCTCCTAACTGGGGATTGTTCTGCCCGGGACGTGCAGTCCTTGGAAAAAGGACAATGTTACAAATTTTCGGGCAACCCGCTGTTCTGAGGTTTAAAATAGTGTAAAATTCGTATTATACGTGTCAAATAGTTAAATTTTGCATTTTGTTGCATGAAAATCGGTAAACTAGAACGCAAGATATGGAGTTTTGAGTTTCCCCATTGATTAATATAACGTCCTCTAGAAAACTCAAGAAATATTGAGGTTAAGGCTTCGCTAACCTCCATTTGGAGACTTATTTGGCGACATTTCACCAAAAAGTAGCTAAGCTTGGCGACGTTTTGGACATTTGGCGCGATTTTTTCAATGGGTCTTGTAAAGTTAGTTTTCCTGCATTAAAATGCGTAATGGCCTAATATTACTCTTCTATTACGCAATCAAAATCGAGTTTTTTCTACAACATTCCGCGGATAGTCATTTCTGGAATGCTTCCCCAGTGTTCGGCGTGATCTATAAAAGCAGAGCTGGACCCACTTCAGTCAGTCTTGCTTCTGCTTGTTCGAAGAGCAGATGTCCCTGGAAGCTTAAGGTTTTGTATTGACGCTGTAGAAGCAGTATTTTCGGTTGCTTAAAAGCCTTGTTTTAAAGTGCTGTGTGTAAATTCTTCATTGCTGTGTCCTGAGGGACTGTTTACGATTTCCTTCGTAAATTTCCGCTGAATTTTTGACTGTGGAAGTATTTTATTTGTAAAAATTACAGCATCTGTGAAAGCTTCGGTACTGAGCAGGCTGTTGTAAACAAGCTACTGGCCTTTAGTGCCTGTGAATTTTGTACAGCTTATTGTTGGACGATGTCAATTAAGTTCCTTTTCCATCCTAACTGGACTAATTGCTAGAGCTTTTTTACACCCACTGGATTTTAGAACGACGAACCCAGAAATCTAGCAGAGTTTGCTGCAACAATATAATAGGGGCGCCGATAAGGGGTGATACTGATTCCATAATACCGTGGCCCGGAAGGCCTTGAAGCCGTTTCATCGAAAAAAAATTATCTTAATATATTTTAATCTCTGGAAATTTATACCTTGTCGAACAATTTCCTGGAGAATAACTTTATTCCATGCCCCAACGCGTTTTTGAAAGGGTTGCGCCTTCTCCACCAAACAATCTCATGGTGCAGTATCCATTAAACAGAAGAATGTTACATTCTCCCCTTATTTCTAGCGTCAGTTTTACTGTATAAAGTGTTAAAAGAGAGAAGGCAGGAGAGAAGTATCACTCACTCTTTTTAGGCGAGAGTCTGTTATCTCCCTCCTTCATTGTTTGAAACACAAGCTGAAAAGTGCTGACAAAATTTTTTTTTATTTTTTTTTTTTATTGGTTTCTTTAATAATTCCAGACACTTTTAGCAGGCTTAATGATGTTTCTAAAATTGTCTTTCGCACTAAAATTATTTTAATTGTAACATTATTTCTAGATAAAGAGTTTAGACGACCTGGATAGTCGGCCGCTTGACAGTGACAAAGAGAGAGAGAGTAAGGTAAAAAACACAGCACGCATTTCACCTTCTTCAGCTAGCAAAAGCCCACGTGGCATTGCAATGTAGGACGCCCCTTTTAGGTTTTGTTCACGTGTATTTGAGAAGACGCTTCGGAAAGCATGCAGGATAAATTGGGTCACCGAAAGAGTTTGAAAATTTCAGAGTTTTATAATACCCAACACTCCTCCCTAAAACTTGAAACGTTCAATAATTGTTCAATATGACAGTTCTGTGTTTTACAAAGCTCCTTCGCGGCAGAGCTTTTGTGAGGATATCTTCAGTCATTTGGTATGTGTTGATGTACAGAAGTCTCATAACTTGTTCTTCAACCGCATGTTTTAATAGATGATATCGCTGAACAATGTGTTTTCTGATGGTATTTGTCGGATTCTGCGAGTTTTATACATGCTTGATTATCGTCAAACAATGTAATTGGACACTCTTGTGGCATGCCAAGTTTTTTCAATAGGTTGATCAGCCACGAGATTTCTTGTGTGGAACTTGCAGCGGAGACATATTCTACATCAGCAGATGACATTGTGATGCACCGCTGTCTTTTTGAATCAACAAATAAGATTGTTGCCCCACATGAACAGATTCCTGAGGTGGATTTCCTGTCTAACGGATCATTTGAAAAGTCGGAATCTGCATATGCCCTCAAGACAGGTTTTTTCTGAATTGGGAAAAATTAATTTAAGATTGATTGTTGTTTTGAGAAACCTAATTTTTCTCTCAACAGCTTCCAAATCCATTTTCCTGGGTTTTTCATTTCCAGGGCTTAGAACAGTAAAGGCGGCACTAATGTCTGGCCTGGATACGGTTGTTGTTGTTGTCGTGTCCATGGATAGACGACACTATCCATGGAAAGAGGGGTTCCAGTGCCCCCGAGGGCGTTGGACTTCACTTGTTGGTTCCTAATTTTGAACCGATTCCAGATGAGGAACCAACCACCACCTGAAATCGGCACCCCCAGAGCCTGGATACGGTGAAAATATAAAGTAACGAGCCAACGGCCTGTCTATATTTTGCGTTATTCGTCAGGAGATTTTCATCTTCCATTATTTTGGCATAGCCTAGTTCCATGGGTGTGTCGGTTGGTTTTGAATTTTCTAAGCCAAATTTGTGCATTAATTCTTTTATTTTATCGACTGATCTAGTGTCGTAGTGTCCTTGCTTGGTCGATTAATGTTAATTCCAATGTAATATTTTGCTTCCTCCAAATCTGTTATAGGGTATTATCCTTTTAATTCACGTATTAGTATATCAGCGTCTTGGTCTTCCCCTGCGATGAGGAGATCATTGCGTAAACTATAACATAGATTGTTTTGTTATTTAAGGTTTGTTTATGGATACATTTATCTATTGAGCTCTGCTTAAAACCCATTTGCGATAGTGATTCATGAATTTTCAAAATCCAGGCTCAAGCAGCCTGCTTAAGCCCATAAATTGCCTTTTTGAGTTAACATACCATTTGTTCTTCTTCCGGCACAACACGTCCTTAGGGCTGATGCATGTACACTTCTTCTTTCAGTTCTCCATGTAAAAGGGATGTCTTGATGTCAACGTGTCTTAGATTTTTATATATAGCCATTGCCGAAAAACTTCCGATTGTTGTGTGAGACGCAACAGGTGCAAAAGTCTCATCATAATCTACTCCATACTTTTGTGTAAAACCCTTAGCAACAAGTCTTGCTTTATATTTTTCTATCGTTCCCAGACTATTGTAGTTTGACTTAAACGCCCATTTGCAACCGATAACTTTAGTACCTGGTGGGACCTCTACTGATTCCCAGGTGTTGATTTCATTAAGCGAATTGATTTCATCTTGTGTTGCTTTTACCCATTTTTCTTTTTCTAAAGAATTTTGCATTTTTTTTAATATCGTCCCAAGATTTGGGTTCTGTTCGTGTAGGATGGTTTGCTACAAACGCAAATTTATCAGGTGGCACTCCTTTATTAGATCACTCTGATCTACACGGATAATTTGTTGTACCATCTGAATTATTAGAACTTCCATTTTGATTGGATACATATAATTCACCATCGAATGATTGTAGTTTAGGTTGCGGATTACTACTGCTCGATTTTTCTTCTCATCATTACGCAATTCATCTTTTTTAATTATTTACTGATCTCTTAGGAATTTTACCGTTCTATTAGGTGTACCGGAAAGTATTGTCGTTTTTTCGTATGTCAATATTTTGCCTAGCCAAAACTACAGAAGCTTATAATACGAAATTTGCCAGGTACGTGAGTTTTATAACATAGGCGCTAGAAAACAGAGCATTTTCCAAAATTTGTAACTCATGGGGGGATAGGAAGCCAAAACGTTCTTTTCAGATATCCTGTGTGATCTCAAAGAAGAAAAGAGATATCCATAAAATTCTTGCCTTAAAATACAATGCTCACGAATACCTAAAAATAGATTTCAGAACATTTCGAATAGAATACTCCAAGGAGGGTAGACGTGAAAAAAGGGGGAGGGTGGCCATGTTTCTCTGAGAGGGAAAAAAAATATTATCTATAGAATTCTCGCTTTGAAATTATGAGTCCTGTGCTTAGTCACAGCTTGTTTGTTAATTCAATAATTGATGAAAATTCATTTGTTCAAATTTTATGTAAAGCAACGACATTTTTTTCCGGTACACCTAATACTTATAATAATTTTTCTACCATCTGTACAAATTCTGTATTCTTTACTCCTATTATCGTAACCCACTCATTCTTCAGCGGTGCTGTCGAATTTGCCTCTATGAATTTTCTGAACATATAAGTATATGCTCGACAACCGAATATTTTTAAATTTGAAAGATCTGGTTTACGACCAGTCCATTTTTCATAGGTGGTGTTTAATTCTAAAATTGTCCTAATTGCATTGAAATTATTTTTTATGTAACGCTATTTCTAGGTTAACTGTTCAGCCGACCTGGACAATCGGCCGCTTGACAGTGAGAAAGAGAAGAGAGTGAAGAAAAAACACACCATGTATTTTAGTTTCTTCGGCTAGCAAGAGCCCACGTGACATGTGCAAAGTGAGGGGACCCTTTTAGGTTTTGTTCACGTGTATATGGGAAGATGCTTTAGAAAGCATGTAGAAGAAATTGGATCACCGAAAGAGTTTGAAAGTTTTACAATAACCAGCATAAAGATTATTTGTAGATATATTTTTACAGTAACTTCACAGATTACCAAGTAAGTTTACACTCAGCTTAAAAATTTAATTAAGCTGCAAATTTTGAGAAGGGCAAGTCTGAAAATTAAAATTTTACATAAAAACTGATTTCCTGTTGAATTATTTGACTGATTGAAGCAGTTTTTTTTTTTTTTTGGAGTGTGTGTGTGCGCGTAAGTACGTTATAACAAGGCAAAATAATATCCCTGAAAAAAAATTTGAGAGATAAAATGATCGTTATTGTTTTATGAGATGAGTCCTCGAAATTCATCCGAGGATTTGGGTGGTTTTAGTAGTAAAACGGCATTATTATACAAAGTATGTTTTTCAAATGAACAAAAATACAAAAGTTTGGTTTTGCATTTCACTATATTTTTATTGTCATACAAAAATATTCCCCCATACCGTTTTCCCAAAAAATCTTCGACGTCCAGCTGCGATGCCGTCGGCCACTGCAGAATGCCTTCATAGAAGTCTAAAATCCCCAGGTAATGATTGTCTTAACTTTTCTAGGTCTTCCATTTTTAGGGTCATTGATCGTCAGTTTAGAGCTGTAGCATGGAGTAGCAGAAAGTCATGCGTTTTCCACCAAGATGGAAACCAGAAATCTGTCCTTCTCGCTCAAAAAATATCGATCTATATATGCACATGAAAAAAAACCAAACATTCAATTTTGAAAAACCTCGAGATAGGCCATTTTCGAAATTTGCTATTCAATTATAAGTTACTAAAAGCTATAACATCCCGTATCTTGAGCTATTGCTAAAACTTTATTGGGGGGGAGATAGATGTCGATTGACTGCCAAGGTAAATATCGGTTTTCACCAACTTATTTATCTACTATATTAAAAACTTTTTAGTTTTGCCAACTGGGATTGCGTAATTTTGCCATGTGTACCCAGAAATAGAAAGTAAATTATACTTTTCGTTAAAGTTTTTTTACCAAGTTTGCCAATTAGGTATCTAATTTTGTCAAGTTTAATAGAATTTTGTGATCGTTGGAGGGGAGGGGTCCTCCCCCCTTTAGCAAGGGCCCTACACGTATCTATCTATGCAGTTTGAAAATATTCATTTTGAAGTATGCGTGTGTGAGAGAGAAGATGGGAAAATCATAAAAATAGGCATTAGGAGGACCCGTTACAGGTAACGGCGGCCCTTGATGGCAGAATGCCTGGTTAATGCTATTCACACCAGAGATTTCAGCTATATATATGTATGTGTATAGACATAAAGAAAACAATATATTAAGAACTATAACTAACATACTCAATTAAATAATAGAGTGAAATATACGAATATACAAAAAAAAAAGTACGACCTATTCCAAAAATACAGGGAAAAAAGGAATATAAATTCTCATTTCTGAAACGCTGTCTGCGTTTGGTCAGATTACATAATTTCAGGTATGATTCACATCGTATCTGAGACAGGAATGGAGGAAGAGGAAGTGGGGATTGGTTAACGTAGAATTTTCGAATATTCAGGATGAGATTAATTTGAGTGTGAAAAAATTGTTTATCATTCTTTATATTGAAAATCTTTAATATGTACCACTATTAAAAAAGCACTCAGCAACAAAATTTGACAGACGTTCAAATTTTTATGTTTGTATTGCTTAAATTTGCACCCTCCCACACAGCACAGAACATTTGCATCAAACTTGCATTAAGCTTGATATTTCAAGCGTGTAAACTTAATGCAACTCAACACCAAGTGTTCAAGTTTACACTTGCCCAACTTGCATTACGCTTGACATATCAAGCTTGATTCAAACTTACTACACTCTAAAAAATTTTCCTAAATACCTGGGGCGCCGGTCGGTGAACTCGCTCCATATATTTTATTTTTCCCTCTACGCTGAAAGCTCAAGTTATTTTGAATCTGTTTCCGTCTAGCGTTCGCGACTGAGATCGATCTCGGGACCTAAGGTGTGGGAAGCAAGCGTCCTAACCACCATGCAAATCTGACTTGAGGAGAAATGACTAAAGTTTGAAGTGACTGTTATGGTTGTCACGCTGCTTTTTGGCGAGATTGATCAGTATTGCCCCATACCGATCTACATCTTTTATTTTTCCATGGGATGAATAAAAAATTAAAATAATGTTATATGTGATTTATAGACTCTACTAATAGGGAAATAAGCATAATATAAACTTAAAAGCAGCACACGTTTTAAAACTTTCAATATCGCAGCACTCATGTTGGGCAATATTGGCCAAAATCGAGACAAACGACTGATTTTCGCCGACGTCTGACGAGGTCGACCAATATCGAGGTAATATTGGCCAAAACTGCTCTGCTCCTGGGGTAGATTCGGAGAGAGGGTAGTGGAAAATTTCAAAAAAATACTTCGTGAGATTTTTTCACTTAGCACGCTATTTCTCAAAATTCCGATTTTGTAATTTCAACAGCAATATATGAAGAGTCATTAGCTCAGATGGGGTAGATTCGGAGAGAGGGTAGCGGAAAATTTCAAAAAAATAGTTCGTGAGATTTTTTCACTTAGCACGATATTTCTCAAAATTCCGATTTTGTAATTTCAACAGCAATATATGAAAGTCATAAGCTCAGATTGCAACAAATTGAGAAATTAACATATGCTCTGGTCAAGACAGCAAGAATATAGTACGTCTAGAATATTCATTTGAAGGGCATGAGTGAAAAATAACGGTTTTCTTTATTTATTACTGTTATATTGGGATGCGCATGCGTAGTAACTTGCTATCTATTTAATTTTACTGCCCTTACCGTTAAATGCATACGGTAGAATACTGTTTTGTTTTAAAGTAGTTTTTACCGTAAAATTAAAGGGTATTTTTTAGAGTGTAAGCCATCTAAAAATGTTCAAAATCTATTTTTTCATACCCACGAAAACAAATCTGGATTTTAGAATTGTCTTATGAAATCAATTTTGTAGTATATTAATATTTGTATTTTATTTTGAAGAATTTCAATATTAGAATTTTAAAAAAAAGTTTCTATATTTCCTATCTTCAAGCACATTTATGATTGATGATAAATTATTTGTTATGTGGCTTTCCAAATCAAGTTGTATTCAAGCTTAACAGTTCAAATGGCTTAAATTCGGTGGGAAAATATTTGCTGACTCATTTCTTTGTAATCTCCAAGCTTGCTGCAACCTTAAAATGAATTGAACTGTCAAGCTTGTATTAATACGTCAAATTCAAAGAAATGTCAAGCTTGATTTAAGTTTATGTGCTGTCTGGGCTCAGCTTCATCACTACAAGTGAAACCAATTGTCTCATATAATAATCATTTGATTTCATTCAACTAATTTCAGTAATGTGCCAGTGTAATGTCACTTCATTTCATAAGAAGCACCGACAGAAAATGTGACAGATTTTGTCTTCACAAGAATTTAATGAATGCACGATGCTTCACCTACTAAACTACTTGCCAGCAGTGCCGGTTCTAGACATTGTTTAAGTGTAAGCGAACAATATTTTGGCGCCCCTCCCCCACCATCTCAATGATGAACGTATTGTAATGGGGTAATGGAAAAAAAGTAATTATTACATTTGAAATTTTATTCAAATGAGGTATATTTGTCGTGTTTCTTAAAAAGCATTTTTACATAGTATTAGAAAGATATCTTTCTGGCTTTCAGTTTGGCAAAATCCTTTATTATTCTATCCGTATCCATTTCATTGAGAAGGTCATTTTCAATGGCCATCAAAGCTAGTCCATTCAATCATTCTTGAGATATGGTTGATCTTAAGTATGTCTTTATTAATTTTAATTTTGAGAAGCACCGTTCGCCACTGGACACTGATACTGGAAGAGTGAGAAGTATTCTTGCCACTAAGCTTACAAAAATGCTAGGAAATGAGTCCACGTAGCCATTTTCTTTGTGATAATAAACAAGGATTTGGCCGGAGAGGTACCGGAAGTTTGAAGATTTGCACGTGCTTTCTTCAAATCCGCATGCTCGCAGATTGTCTATTTGGTACAGAAATTCAAAGCTTTTACTATGATTTTCCCATAAGCTCGAATCTTTCTTTCAGTGATGCGATCGCTTTGTGAAGCACAACATAAAAAAAAATTTTTTAAATGATCTGGAAAGATCTTTTCGCTGCCCTAATAGGTTCATTTCACTTTCGTAAGAGAATTGCTTTTTCATTTTCCTTGGGCGGACTTTGGTTTCCTTTTCAAACTTAGCACAGACTCAGAGTTTGTCTGCAAGCTCTTTTGCATCTGTAATAATACCATTGAATCATAGCCGTAATCTGAGGGGGGCAAGGGGGGGCAATTGCCCCTGCAGTTGTAAAATTTTGCCCCTCTAGTTTAAAAAGTCAGGGGCAAAGTTATGATTTTGAACACAGATCATGCATTTGTAATCCACATTTACTATCAGATTCTAAAAAAAAAAAAAAAAAAAAAAAAATTCTACAAAAATCAAGAAAAGAATAGAATCGCAAATGCTTTTCAACCCAACAGGGACGACGACCGACTGGAGAATGGGCAAGCTAGATAATTTCCCGATACCGCAAAAATCAAGGAGCAGCGATTTTGAGCTTGTTTGGAATTAAAAGTACACCATTAGAAAAAAAGGACCTGATGCTCTGAATAGTGGACAAAAAGAGGTCATTTTCACAGGCAATGCCGCAATTAGAGTTTATTTCACCAGGGGCAAACCTTAATTAGTGTGCCCCTTTCCATAAAACCGCGTCCCCATCGCACGAAACCATAACTGATTTTGGTATTCCCTTTAGCGCGTCTCCCGGTGCTCGTCCCTGCTTGCCCCTTCCTTTAGTTGCGGACCTGTCATAGGCTGAAGTCAGTTCCTCATTTATATTTTAATGAACCTAATTTTGGTTTTTGAAGGTCAGTAGCAAAGAGACAATCCATGATCGTGCCCAACTCACTTGACTTGACAGAAACTGTGCGAATTCAAATGCAACGCAGTTTAAGAGAACATAAAAACGGTCTGCGATTTCACGATTTATATCTGCTGCTAGGGCCGCAACTATGGGGGGGGGGGGGCAAGCGGTGCATGTGCCCCAGACGTAGTGCAATCAGTTATGGTTCCATGGGATGGTGGCGCAGTTCCATACCATGGAAGGGGGGCATTCTAATTATTGTTTCTCCTGAGAGACAAACTCTAGTTGCTACACTATCTAAGTATTTCGATACCTTTAACCCTTTTAGATTTTCATGCATTAGAAAGACGTAGCAACAAATTCACCTCATGACCTCCTGTTCACAGCTTTGCTCTCGAGCAATACGGAGAAGTAATGTTTCTTCGCAGCTATTATTTATAACGATGTGCTTATAATGCTATTTACCAGCATAAACAAATTCGCTTAAAAGTCTAGCTGAGTCTAAGATAACATCCCAGAATATTATATTTCTTTAGTACATACTAGTATATGTAAATTCACCTAATTTATATAACCCACCTTTATTTTCTTGTCTTCAGCTCAAAAACTTATAGCCGAGCTTTTGGTTAATGAAATCATGCTCCTCCAATTATTGAATATCTTGTTCCCCATTATTTTTCTAAAAATATTTACGATCCTTTACCTCCCCCTAACACCCCACCCAAAAAAAGAAAACATACAATAAATAAATAAATATAAATAACGTACTGGACTTGCTTAAAATTTTCTTTCCAGATCAAGGAAAAACACGAACATTCAGCTCGGCCTGCTGTAAATTTAACAGGTCGCTAACATCACAGAAAGTGCAGCGGGAAGAGAGGTCACAGAAAACAGAAATGTGCGCCGAGCTTCATTGTAATTTATTTCAAACCCTGCAAGAAAAGCGGCTTTTTAACAAGGCATAAAATGATCGTTTTTCTGGATTTTTCCACGATTTATATTTTTTCTTAATATGTACTGTTGTAAACGATTTGTTTATTTGGACAAACATTAATAATATTAGTTTTTCGTTATTATTATTCTATTAAATCTCCATAAAGCCGACCGATGACCGAGTGGATGAGACACTGAACACTGGGAGATGGCTAAAGTGCACATAAGATTTTGGCTTTTCGCTTGGCTGCCGATATAATGGTCTGGAGTTTTGGGAGGTTTTCTCTAGCTATAATGTGAATATGCATTAGAACCAGGACCCTTGCTAAAGGGTGGAAGGGGGAGAGCCTCCCCCCTAACACTAGAAAATTCTGTTAAACTTGGCAAAATTAGGTATCTAGTTTTAAAACTTGGTAAAAACTGCTCACGAAAACTATAATTTACTTTATATTTCTGGTACACTTGGCAAAATTACACATACCCAGTAGTAAAAAGTAAGAAGTTGGTAATATTTTTAACAATATCTACAAATGCAGCTTCATGTGAAAGGAGCTTTTCATCCTTGCGAAGGTTGGAAACATATTTGCGTTTAACATCAGGACAGGAAAGACTGAGCCATTTGGCATTAATGTATACACTGTCTACCAATAAGTATTTGGACACCTGTGATAGAAAAGAAAAACTATATTCAAAATCAGTAGTTGGTACAGCCTCCACGAGAGGCAGTTACAGCGTGAACCCTCCGGGGCATGCTTTCCACAAGTCTTTGTATTACAGCTAGTGGTATTGTCTTCCACTCGGCTTGGAGTAGACACAGAAGTTCCTTCACCGATTTTGGACGGGTAGTGCACTCCTTAATTTGGCGATCCAACTCGTCCCAAAGGTTCTCTATAGGGTTCAGGTCTGGGCTCTGGGCAGGCCAATCCATTCGATGAACTCCATTGGCACCATACCAAGCCTTGGTTAACCTCGAAACATGACAACTGGCATTGTCGTTCTGAAAGTAACAGGGGTCCAACCCGTAAAACTACCACAACGTAGGAAGCAGATTGTCATCCACAATAGTGGAGTTGGCATCGGCGTTGAGCTTACCATGAATGGGGACCAAGGGTCCCAGTCCTTACCAGGAGAAACACCCCCAGACCATAATTCCACCTCCGCCGAACTTGACTGTTGGCACAATGCATTCTGGCAGGAGACGTTCTCCAGGCAGACGCCAGACCCAGACCCTGCCATCCTACCGGTAAAGGGTGAACCTTGATTCGTCGCTCCAAAGAACCCGTTTCCACTGATCTACGGTCCAATTTCGATGTGCTTTGCACCACATTAACCGAGCAGCGTGGTTGGACTTTGTGATCAAAGGCTTATGGGCAGCAGCACGACCATGCAAACCAAGCTGATGTGCTTCCTAACGGATGGTATTCACTGAAATAATACTCCCGGAGGCCTGTTGAAACTCTTCGCGTATGAGGGCCATCGGTTGGGTGCGGTTCTTCCGAATTTCTCTGGACAGCACTCGTCGATCTCTATCTCCCAGTTTCGTTGGTCTGCCGACTCGGGGCACATTCCAACAATCACCGCTCACCTTCCACTTCTTAATCACATAGGCTACTGTCGGTTTTGGGTACTTAAGATCGCTAGATAAGTCCCTTAAGGATCGGCCACATATGTGATACCCGATAATTATACCTTTCTCGAAATCAGAGAGCTCCGAACTGCGCGGCACCTTGCATGCGACTAATACCGATGCTGTTTCCTACACGATATATACCGGCGGAGGTCGTGACATACCTCAGGACCGCAGATATAGTCATTTGCATAGGTGTCCAAATACTTATTGGTAGACAGTGTATAAAACGAAACAGAGAGATAAATAAAGACGCAATTATTGAGGAATTTAACTCAGATGCAACAATTCGAGGCAGACGCTTAGCTTTAGTTTAAACGGAAATTCATTAAGAGAAATAACAAAAACATAGTAATTAAAATTTGTTGTTTTTGCCGTCTAATGTCGAGTTTTGGTTTTTACGCCATTAACTCACGAGCTCTTAAATACTTTTTGGAAATAGTAATTAAATTTTGTTTATTATTTTTTTAAAAATCTTTTCTGCTAAAATAATGCATGAATATCTAAAATCAGTGGCGGCTCGTCATTAGGGGCCAGAGGGGCCTGGCCCCACCTGACATTTCAAAAGCTTTTTTAATTATAATGCAGAATTTGTATTCTTTTATAATCAGTTTACTTTAATGAAGGTGTATGCGTGTTTTTTATTCTATTTTGATTTTTTACACCAGCTTTGTCCCTTTATCCAATTATGTAAAGTGAGCCATCATTCAAATCCTACGGCCGCGCCGCGGCTTCTCCAACGTTTTCCCCATTGAAGCACTCTGGGGCCGGGCCGGAGAAATGAAGCCCGATTATATTTGCGCCAAGCACAGCACAGTAATGTTAGTACCATTGATCACTTCTCAAAAGAGGACCATATTTGGCTGGTTATCACAAAAAAGAATGCGAAAGCACCATTAATTTAGCACCAATTTAGGGCCCCTTAGTATTGGCCCGATAGGAGAAATGAAAGTGTTTCCATGGAAACCCTCTATTTGGCGAGCTTTGTTCTTTAGGTCGAAAAAAAGGTGCTGATCGTGACTTTTTGTTCTTATTGCTTATCATCTTTAAGAAGCAGGAATTTTTATTTATTTCATTTAAAACAGACTTGATTTTACTATTTTTTAGGTTACAAATATACTGAAAGTATTAATTGAGTGAGAAATGCTCTAGATTAAAATATTTTGTCAAATTATAAATATATTTAACGACAATAAATTCTGTTGACAGTTTATTACAAGTTCCTTTCAGAAGATTAAACATAGCAGAAAAGCTTGAAATAAAACGCTTGGGACCCTATCAACCAAAAAATTTTGTCCTTAGACAAAAAGATGGCAAAAGGACACGATCATTTCAACTAGAATGGTACAGTAAAGTACCATGGCTTTCAGTAAGTGAAGCAAAAAATTCTGTTTTTTGTTTTTATTGTTTACTATTTGGGGGTGAAACATTATGGACCAAGATTGGTTGTACAGATTTGAAACATTTTTCTGAAAGAGTTAAAAAACATGAGTCGAGTACTACTCACATTAGTAATGCCCTTCAATATAAAACTTTCGGAGCAATTAATATTTTAGCAGAATTAAATGATGGTTATCACACTTCAATAAAGAAACACAACGAGTTGGTGGAGAAGAACAGGCACATGTTAAATCGTGTAATTGACTGTTTAAAATTCTGTGGATACCATGAATTGCCTTTAAGAGGTCATGATGAAAGGGAGCAGTCAACAAATCGGGGAGTATTTTTAGACCTGTTAACATATATAAAACTGGATAATACTTTAGAAAATCATTTAAATACCGCAACTGTTTCAAAAAATACCTCAAAAACCCTTCAAAATGAGCTTTTAGATTGCATGTATCAAATATATATACAAGAAGTAAAAAGGGAAATTGGCATTGCTAATTTTGTATCATTAGAAGCTGATGAAACAACTGACATTTCTTGCGTTTCTCAGTTCGTTGTAATTCTCCGATACCTAAACAATAATCAAGCTGTGGAAAGATTTATAAGTTTTATTGATGTACACGATCGAACAGCAGAAGGACTCACAAAAATTATAAAATCTACTTTAGACGAGTTTGATTTAAAAAATAAACTAATCGCCCAAGCGTATGATGGTGCTGCCGTTATGAGAGATTCTCAAAATGGAGTCTAAAAGCGCATGAGAGAATATTTTCCTCATGCACAATATGTCCACTGTTATGCCCATCAAATGAACTTAATCTTAAAAAAAGCTTGCTGATCTATAAGTTCTATCAGATTGCTCTTTGCCAATGCAAATTCTTTCAGTACTTTCTTTTCTGTGTCGCCTAAACGTATTGATTTCTTTAGAGAAATCTGCTCAAAAAGAATACCATCACCATTAGGAACTAGGTGGAACTTTCATTCTCGAATTATTAGCTGTATAGCAGAAAATAAATCTGAACTGTTAGAGTGTTTTGATAGAATTCAGAGTGAAATGCATTGGGATGACAAAACGATTAGTGAAGCGCATTATTTGAAAAAAATCTTAGAAGATTAAGATTTTATCTTCTTATTATCATTTTTCCACTCTGTCTTTCAGCATGTGGACGTCTTTTTTAATGTAGTTCAAGCAAGAAACTGCCTATCAACAAGCATACCTCAGACTATCAAATATTTTAGTGAGGCAATTTGTGAAATTAGAGAGAAAATCTGTGTGCATCAAACAGTTGACGAGAGTGAAAATTTAAATAAGAAAAAGCGAATGCGGCTAAGCTCTTATAACATCGTTAAAATAAATGCAAAAGAAGCGTGTGATATTGTAGTTAACGAAATCAGAGATAGATTTCGACATTATAGTATTTTTAATTCATTCGCTCTGTTAGATCCCACAAATTTCGCTTCCTTCAAAGACAGTTTTCAAGATGAGCTTATTTCCACAATTTCCGAAAGTTACAACATGATTGCGAAAGAAAAATTAACAAATGAATTGAAGGTGTTGTATAGTAACAATACATTTAAAAACATGAAATCTGCCTGTTCACTACGCAAATTCTTAAACGATAATGAACTTTTGAAAGAATTTTGAGAAGTTTCAAAATTATTAGAAATTATTATTGTCACTCCTGTTTCCGCTGCAGAAGCAGAAAGGTGTTTCAGCACGTTGAAGCGACTGAAAAATTTTCTTAGAAATTCTATGGGTCAGGACAGGCTGAATGCCTTAGCTGCTCTCTCTGTTCACAAAAACATCATTCAAGAATTTTCAGACTTTAATACAAAAGTTATTGAAAAATTTGCTCGCCAAAAGAATCGACGAGCTCAATTTCTATTTAAGTAAATTTATTCGTTTTTCAACATGCAATTGTTAAATTTAATATTGTATTCAAGAAAATTATACTTTTTTAATATTGTATTCAAGAAAATTATACTTTTTTAATATTGTATTAAAAAAATTAAATTTTGATATTGTACCTATTAGAGGAGGAAAAATGGAGGAAAGGGTTTTTTGGTGCAAAATAAATCTGCTGCCTTTAAAGCCCCCTCCACTGAAATGGGTAACGAACCGCCACAGCTCTTTATGTACATGTATTTTCTCGATTTGAACTGGCATAATTTTTTTCGGGCCCCACCACTGAAACGGGTCATGAGCCGCCACTGTCTAAAATAAAACATGAATAGTGATTTTTCAGCTATATTATGTTAAATTAAAAAATTTGATTTTTCTTATATTTATGTAATTATTAAAAAAATAAAATATGTCATAAAACTTTTCAGTTTGCATTTTTGTAAGTATAAACTTTAAAGAAGTTGAAATTATGCTTGGTATTGTGGGCATGTAAGCCCCAACAATATTGCTACCCTCAAATTTTTATCATTTTTTTTTCTTTCAAAGACAACAGCTATTTACAATGTATTTGCAATCAATCAAGACGACTAATTATTAATTATAAATAACACAATCAGGAAGGATACTCAATGATTCTCTTATTTTTCTAATCCTTTATTATTTTTAATATGTATCTAGAATTTTACGATCAAAAATTTTGCTTCAAGTGCACATTTTCTTCTCATTTATTGCTGAAGAATGATTGCTAATTGTAAGCACACTTTAAAAGTAATTGTCTACCCAAATAATGAGAAATTTCATTATAAAGCCAAAACCAACTACGCAAAAATCAAAAACACACTTCTCCATTGGATTTTAAAACTTTTTATCCTCCTTCAGAAGTTACACAAAGAAAAAGGGACGAATTTGACGGTTTCTAATGGGCTAAAATGTCTTTATTCGAGCCTACACTAACAGATTCACTTGATAGTTCAGATTTACTGACTATGAGAAGGGAGAAAATGAATTCGAGTTTGTGATTTTCCGGCCAAATTAGTCTATATAGAAATGTTCTGCATTTAATGACTGAAAGTAGGAAATTTTGCAAAAGGTCCCGCTCTTTTTATTTAGGTTTTGTGCATTTTACTTTATAATTATTATATGGGGCAGTCTAATAATATGATAATAATAATAATATATACACATATATATGGGAGCGCATATATAGACTTTCATTTAAAATGACTTTTGCCCCCCCCCCCCCAGTTTGGAAGACCAAGTTACGCCTATGCATTGAATCCATCATCAGACCTCATCATGGTCAGACCTGTTATCAAGAAACCCTTGGACACTTTTGATGAGATTCATTGAACTTTGTAGATCAGAGGTGACATTTTGTAACATTTTACTAATCGTGTTTATTTTAAACAGTATCTCATGTCAGGTGTCTACACAGCAAAGAAACTTGAAACAGTTTTCGAGCAATTCCCAAAGCAGCATTTCTGCCAAAAGCGTCAATTCTTTCGTCTTGGGAGGCTTCATACACAGCATCATAAATTTCCGCAGGATAGTACCTTAAGGGTAATATGGCCTCAATTCTACTTTCCTAAAGAGTGCTGGAGAGGTTTTCCTGTCAATGTGGATGAGTGTTTCTTTAACCCATTAAGCGCCAAAGCTCCCATTACGGGAACATCTATTATATATTTTTTTCTTAAAATATTTTAACACAATTTACGAAATACACATTTTATATAAACATTTACACTATAGCAGGGGTTCCCAAACTTTTTTTACCCGCGGCATCCTTGTCAGGCTAAAAGCATTTCGCGGCACCCTTGTCAGGTTAAAAACATTTCGCGGCACCCTTTTCAGGCTAAACACTTTCACGGCAGATTTCCTTTAAAGCAATATGAATATGAAGGTTAGAATGAAGCAGTTTGGATGCATTGTACGTTATTTTTTGTTTGTTTGTTTATAGGGCTAACTATCAAGAAAGTTGAGAAAGGGATATAGAATTTCGACAATACCCCCATTTCAGGCAGTTCCTATAAAAGAGAGGCTACAGGACAGTCTTAAACTTGACTGAAATATTTTTGTTTGAGCCCACTTAGTGATCGGCTTGGCTCACTTTCTTGGGGATACCGGTTCAGAGGAAATTATTTGATTATACTGCACCAAAGCGCTTTTCTTGATTATCTCCACGACACCCCTGACATACGCACGTGGCACCCTAGGGTGCCGCGGAACCCAGTTTGGGAACCTCTACACTATAGGGTGTGTTATATATTTTTATCGGAACAATATATTTTAATTTAATGTTTTCTAATTTTTAAAAAAGTGAAATTTTGTCTTTATGACTGTCTTATATAAAACTAAAAAATAAATAAATAAATAAATAAATAAATGGTCACTTAAATGTTTCAAGTAGAATGCATATTTAAAACTAACATCTTGAAGAACAACATTCTTAAAATCCTGCATGAATAGATTCCTATAAAGGAATGTTATGAACGCTTATATTTCTTGTTCCCACAGCGGGAGCTTTGGCGCCCTCCCACTAGTTAGCATTTCCAGTTACTCTGTATTGGGTTCCTGGTCATTCTGGCATTCCTGGTAATGAGATGGCGGATTCTCTTGCCATGTTGGGCTCTGGCTCTTTTTTTGTTGGACCTGAGCCGGTTCTCGGTATCTCGAGTAAATGTTACAGGGATACTGTGTTTAGCCACTTTAGCAAGCTTCAGTATTCCAGCTGGCTTAAGTGTAATGGCCAGAGGCAGGCCAAAGAGATCAATTTGGCGTTCCTAGTCTTAGATGCAAGGAACATCTGTGTCTCAACAGGTCCAGTCTCCGTAGGGCTATTGGCCTGTTAACTGGGCACCGTTGCCTTTAAAGGCATCTTAACATAATGAAGGTTGTCGATGATCCCACTTGTCTGGGTTGTCTTCTTAAGGAGGAAACTGCTTTACACATCCTCTGAGTGTGAGTACTTCTCTGATTATAGGTTTGATCATCTTGGGCGCCATGTCATTGAGCCCGGGGAGCTTCACAAAATATCTGTTAGGTCTATGCTGATGTTCGCATCTGCTACTGGGCTCTTTTCGTAGGGCCTTTTCCATATTTCTTGGGGATGATACAATAGACCCATGGTCGCGGTGCCTGTCCCTTTTTGGGCCTCCCCTCTAAGTCATACATAAGTCATAGCATTTCCAGATTGATTTTGCTACCGTTCAACAATAAAGAAATGTTTGGTACTTCGCAGGCTGGTTATTTCGTACATTATAGTATCAACAACAAAAATAATTACTTTATATATACAGTTTTGAGCAGCATCTGCGTAAAAAAAGGAATTGCTGTATCCAAAATGGAGAAAGACATTTATCCCCATAACACGCCAAAGCTCCAGCTACGGGATCATGCTATATTTCCTAAATGCTTTGAGTTTTAAAAAAATTTCAACTGTTCTATAATAGAGGCATGCAATGTATGTAAAAAATGTATATACATTTAAAAATTTCTATCTGATTCTCATAGCGGCGTTTAATGGGTTAAAATGTTCCAACGGTATGTTGATGAGGAAATAGTTCTTGAATGTTGCTAAAAACATCTACTGCAAAGTTGCAGGACAAGGCAGCATGATTTACAACAAGATTTAGCGAATGGCTCCCACATGGTACGAAAAAGGCCCGAGAGTTAAGATCTAATATTCTCTTTTGAACTCCAAGATGCTTTCCTTTCATATTGGTACCATTATCATACCCCTGACCTCTCATGTTTTTTAGAGGGGTATTCCTTTTGCATAACTCATTTAGTAGTGCTTCTGTTAGACCTTCACCTCTAGTACTTGCGATGGGCACGAAGCCTAAAAAGTGTTCTTTAACGCTTACTCCCTTATTCTCATTAATTTTAACAAACCTTACCACCATCGTTATTTGTTCTGTGTGGCTTAAAGCTGGTGTATAATCAAGTATTATTGAATAATATTTTGCATTTTCGAGCTCATTTAAAATTGTGTCTTGAATGTTGGTAGACAGAGGGCCGACGAATTCATTTTGCATAGTTTTACTTAAATAATGTACACGTGTTTTGTCAGTAGTGATCCTCCTCACATGTTCAGCCAAAACATTGTCAAATTTTGCAATATGCTCTACTAATTTTTAAAAAATTCCCATGGTTACTTTTGTAAAGAGTTTCATCGGTACCCCTAAAGGCTAAGTCTTGAGTGCCAAGAAATTGAACAGTGCAAAGTAAGCGTTTCAGAACTTGACTCCAATGTTCTGTTTCGGCTTGAATGTGGTGTTCATTCTCTTTATCAATTGTCCCACCTCTCTTCGTTCAGCTCAGCTCACCACATTTGCCGTCAGATGGAAAAGTGCATTTGAAATAGGAAAAGGGTGGTAGGTGTTATATCGCCATCGCCAAACACGCAAATATTCGACCTTATTGATATATTGCAAATATTTTCTATAATAGATATTAGTCCCTAAAACAAAACAAAACAAAAAAATCTTTTCCGATTTGGCGCCTTCTGCGGCCGCGTAGTTCGCAGGATTCTTGATCGGGCCTTGCTTGTCAGGCATAGGCGCACCAACGGAGGGGGCTATGGGAGGCTAAAGCTTCCCCCCCCCCTAAAAAAGGAGAATCATAAGTTAAAAACTTTTAAAAATAGAAAAATGTCAGTGAATTTAAATATTTTTTAAAAATTGTTTTTCTCTTTCTTCCTTATTATTTCCAAAATATTTTCTATAAAAAAAGAAAAAGTTGTTTTTTAAATGAATACTTACAGTTAATATATGAAATACAGTTGAGCTTGGTTACAGCATCACAGAAAAGACTAGATAATTATTTATGACTCAAACGAGTTCTGCTGATAATGGGCTTGTGTTCTATGGGCAATCGGTATAGCATATTCTCACGTTAAAAGAAAGTTGTATTTTTGGTTATCGTTGTGTTACAAGAGCCTAAATAATCTCCGTATGCGTATACAAAGAGCTCCGTAAGAAAATACAGATCGGTATCATTCGCAGAGGAGCTTAGTTTTTTTCCCCCAGAATAAATGAATAACTTGTCATTTATTAATTTTATTTGTAACTGAATATTATAAGATTTTTTTGTGATTTTGTGCGATTAAGGCAAACCTGCGAGAGTGGTATCTGCCTAAAATGAGGGATGCCTTAGCAGGAGGACTTTCTAAGGGGTTCTAACGTGTATTCATGTTACATCTGGAAAAAAACCTACCAAAACTCCAGACCGTTAGATCGACGACCGCGCGATGGGACCCGAACTCGGGACCTTCACACTTCGGCCGTCTACTATTTTCAGTGATATAACCACTGTGCCATCGTCAGGCTGAATATTATAAGAAATTTTCATTATGTCTTCATATTATTTGTTTATGTTTGAAACATAAAATCAAACTTGTTTAAATCAATATTAGTCACTGAAGGTAGCAAGTGCTTGTTAATCTTAATAAAACTTACATTCATTTCTTAACGCATACACTTTTGATAAAAACTGCATTTTTAACTTTAACAGGTAGGTTGCCAATGATATTTTTTGGTACATACATAGATCGCGATATTGCGTCTGCAGCGCCCCTCCGAACAGAATTGTTCGGAGATGGAGGATACCGAAATACACCCGAAGTGTGGGGCTGTCAACCTGTCAAAAATTAATTTCAAACTATTTTAATTATTGTTTTATTCAATTACATGCATTGTTAAAAAAGCAAACAAAAATTTTTCTGTGTCCATGTACTAAAAAGTAGGATTCCCGCTTTGTAATGGAGGGAGGGAGAAGCCCTCTTAATAATCAGCAATGATGTGTTAAAATTCTATTATTTTTTCCTTTTCTTAAGCCAAGAAAAAATGCTATATGATTTGATCTTAGCCACGAAGAAAAAAATATACACTTTAGAAATTAAAAGCATTTTTAATAAAATTGCATAACAGTTTTAAAAATTTCAGAAACCATGATTTTTCCCCCCAACTATTCATCAAAATGTTCAGATAACAGTTACTGGGCTGATTATACATATACAGGACACTCCCTCTAATCCGCACACGTTGGGACTAAGCGTTGTGCGGATTATAGAATTTTGCAGATTATAGGTCATTTGATTAACACGGGGGGAAGTGTGTATTTTTTTAAAAAATATTAGCAACAGTACACATATAATTAGACAGAACTGAAAACAAACTGGTCGTAATAGATATTTTGTAATAATATATGAAAAATAATATATATATTTTTTTTCAGTTTAAAAGGCTATATGTTTTAGTTATTTAATAACATTTGAAACTGCCCTTAACAATTTTGTCTAGCAGCTTATTAATATTTTTTGTGTGCTTGGAGACACTAGTTTATTTATTATGTGTGTTTATTAAAAGTATTTAATTGTACTTAACAGTTTGTTTCTGCCCATAACAGATATTTCTCTAGAGTAATGCAAAATTATAATGAATGAAAATCTAATCTCATGCCTTCCCATGTATCAGTAGAAAGTGAATTTCCACAAATGATTATTCTAGTTATTAATATAAATAAGCTAAGATTTCAGTGGACCTCTTTTTCTGGTCTTTTTATTTTCACAAAAGTGAAAGTTCCATCAGTTTTTCAGAGTCTGTTTAGAAAAACTGAAATGTAAAATTATTTGTTTACATGTAAAATGTATGGCGGATTAGAGGGAATGTGCTGTATGTGCTCATCAAAATCCAAAGTCAGTGGGAATACTAAATACGAAAAATCACAACACCCATAAAATAAAAGTCAGAAAGCATTCAGAGAAATATTTTTATTACAAAGACTAGTGTTATGAAATTACAAATATACATAATGAGATTTGCTTTATGATTGTGAAATAAGGAAATGACAACTGCCACAGTATTCATTCAACATACACACCCAAAAATTAGTAAATCCCACACTTAATATAAATGTCTGTTAAAACATCATCACACACCAAAAACAAATGATATAATATCTAGAGTAATAATATTAATTAAATCTGATTACACTATGTGGCATAATAATAGAGAATGCCTTAAAATTTTCAACTGCTAAAATTGTTTCAGAATAAATACACAATCTATTTTCTACAGTAACAAGTATATTACAGTGGAACCTCGCATATCGATGTCATGTAATGAAAGTGTGTGTAAAATTAAGCACGTTGAAATATTTTCTAAATTTAAAAAAAAAAAAAAAAAATAGTACTACATTTCAAGAAAGGTAAATTTTATGATATAGAAAATATAACTGATGATATTTGACTAATACTTTTTATGAATGTGTATATAGATTGCAAGTTTATTAAAACTATTATTATAGTACTTTACGTATTTCTTTAATCTATAAGAAAATAGATCTATATAACTACCAAAAACATTTACTAGGCTGTATGTTTCATACTTAGAAACACAGTACATAAAATTAATATCTAGCTATATATTAATCAATAGCTGTGAACATTAAAATGCAATTTTAAGTATTATGATACTGATTTTGACAAAAACTTGAAAATAGTCATTAGATTCAAAATAATTGTTTTACAAATATCCAACTTTTTCACAGGGAATAAATCAGATATCACCACTAAGCGTAATATCTTGGTTTAGACAATTAATTCTTTTACCTCTATGACACTTTTAAATCTGTATGTAACTATCTTTTTTCATCATAATTAACCTATGGACTTAGTCTATAACACACAATTTATATATTTTTTATTCATAAATAACATTTCTATGTATAACTTGTAAGCAAAAATCATAAATTGCTATTTAAAAATTGAGCTATTTTTATCTACTAATTGAGATTTCTTGACACAAAATAACAAGTAGACATTTTGGAAAGAATTACTTGCAGCAGAAACAACAATACTTTTTCTTCTTCCAAATATGCAATATTTAGAAAATGTTATTTATAGTACAACTATATGAAGGTGATCTAATTTATATTCACTGCCATCAAACAGCTTTGCATTTAAGATTTGTCAGCTTCCACCACAAATAACAGACATCGTAACTGTGTGACTGAAAATACAACACATGCAGAACCAGATTTAAATAATGAATTAAGGCTTTGCAATTCTTGGAAGTATTAAATTCATCTTCAATTTCATGAATCAGGTGTCTACTGTAATGGCAACTCATTCCTCATGATTCTCACTCCCATCAAGGTAATCCTGTTACTTATGAGTTTGAAATATGAATTAGGCTTAGATCATTGTATGATGAGTGTGAACAGATGACGGTCAAAAAACAGTTCTCATAAAAGCACTGTCCAACAATTTGGATATGACATTTCTATATCTAGAAATTCAGCTTTGTGAAAATGTGCACGAGGGAACACTAACATTTTTAATGATGTATGGTAACATTTTGCTGACAAAAAGTGAGTGAGAAATAGCTATATATTACCACCGTACTTTAAGAAGCACCATACTTTGATAGCTGCTGTAACAATTACACAAAAGAGTTATCAGAAATGAGTATAACTGCCTCATAGTAATCTCAAGCAGGAATTCTAACTCAGAACAAACAACACTTCCACAAAATATTTAAAAAGCAATGAAATTGTCGATAATATGCATACATTAAATGATCCAAAATATATAATATCTGAACTCCCTTATCTCAAATCTTTTGATATTTCAGAGATGAAGCAAGCGTATTATGGTGTAAAAGTTTAGACAACTAATGAATTCCCAGATTTTGAGAAAATACTATTCAAGATATCAAACAAATGGTCATGTGTATTACATACTTTTTAGATAACACAAAAATGAGAGGGGGGGCAGAATATTCATAATTCTCATAGATAATTTAATAACAAGCAAGTATCATTGTCTCAAAAGTACACAAAGTTTCTTGTCTTCGATATAAACAAAAATGAACATGCGAGTGTGTATGTATATGTGTGTGTGTGTGTATTCAATGTTCACTCCTAAAAGACTCGACTGATTTGTTTGAAAGTTTGCAGCCTATGTGGTGTATTGGCTAAAGAACCATTCTATCACCTCTTGGTTCCGGGTTTGATTCCCAGCTTGGACTTCAGTATTAACTCGTCTGCCCCTTCATAGGGGGTAATGTTGGCCACCCACTGGGTGCCCCCATAATGGAAAGGTCAATACCTTCAGGCCATTGTAGTGGCAAATGCCCAGTCAGCAAGTGCCTGCCCATTATTTTAAAAACAAAAAAATCTGGAGTGACTCCACTCGACTTTCCGAACACTTACGATTAAGATCATTACCAAGCATTTAAATAAATTTTTATCGATGAATAATTCAAACATATATACCAAATTGAAGCTCGATCGAATGTACCTTTTAAACGCTAGCGCACTTTCAAGAATTTCTCTCCATAGGCCATAATGTAAAAGAAATCTTTGTCGTAGCCCTGTAGAAAAACTGTAAGTCCTATACACATCAAAATCAATACCGGTCTTTCGAAGGTGGTTTATAACATGTATACCCAATTTGAGCTCAATCGAATGTACCGTTTAAACGCTAGCGCCCTTTCAAGAATTTCTCCCCATAGGCCATAATGTAAAAGAAATCTTTATTTTATCCCTGTAGAAAAACTGTAAGTCCTATACACACCAAAATCAATACCGGTCTTGCGACGGTGGTTTATAACATATATACCCAATTTGAGCTCAATCGCATGCCCTGTTCAGGAGCTATCGTGTTCACTCACATACACACAAACACACCTACACACACACACATACATACATACATCTCGTAAAAATAGCATAAATGAATTCAGAAGACCTCAAAACGTGTCAATACACAAAAATCTCGAAGTCGAATTTTTTCATGATTACAATACTTTCCTTACATGGTACATGTTCGGAAAGTAAAAATGGACAAATATGCAGACAAACACAGAATAAACATAGGCAACATTAAAAAATCTGAAAATCCATAAATTCCCTGATTTTTATTGATTTTCCATAATTTTCAACTCCTAAAAGCTTCTTTAAAATCCAATAGAGTAAGAAAGTTAAATCTAGCATTAAGGTTATTTTGATGTAACAAGTATAAAAATGCATCAAAAAATTAATTCTGGTTGCAGGCTATGGTGTAAAAATCTTGCCACTAGTGAAATAATTCTGCAAATTCTCATTTTAAATTGACCATAACTTTTCCATTGGGGGGGGGGGGGGGGGAAAGACTCAAGAATAGCTATTCTCTTTGCAGTTAAAAATATTGCCTACAGTCATACGCTGAAAATTTCATGCTTTATTTTCCTTTCTTTGGACACATTTTTTTTTCTTTCTTTCTTGAATCTGGCATCTAAAAAGTAGTTTTTATCGATTAGTGTGAAGCCATGGATTAATATTTAAGGAAAGATATCAGAACCGGGGCTAAAATAACTGGATTAATGTTGAAAATCCAAATATTTTTAAAGGGCTAGTAAAGAAATATTCTATTTTGCTTCCTGTTTATGTATTTTTATTTTTTGAGTCTAAGAACACTAGAAATAACTTCAATTTTATTGCCTTGTTGAATTTAGCAACTCAAGTAATAACAATAGATTCTGTTACCATGGTAACTTTAATAGAAAAAATAGAATACTATCTATTAGAAGTGTACAAAGATGAAATGTATCGTGTTGCTTCCCTTAATAAAATTATGAATTATTTTTGCTGCCAGAAGTTTGATTTTCATATATGCAGATCGCAAAAATTTCGAGCAAAGAAAGCGCACTCTGATTATTTGTTGTCCTCTTATTTGAGAGAATAATGATACCTATTTTTGTATTTTGATCCAACTCAAGAAGCAAATTACTACAAAGTTTATTCTTTTTAAGTTTAGGTTAGCTATTTTAATGCAAATACAGTAAAACCACGATCTATTGTTTTTCAAGGGGTGCATAGTAAAAACCGATGCATGCGGGAAAACGACGAATGCGGGTTAAGGTCAAAATATGAAGAAAACAGTATTTATGAATACACACAATGTATACAGTATACCAAAAATACTAAATTTGTTACCAAACTGTAAAAGAAACAAATTGAAGTTGTGTAGAAATTAAGTGATACTTATTTTTTAAAAATCAGTCATTTTACACTGGGTTTTCCATTAATCCTTTAATTAAACAAAATCTTCAAGATTTACAATTTTTTTTTGTATTTTTATGTATATTCATCTTTGTATATAAAAATGATACAATTTCAAATACCGTTATTGCGTAGGATAAACTAGGCACTAGTGTTGGCTCAGTCTCATAGCCATAAATATTATTCTCAGCCTCTTCGCGATTATTTTCATTTCTTGAGTCACATTTCTTCCATTCTTAGAATACCGCACGTTGCTACTTCTAAATCAATGGAAATATAATCACTACATTTCACACCATACTCATCCCTGCTAGATGTAATAATTCTTCACCTATACCATCATCAACCCAAGATATCATACCAGGAAGTAACTAGATTTGTAAGCCATATTGATCCACTTCATCTTCCATTTCGTTTCTGTCAGAAGAAACATTTTACAACGATGACCGCGGGAAAGCGAATTTTTGAAGAACGATACATGCGGGTTTTGTTAACGTTATTTGAATACAGTTTGTGCAGGGACCATAGAAATAAAACGATCAATACGGGAAAACTATGAAATGCAGGAACGATAGATCGGGGTTCCACTGTATTAACACTAGGAGAGAAACAATTTGCCAGTCTTTAAATTTCTGCACCAATCAAGTCAACTTCAACTGGAGTGTTTAAAACATGCCTGCTTCCTCCCTTATGAAGAATGAATCCCACTG
Organism: Cheiracanthium punctorium; assembly: GCA_038373885.1. NCBI lineage: Eukaryota > Metazoa > Arthropoda > Arachnida > Araneae > Cheiracanthiidae > Cheiracanthium > Cheiracanthium punctorium. The sequence goes on along the minus strand of JAWZYV010003197.1, from coordinate 217,616 downwards.
GTCTGTGGGACTATGCTGCCTGTCTATGCATAACAATTTTTAAAAAATAAACAGCAGCAAAAGTCGCACTAACTAAAAATTATATTTGTATAATATTTGATTCAATAATAATTAAAATATATCTACATATATTTTAAACTGACTTGGGCCCGCAGGCATAGAAAGCCTTTTTAAAAAAGGCAATCTGGCAACCCTGCTTTGATGAACTTGGCCTTAGAAATTTACAAAAGCCAATCTGGCAACCCTGGTGGGTACCTTATTATGCTAATCAGTTATTTGCAAATTTAATATTTTAGCAAAAATAAAGACATTTATGGAATGCTTCCTTCAAAATACCTTTTACGATGCAATTTATTCATTTTTTTTTTTTTTTTTTTTTTGTAACAGTTTTTGATTAATTTAAGACAAAAATGGCAATCATACAAACTTTTTCATTATGATATAAATCAGGGATGTTAATTCTGCGCCGATTGCTGCTCCGAAACGCAAATCTTGCACCGAACTGCGCTTTTAGCCGATTTTTGCGCCGAGCTGCGCCGAATACGTCATTTTGACTCTTTGTTAATTTTTTGCCACGCTTGCAAACTTTGCTTTTCTTATCTGCATTTATTGTAAGTGTTGACTCTAGATTGATTTTGCAGGGCGCAGCGCCCGGTGGCCCTATGAGAATAGCGCCCGGCGGCCCTATTTTTCATCTTTATACGCCCTCCTGTTTGCGGCCCTTTCACGAAAACCGTCTATAAAATCGGATCTTTCCCACAAATGCCTTTTTCAAATACTCTATTCTTTCAGATCGAAATACTGTTACTGCCTTTTTCATTGTATTTGCATTTGCGCGAGCCGAGTAACCCGAAAAGGGGCCTCTCTAGTATGTTTTGTTTTTGCTGACTCAATGAGAAGCCCGATCGGCCCGAAGAACTACCTGGACATTTCACTTAGGAGTTGGGGGAAGAAAATACGGTTGGGAAAATCAAAATTTTCGATTCCATCTGTCAATCCTCAAATATCGGTAGGTACGTTTGATAAATAAGTAGTTGCTAATTATCAAACAATCATTATTACAGAGTTCGTCTTTAACCCATTTATGCCTAGCGTCCCTTTTTTGGGACGGCATTTTCACTATTAGTCGAAAACGTTATTTATTTTTCCTATCCTTTATTCATGAGTATTGAGCCTCAACTCTACAAAATATTTTAACATGACCAAGTAGTATGTTGATATTTCAATTTTTATGCATAATTATTTTAAAAGAAATCATCCCTTGTTCAAGAAGTTGACATCAGAAATTTATCTATTATTTTTGTTATCAGTAAAAATCGAAGAAAGTCGCAAAAATATCCAGGCACAAATGGGTTAAAAATCTTTACTTGGTAATCATTCAATAATTATTGCGAACAAAAGAATTTAAATAAAATTCTGATTTATATTATTAAATTTTATACATCGTGCACTGCAGAAACTTTATTATTTTTATTACATGCTAAACACATCTATCCTAATCCACTTACACTCCTTTTCTGTTTAAAAGTTTGTACCAATATAGGTGAAATATCATATATGAATGTGATCCAGTAATTGTGGTCCAGTAGTGATAGTGTGATAAAATTGACGAACAAAAATTAACAGTCCCTCTGCCTTCCCCTACTGCCTAACAAATCATGTCTGGCTAAAAATTTCTGAAACCTTCTTCAATAAATGTACTATTCTTATAAATAATAAACATCTACATCACGTAATTTTGAGGGGAAAAAATTAAGCAGAAAATTCAAAATTACTTAGATTAAAACTTCTTTTTTTTTTAATCAAAATCATCTAGTTATGTACAGATTTAATTCACATATTTATGTCATATTTAGAGCAAAATATTATGAACAAATCATTTTTCCTATTTCACTACTTCTACAGGATATTTTCTCCAATAGAAGGGGGGGAGGGGGAAAACTAAAGACAAACTGGAAAAAATCTAACTATGCATTGTAAGTCACAACACATATTACAACTGTACATGTTAAATTTTCGGGGATCAGATAGTTTCAAACCAGTTTCTAGATATGTTATCTACCTGTACATTCTCGTGGAACCCCAAAGTGCCCTTTTTGAGAACAGGGTGCCCATTTTGAAATTTCTCCCCAGGTGGGCCTTTTTTCTAGAGTCAACACAGTGAGAAATCTTCAATTTTATGCTCCAAAATCATGTTAATTCTGATCCCAAATCTTAGTTTTCCTCGCGGAAGCAAAATTTTTTGTGCTCCCAAATGGAAGTTTTCTGCTCCCAAATAGAATTTTTCTGCTCCCAAATGGAATTTTTCTGCTCCCGAGGTGCTCCCAAATGAAATTTTTTCTGCTCCCGGGGTGCTCCCAAATCGAATGTTGGAGTTAACATCCCTGTACAAATGTAGAATAAGACTTATCATGGATTTTTAAGCAATTAATTTACATTTATTATTATTTTTTTTTTATTTAGCTATCTAAAATTTAATCCCCGTTTCAGAACAATAAGAGGAAAATATATGGATAAAAATAATTTCTTGTGCATATATATATATATATATATAATATATACAGTAGAGAGCCAGAAATCCGCACAGCTTGAGACCATGTCTTGTGTGGATTTTAGGATTTTGCAGATTTCGGGCCATAAAAGATAAATCATTACATTTCTAATTTTAAAAAAGTAGAATACAATTACAATGAAATAAAATCAGTCAAAAGTATTTCACTTATATTTTCACATTAAATACAAAAACATAGGAGAAAAAAGAAAAAAATTGCATGAAGACTAGCAAAGCAAATGGTTTCAAAATTTCCTTTCTCTAATTTTGAAAGCATGTTCTATGGTGATTTGTTTTAAAATATTATTCTTTGTTTTAAAATATTATTTTATTTTTATATTGTTTGAGTTTCTTTTTTTTCCTTTCTTTTCTTTATTAATTTTTGCAAATTGTATATTATCATTAATTCTTGTTTTGTTACCGAACTTTGCTGTTCTAAAAATTTACGGTATTCTTCTCCTAACTTTAATCAAATGGATTTTATTATTATTATTACCCAAGTTTTCATCATCAGAATCATATTTATCTGGATTCAAGACACTTTTGAACAATTTCATCAGTGGCGGATGATTTCAAATTTCATTATTTACATGAGAGAAGGTGTGCAGATTTCGGACATTTGCGGATTTTAGGTCGGCGGATTTTTGGCTCTCGACTGTATATATATTTCCACTTTTATATGAAATTATTTGCTACAGAAAGAATAATGAGTTTTCCCATGAGCTTTGGAGTTATTCACAAAATTTTAACTAGCAACAGCCATAATTTAACATCTACAAAAATTAACAAATACTTTTGTATAGCTGTTGAAAAGATAATATTAACAACCATTTCTACAGATGTTTAGAAGATTTGAGAATATATATATTTGATTCATCAAATCTTAAACATTTCAATGACATATGCATGAAGTTTCATAAATTTACAATTACATGTCTCTAAAATAAAACTAAAAAGGTTTTTTTTTTTTTTTTTTTTTAAGTTTTACAGTTAATACTTTAGTAAAATTGATAAAATCACAAATGTGTGATGAAAAATAATAAGTTGAAATGATTAATCCATGTATGTTAAATTTACTCCTTCATTCAAGTTTTAGAGACAATTTATTTCTTTAGATTTTGTCGCAATTACAATCATGACATTTTATAAAAAAAAAAAAACCTGAATAATTACTACATCAAATGTATAAAGTACTTTAGGGAAACATCTGTTTTTGATAACTGGAAAAAGAAATACAATCTACATTTTCTATTTTACTCCTTTTCCATCTTTCATAAACAGTGAAATGAATGAAAAATTCGTAAAATTTAGCAACTAGGCATCAAGTTATTATCAGGATTAAAATAAGTTAGAGGTTCCTCTGTATTTTTCAGTTCCAGACATTTTATATGTTACTGTTTCAGGCATGTATAATTCAGCACAAATATGCTTAAAAAAGATAAATCTACATTAATTAAAAATACATATTTGAACATGATATTTGAATATATATATTTATATATACTACATATAGACATATGTAAATAAATATATATATAAAGGTTTGTGGAGATTCACATTTAACAGCCAATAAATAGATCAAACAAACCATACTATTTACAAATTGTGGCCTAAAATAAACCATATTTGCAGCTTTCCCACCCACAAAAAATTGCTTTATACCATTTAAAGAGAAAGTAAGTACTCTAAAATGCATTTTTGCTGCGCAATAAATTACTTATTTACAAGGTAAAATGCAACAGAAACACTCTGAATACTATAATTAAACTTAATTCCAAATGCACGACCTAGGCTTCCATAATAAATCACTATTACTATATAAAACATCCTGACAAATTGCATAGTTCATAGTAATACATGAGCTATATTTAGTGCAGAAGCCTGACAGTTGGAAATAAGAATAATAGTATACAGGCCTAATATTCTTTCATGCTCATTAATTACAAAAGTATCTTCTGCACTGTGCTTTATAAAATTTATATATGCATCAACATTTAAACTATAGTTTCATTTGAAGGTTTTTGATTACATGTTGCGTGTATTTGTGAAGTGTGACATGGAGCCGGTTCAGGAATGTGAGAAGTTGTATGTTCAGTGTCCTCTTCTATTCTCACTACAACGTCTGTTTTATCAAGAATTTTTAATTTAGTTGTATTCTCAAAACATTCTCGATCACTTTCATGTCCTGATACTTCAGAGCCTGCATCATCTGGCGTGAAGTATGCAGAAATTTGACTAGAGTTGTCAATGGAATCACAGGTTTCTTTTGCAAATGTTTGAAGGCATATTTTTGGCACGAACACATTTTCTAATGTTATCTCAGGCTCAAACATAACTGAATCTGTTCTCTGACACACATTCCTACAACTTTCTATATTCAAATTTTCAAGTATTTTATTCAAGTGTTGTTGCTGCAATTTATAATTTTCTCGTAATTTATATAAATGGTGGGCACTGAACTTCCTTATTCTGTTCCGCTGGAAAATATAATTTTCTCGTAGCCTGATAATTTGACTAGTACTATAGTCTCTAACACGCTGAACTTGAAAATAATAATTTTCCCGGATACGATCAATCTGAAGTGTTCCATATTCTTTAATGTCTCGCAAGCGCTCTGCTTGTGAAGAATAACTTTCTCTTAATCTTTCCATTTGTTGCATGCAATTATCCTTTATCCTCTGAACCTGACAGTTATAGTTATCTCTTAATCTATCTAATTGTGCTTTCTTGTAGTGCTCCATACTTTCTAATATTTTTCTTATTTGCTGGGTTCTTGGTGATACATTGCCATTTCGACATGGTAGTTTAACACCAAAGTGTTTCAGAACCATTTTAATAAGAATAGACACTAATGTCAGCAACAAAAAACCAAAGCTAGTGGCAATACCAACAAGAACACTTACAATTTTTATATGAACAAAATATTCATAGTCTAATGTTAACCTGATAGACACTGAATCATTATTCAGTGGGTTTGATGCTATGCATGTATAAAAACCACCATCACCTCGTTCAATATTCCTTATAGCTAGGTTTCCGTTTGGCATTAAATAGAAACGACCATCATTTTCATTAGTAATAGTGGTCATTTCATCTCCATTTTTAAAAATTGCATGAGAAGTACTAGCTGTTTTAACTTTTTCATCTGTATAATTTTTAAAACCTAGCCATTGAAATGATACTTTGTCAGGAGTAATCCAGGTTAGTGTTGGAAGAGGGTTGCCTTCCACATGGCATTCCAGAAAAGCTGGAGTACCAATTTTAAATTTTGTTTTTTCAGTAAAACGACTTATAGTAGCATTGGTGCATACCATATTATGATCTAATGCATCCAACAAAACCTGTCCTTGTAAACTTGAAGGTGTACTACAGTATGTTTCTGATGGTGAGTGTAGGTGTGCATTAGAATGTTCACTCAACCATATCAACAACCAATACATATAGCAATCACATTGCCAAGGATTACCTCCTAATTTTATAGATTCAATTTTTGTAAGGTGACTAAATACCCCACTCCTTAGGCTAGTTAGCTTTGAATGACTCAGATCTATACCTTTCAAATTGTTAGTGTGAACAAATGCTTTTACATTAACATCTGAAAACTGGGCACAACCAGATAAATCTAAATACTGAAGCTGGTGTAGTCCCATCAAACTAAACGGTGTAAGAGACAAAAATTCACTCAGACCTTTCATGTAAAGAAGCTGGATTTTGGAAGTGTGGATAAATAAATTATCTACACTAAGGAAAGGATTTGAACTAATATCAAGGATTGTTAATGACTCTAAGAAACGAAAAACACCATCTTGAAAATGATGGATATTGTTACCACTAATATTTAAACTATGCAAGTTTACTAATCCCTTAAAAGAAAGAAGACCTAGAGATTTGATATTGTTTTGACTAAGATCTAATACACGAAGCTGTTTTAAAGGGGAGAAGAAAAAATTTCTTACAATTTCTAATTTATTTTGACTCAGAATTAAAGTATTTAAATTTCCTAAACTTTTGAACCAATCGTACTGTAAATCCGTTAGTTGATTGGTGGATAAATTTAATATTTGCAAATTCTTTTGCTTCCAAAAACTCCCACGGCTTATATTTTTAATTTCATTAAAACTAAGATCCAAAGAAGTTAAAAACTCAATATACTCAAACATTCTTTCATTAATTTCAGTTAATTTATTTTGTGATAAATTTAAAAAATGTAAAAATGAGCTCTTAAATTTATTTTCAATTACTTTAGAATGTAAAGAATTTTGTGCAAGATCAAGAATTTCTAACTGTGTAAGTGAAGAAATCCATTTTTTGTCCATATCTTGCAAATTATTTTGTGAAACATTTAGCACCTTTAAATTAACCAGACTAGCATTCGAAAACAAATTAATTATACCATTGCCAGCTACAGATAAATGATCAACAGAAGAGTGCAAGTTTTGTGGAAAATGTTTAATATTAATAAAGTCACAGTCAACTGTTAAGTTGTAACAAGCACATTTGTGAGGGCAATATCGCATTAATTCAGACACGGACAATTTCTGTTCTTCCAATTTATCAGCATGAGAAACTGTAGTCTTTGATGAGAAAGGATGAGAAAGTAAGTGACTGCATTTTATGAAAGCCATGAGGAATAAAAGAGTCCATATTAATTCCATTATCAGTAGAAACCTATATAATTAGATTCCCCTGAAATAAGACAAAAATATTATAAATAAGTAACTCAAAAAAGTCAAAATTAATACATACAAATTAACAAAAGTCTGTTACATAATTAGTTCAAAATTATTATTTCTGTATGCAACATGTAAAATAAGAAAAGCAGCGGCTAAATGCCAGTTTCTTTAAATTTTACTTTATAAAAATCATAATTCCATGTAAATATATTGACAAGACAGTAAAGTTCAGTTTCATAATTAAAAGTTTAAAGTTAAACATATAAATGTTAAACATACATGAAAACGATTTTATATATGTTTTAAAAATTGTGTTTAGTGTAAATAAGAAGTTTGGAACTATGTACTGATCATTTTACACAGCTGTTCTAATTCTAAATAAAACAAACTTTTAGGGATTTTAATAATATGCATACAGTGGGTAGAAAACATTAAGGCATGGCTGGCTCACTTGTCATGTCTTTAAGCAACTTTTTTTTTTTTTTTTTTTAAGTATGTATTTTGTAAAATCTTTAGGGCTACCAGTAAAAAATTAAAACTATCTGCCTTATGAAAAAAGACTGATCAATTTCAAGAAAGATCAAGGACTACTTAGAAAAAAGTTATTTTTTTGTACATTTGTATGCCGATTTGTAGCCATTTATGTTAAAGACATGCAAAGAAATTAAATGAAATCGTAAGAAGACAAATTCAAAAAGAAGCGAGTAAGTAAGAAGATAAATTCATCAGAAATGAGTATTAGGTCTATTTCTAAAAAGAGAGTGATCAAGAACTATATTTAACATTTTTTTAATTAACAGATAATTAGGTACTTTTCTGTTAAGTGGACCCCACCCAAATTTGGTGATTTTTCACCGGTAGTGGAGGGCGAAGCTTGGTACCTTTTTTTTCTGGTATCCCTTGCATGATCTTGTGTCAAACTTTTTTATGAAGCTATATAATTTTAATGGTCGTTTTGTATGGAAATGCAATTTAAGCTTCTGTAGATGTAACATCGGCATTAAAATTGATAACTGGTTCAAAAATTCATATTTAAGTGTTAGAACAGATTTATATTTCATTTATTGTTGGTGTGAAGATTTAACGTTTTCTGTGGAATTGTTTGTTTTATGTTTTCCAGGCATTGGATGCCGACAAAAAAAAAAAATAAATAAATAAAGTCATAGCTTCTTGTCTCCCCCCCCCAAAAAAAAATTGTAGCTACATGGCAACACAAAAAAAAATTAATCGCCAAATTTGGGTGGTCTACTTAGCAGAAAAGTATCAATAATTACATGAAAATAAATACCAGAAGAACACCCAAGATCTTGTCCAGGAAGAAGAAAAGAAATTTTTAAATTGCACTGACTAGAAAATACTGGAATACACACAATTTAATTATGCTACTGGACTCTAAATATGTAATAAATAATTTTTTTTTAATTGCATTATCGTAAATTGCTCAGGTACTTTTCAATATGCATCAAAATCGAAATGCCTCAGTTTTTAATCAGACATAAAATACAACATTTAGAGTTGGCACAAGTGATGCCATAGGTTGATAAACGATTGCAGATGACTTTTCTGGTGAAAAAAAAAAAATTTAACTTGGCTCAAATGGCTAGAAACATTGGCATTATTTCAGACAAAAGAAAGGAATTCTTTCAAAACATGAGGTAGGACTTTCATTATGATGACTTTAGGATGTTTTCTTTCAATGACATAGGAGGTGTTGTAAAATTTTCTGGAAAAATGAATGTGGAAGTGGAAGTATACAAAACGACTCTTAGTGATGATCTTTAGTCATCTACAACACATTTATCAGGAAATGCATGGATTTACAAACAGGACAATGTGCCTATCCACACAAGCCATAAAACAAAAAGGTTAATCTGTTCTCACGATACTGAAACTATCATCCAACAAAATGTCCTGACCTAAATCCTACTGAAAACTTGTAGAATGTCTAAGCAAAATGCATTTACCAAAATAAGATTTTTTTCCTTGACTGAATAACTGAGATCAACTAAAATATTAATAGATTAAAACCAATCCTGAACTGACGTAACGATCATGCCCTTGAAAAAAGGGATATTGGATAAATTTAAAAGTACTGGAGAATTCACTTACAAGAAATCCGATTCTTTATTATTACATGAAGTTATTGAAATCAGCCTTAGTTTTTACAAGGATATAAATAGTCGATTTTTATCACATTACTTTCTTTTATCAACATGCTCTAAAGTAATATTTGTAATCTATTGTATTATTTGTTAAATTCAATAATAAACATTATATTTAAAATATTTGAAATTTTAATTATATGGAATTCTCAATATTATTCGAGGTTTTATACACACTGTAAACACTATTTGCACTTTTAATAATTGACACAAACAGCAATCAAAAGAAGTTCTTGGTCAAAATCATAATTTCAGTAAATCTTTTAGATAAAATTAATTCAAAAATCTGGAATAACAGAAGAGTAATACAAAAAACCCATATTGTATTGAAGCAAAATTCTCTAAAGATAGTAAATCTATATAGATATACACAATTTTTACCAAGATGTTACAAAAATTTTAATCAAAAAACAAAATCAGTGAGTTGTGGTCAAATAAGAAGCAAAACATCCACAATAAGCAATTAGGAATTTAATAGGTTCATCAGTTTAGGCTCTTTTAAAAAGTCATGCAATCTATAAACAGTTTTTAAAAGAAAATATCTGCATTGATCACTCAAAATATTTAGAATGTCTTATCAAGTTACACTATGCACTCTTATAAATAAAAAATCTTATGATAATAATGGGACATGCAGAAAAAAATCCTTAACTATACAATACTTTTGAGTTTCATAAACAATGGGAGTTTCTCCGACATTTTATCAATGAGACGAAATAGAATTTCTAAATTATCATCAAGTGCTCTCTGTGAATGATGCATTAGTTTTTGACAAATCATAGCCATAAAGTTCACTATAACTTCAGCACATTTGCCAAAGTAATTATTAACCCCTTAAGCGGTTTGCCCGTACAGTGTACGTGCTACCAAAAATTGACCTCAACTGGTTTGCCCGCATAGCGAACGGGCATAGATATTTTCTCCTTTCCTTTTCCGATTTGCCCGTATAATTCATTATTGTGAGGAGACTATTTAGTATTAATATTTTTCAATAGATGGCGTGGCTTGACCATGTAACTGAAATGCTTTTCATCCGGATTTTTCTTCCTAGCGAGAGAGCGGGAATATTTTATCATATGCCTTTCAAAATATGCCTTTTGTGGAAGCATTTCGGTAAAAAAATTGACCGCTTAAAGGGTTAACAGGTACATGAAGACAACATTTCTGACCCCACATTGCTATGAGATTCTGAACTGTCTTGGTCCCTTCTACCACCCCTTACATTTCCCCTCAAGAATTTTGAACCACCCTGTATAAGCATATATGTTCTTGTTAAACAACAAAGAAATAGGAGGAAAATTTAGTAGTGAAGATATGTTCAAAAGTCCACATTTCTCTTCGTGATTTTGTCAGTAGTATAACAAAACTTCATCCAGAAATATTAAAAGTGCCAATAAACACAGGAACATTGCTCTGAAATATTTTAAATGATTAAAACTCGTTTATTTTGTTTTGTAGCATTTATTTCTCTCAAACAGTGAACTACCTTTACTGAGTTGAATACATTTATGATACACAGTAGAGGCTCAAAATCTCGACTACTCAAGACAAAGGATTGCAAAGATTTCAAGTAATGAATGACAAAACATTACATTTAACAAAAAATTTATAAATATAAAATTAAATAAAACTAAAAAAGCTCATAACAGTTTCTCAGCCTTCCCCATCTATTACATTATAAGGATAGAAACTGAAATCTACTAATATAAGGATAGAAACTGAAATCTATATAAATAAAATTAGACTTTTGTCTGTACATTTCTTGGAATTCAAAAATTTTGCGATTTCTATCCATTTCAAGCACCCGGGAATCCGATGCGACCCTCAAAAAAAAGTTTGTCTGTCTCTCATTCTGTCCGTGACGCTTTTTCTGTTTAAGCATCACGTAAAAACGGCTGAAGCGAATGATATGAAATTGGTTGTCATGATAGGTGGTCACTCAACTTAAAACATAGGCGTCGAATTTCAAAAAAATCTTGATTAGATTTTCAGATTTTGCGAAAATCGTTTCAAACTGCGTAAATTTGTGTTCAAGCATCACGTAAAAACGACTGAAGCAAATGATATGAAATTGGGTGTCATGATAGGGGGTCACTCAACTTAAAACATAGGCGTCGAATTTTTAAAAATTTTCATTAGATTTTCAGATTTTGCGAAAATCGTTTCAAACTGCATAAATTTATGTTCGCACAGCACGTAATAACTGCAAAGGTGAAAAAATGATATTTGGTGAAATGATAGGTGGTCACTCACCTTAAACTATAAGCATCTAATTTTAAAAAATCGATCCGATTTCGAGATTTTGCGAAAATCGTTTAAAACTGAGTGAATCTTTGTTCCCGCATTACGTAATAACGACTAAAGCGAATGATATGAAATTTTGTCACACGATAGATGGTTGCTCAACATAAACTATAGGTATCCAAATTTTTAAACATTTTCATTAGATTTTGAGATTTTGTGAAAATTCTCTCGAAATACGTTTATATTTCTTCAAACATCACGTAATAACAACTAATACGAATGATACGAAATTTAGTGATATGATAGGTAGTTGCTAATCTTAATTTATAGGCGTTGAATTTTTAAAATATTTTGATTACATTTGGAGATTTTGCGAAAATCGTTTTAAAATGCTGAAATTTTGTTCCAGCATCACGAAATAAAGACTGCAGGGAATGAAACGAAATTGGGTGACAGGATAGGTTGTCACTCAACTTAAATTCTAGGCTTCCAATTTTTCAAAGATGTTGATTAGATTTTGAGATTTTGCGAAAATTATTTCTATATTCGTAAATATTCGTTCGCGCATCACATAATTACGACTAAAGCAAATGAAATGATATTACTTAGTGACTCTCTTAACCTGCAATATTTTAACAATACATAAAAATGATAAATTCGCTTTCTTTACTTTGGCAACATACTCCATCCATTCTGTGTGCTCCTACAATGCTGACGAAAGTTCTTGCTTTTTGGAAATTTGCATTCACTAACCCGTCAAGGACGGGTACTTCAGCTAGTCTACTAATATAAAGGCTATAAAATGAATTTAGAACTGCTATTACTTTTATAAAAAATAATTTCATATATGGTTTGTTGTTAGCTTCTTTCAAAACTTAATCTACAACAGTTTATTCATTTTTTTCCCTTTTCTTTCAGGTTATTTTTTATCCAGAGTTAACTATTACCAGAGCCCGACTAAGACAGTGGCGTAGCCAGAAATTTTTCATGGGGGGGGGGGGATTACGACTACTGCAACTCGCATATATGCAAACGTGTGTGATAAGGGAGTGAAGAATACACATTTTGTATGGCAAAAAATTCCTCAAAGGGGGGAAGGGGTATGACCCCCCTAACCCCCCCTTGGCTAAGCCACTGGACTAAGATGACATGAGGCTAGGGCTAATATTTCTCATGTGGCCCCTTTCATACTAATGTATGTACATAAAACATACAATTATTCATCATAGATTTATACATTTGCATCCCACACACTTCAACTATAGAAAAAATCTGGAGTGACTCCACTCGACTTTTCAAAAACTTCCGATTAAGATCATTACCAAGCATTTAAATAAAAATTTAATCGATGAATAATTCAAACATATATACCAATCCGAAGCTCAATCGAATGTGCCGTTTAAACGCTAGCGCACTTTCAATAATTTCTCCCCATAGGCCATAATGTAAAAGAAATCTTTGTCGTAGCCCTGTAGGAAAACTATAAGTCCTATACACACCAAAATCAATATCGGTCTTGCGTCGGTGGTTTATAACATATATACCCAATTTGAGTTCAATCGAATGCCCCGTTTAGGAGCTATCGTGTTCACTCACATACACACACACATACATACATACATCTCGTAAGAATAGCATAAATGAATTCAGAAGACCTCAAAACGTGTCAATACACAAAAATCTCGAAGTCGAATTTTTTCATGATCACAATACTTTCCTTACATGGTACATGTTCGGAAAGTAAAAGGTGTCATTTCTTGATTTTGGGGGCCCACTTCCATTGGGGGCACAGGGCAGCTGCCCCGTCTGCTCTTGCTTTAGTCAAGATTGCCTATTACACTTTATCTTTTATTACAAAATCGCCAGAAAAGGAAATCTTTCTTGTAAAAAAAAAGAAAACATTAACGATCTTTCGCGAGTCCGAAAATTTTTATATTTCGTAGCTTCAAAAACAATGGCGCCGCGTAATATCTCTAGGCTTTTCTGCAGAAAACTTCTATGAGGCCTCTTGTACGATATATTGATGCACCGTAGCATCTGAGCCTTTCCAGCACTGCAGAGTCTGGTTAAGGGGAGGGGGGGTTTAATGCGGGAGCAGTGCTTTAAAAATATACCTGTACTTTGTGGATCTGATAACCCCAACATTTGCACACTGGAATTTCAGAATACATCTACGAAAGTACACATATTTTTGCCACTATTTAATGGGACAAATAATTGGGATAAATACAAGATATTATTTGGTCGGGAAAGGCTGTTACATTTAAGTAGTATTATCAATATTCCATAATAATAAATCAAATTGAAATATCATGCAATTAATAACAAATAAAAGTATATAAATGAAAGAATAGCATTTGGAAAATTTTGGGCAATGAAATTAAGATAAATTATTGAACTATCTATAAACTACTATTTTTAAATACAGTAAAATCAATCAAGAGAGATTTCCCCCTCATTTCACTTATTTTGCAGTTTTATCAGCTAAATTGCTATTTGAAATTAAATATTAGCCTAAGTTAATCAATTTATAACAAAAAGCTGCTTAATTTTCTAAAATGGCTGTGAAGGACTCAAATAACTAACAATTTTGGTGAACATCAAGGGAGGTAACCAGGAAAATATTATGGGAAGTGGGAGGGGGGGGGGGGGTTATGAAATTAGTTCTGAGCAAAGAAACATTATTTCCACACGACATAAAGCTTATGCTAACTAATCCAAGATATTTCTGTGGGGGTGAGGTAGGAAATAACTCGCTCGCACCCCCTTCCATCTACGCCCCTGGTGAGCATAACGATTAAAATCTGTCGCTAAAACTATGTTTGCAACACGTAATTTTATTTGAATCGACTAACAATTCGAATATAATTTTTATCTCTGAAAAAAAAAAAAAAAAAAAAAAAAAAAATCAGAAAAACTCTGCAAAGTAACTTACTTATTTCTTGAAAGTAATGAGGTACTTAAATCATACCAACTTTATTCTTCCCTATTCCAAAATTTTCACCCACTTAACGATGTTTGTTTGCAGGAACATAATTTCAAAGACCAAATTACAGAAGAAAAAAAAAACAAAGATTCACGAGGTTTCATGACTTTCATTTGCATTTCCCCATCTATTTCAAATAAGAAAGTTATCCAATGATCACAAGTAGCGACGATGACAAAAAATGCAGAGAATTTTTCTAAATATGAAGACATAAAAAAAGAAAGAAAGAAGAATATAGGCATACAATTCCAGACTTAAAAATCAATACCGTGAGCGAAAAAAGAAAAAAAAAACTGGCGATGATGCATACAAGCCGACCAGAAAATATAAACTAAAAAGTTCTATCGACAGAGACGGACTGTCGAAAAAGTCAAGGTTCACGTCTAAAGGAAAAATCGTTGATTTAAAGAAGAAAAATACGGGTTTCTCCCTCCCCCATTCAATAAATAGATGTACTGTTTCCTTTTCAAAAGGAACAGAAAGGGGTGATATCGATACACAAAATTAGAAAATATATTTTTCTTGCGCCTCATATTACAGAATAAATTAGCGTTCTGGCGGCTTATGAATGAATGAACAAACGAAAACAGGCACAGCTAAGAATGATTTCTGCAGATAAAATCTATCGGTGGACATTTCTTACATTTTATGGTATAAAATGTATCAACTACCTGCCCACACAGAGGAACATATAGACATAAAACAATCGGAAAATATTTTTACATTATACAATATATTAATTGCACAAATAACTTTTAAAAGCAATTAAATCATGAAAATATATTCATTCGTAGTTAAACCTTAAAAATAATAAAGCAACACTTTCCGAGAGTGTATTTTATTGTATGTCAACACAAGTGAGCGTATCGTATTTACATTTGCAATAAAAAATAATCACCAATAAAATAATATAAAACAGCAAACAAAATTTTAATTAATTAGATCACACTGTAAAAATTTGACAAGTGATATTATTCATGCAAAAACGCCGTTCAGTTCTTAATAAAATGTCCATTGTAAAATGAAATAATTTTGGGTCAAGGAACTTATTAAATATGATTATGTTTCCTATGCATTAACTATTATCCATTTACAAGCGCAACTGAGCAAGAAATCAGTGCTTCTAAATTCTCCCCATCACAATATCTTTTAAATAGAGAAGAGACAAAAAATAACGCAAAAGTACTGTTGTAACGAAACCCGCTCACTGGGACACAATTTCAAAAGTTTGCTACCAGACTGGCTAATAAAATAAGAAATATATCTCGTACCACTAATAGTAGTAATCGCACTTACAGATGTAAAAACAATTATCTGTCTATAAAAACTGTCTTTTCAAATTAAAAAGGAAAGAAATAAAAATGAGGGAGGAGTGAAGAAAATGAAACTGTTTATGAGCAACTTAAAATAATAAATACTCTACCTTTAAAAAAAGTTCCATTTATTTTCAGCAAACTACCTAGGATTTTTTTAAACATAGCAAAAATGCATTCTAAAGATTAACTCATAAAAAGTCCAGACCAATACGTTTTCACAAAAAATTTCGTCTACTGTCCGTTTCCCAAAATCAGAAGAACCAAAAATAAGACTATCCTACTCTGAAAAAGGCGTGATACAGGTACTTGCTGAAAAAATTCCATTTTACGGGCACTGTTTTCCTGAAGCCGTCTGTTTCACTTTTATGGTAAAATAAAGGTGGAGCATTTTCATAAAATTCAGTATCCCCCCCCCTCCCAAGATACTGCAGAAAGAAAGAAAGAAAAAAAGTTGAACCTCCTTTCATCCTCATTTTGATAAAAATCAAAGAATTAACGCATGCGTAAATGCGCGGAAGGTTCTTGTAAACGGAAAGACAGTAGGAGAGAGCGGGGCTTATGGGACACTTTTTTAATTTAAGCTGTATTTCAGTGAAATATGCATATAATTAGAAATAAATTATACTAAATTAAAGCGTGCACATGTGATTACCACCACTGACACCCATGGGGGCGTTTCGGCGTTACTTTTCGAAGTTTAATAGACTGCAGCAATATAGAAAATTAACTTATTCAGCATATATTACAAATAGTTCTTTTACAGGGGCACTCATAATAATTACATTACGCTGTATGGGGATCTCTGTAACTACTGAACCGATTCGAAATTTTTTTTCACTGATAGAAAGCTACACTATTCCTGAGTATTATAGGCTGCCTTTCAGCATGCAGCATAACTAGTTCTTTTTCAGAGGCACTCAAAACAATTCCAATACATTACGCTATATGGACATCTCTAACTACTGAACCGATTCTAAAGATCTTTTCACTGAAAGCTACACCATTCCAGAGTAACATAGGCACAATTTCATGCATGTAGCATAATTTACAGGAACACTCAAAATACTTCAAATAATAAAAAATTTGTACCTGTTCTATAAATAAAATATTTTTATTATACAGCATTTTACATTATTTCTGTCTTTAAATATAATTTAATTTGTAGACTACTGAAAAAAAGTAGGAAGTTCCTAATATCGAGCTGAACTCTTACTAGGCAGTGGAATAGGAAAAGTCATTTTACAGTGGAAGGGTCATCGCTTAATCAGAAGTAAATGGGACTGCTACAATGAAATATTTGCATAATATACCCGACTCTCATTCATTAAATGGCCACGACGAGATGACACAAAAACAGTCACTACAGACAGGATACATTTTTGCCCAAACGAATTTGCTCTCTTACTCCATTTACGTTTTCTAATATAAAAAGTATCAAAGCAGCTCATAATAAACAATACAGCAGACTCTATAATAAAACTAAGTAAATAATCTGAGAATTTGTCCTTGAGAATTTTGTTGTAAAATAGTATACAAGTCAGAAACAAATGATGTAGAATTTCGACAATTTCTTTTATTCACAATATTATTTACTTTTTGTGTATTTTAAATGAAGTATAAGACATGGTATATGTAAAGTTAATTAATTTAGATAGTTTTTTTCCCATTTGGCGAATGGAGATAGTTACGATAATGTTTACGAATTATTTTGAGTGTTCCTGTAAATTATGCTGCATGCATGAATTTTAGCCTATGTTACTCAGGAATAGTGTAGTTTACAGTGAAAAGATCTTTAGAATCGGTTCTGTAATTACAGAGATGTCCATCTAGCGTAATGTATTAGAATTCTTTTGAGGGTCCCCGTAAAAGAACTAGTTATGCTGCATGCTGAAAGGTAGCCTATAATACTCAGGAATAGTGCAGCTTTCTATCAGAGAAAAAAAAATTTCGAATCGGTTCTGTAGTTACAGAGATCCACATGAAGGGTAGTGTAATTCTTATGAGTGCCCCTGTAAATTATTTGTGATATATGGAGAATGTATTTATGATATATGCAGAATTAAGTTAATTTTCAATATTGCTACAGTCGATTAAACTTCTAAAAGAAACGCCGAAATACCCCATGCGTGTCAGTGGAATGTCCCAAATAGGGTGGTACTTTTTCGGGGTTTTCTTGGTAGCAGTTGTACCTACCAAAAATGTTTTTTCATAATATGGAACTACTGTGTTGATACTACATATCAATGCCCAGTGGTGCACCCAGGATTTTAGTTTAGGGGGAGGGGGAGCTGGGCTACAAATACTGCTGAACTCGGTTATAGAGACCTCAATAATAGTTATAACTCTCTTATAACATCAAAATATTCTGTGCCAGTCGACTTGCCCGTAGAACACAACCCCACGAGCAATGTAACTCATTTTAGAATCAAATAATTATATGATCTTTTCAGTGTTGTTGTAACCAAGTTTAACCGTGTTTTATGCCCTAACTAAGTTTTTATTTAAAAACTAACATCTTTTTTTGGTAAAAAGTAGTTTAGAAATAATTTGAAGACAATTATTAAAAAGAAAACATTTAGAAATAATTTGAAGACAATTATTAAACTGAAAACATTTAGAAATGATTTGAAGACAATTTTTAAAAAGAGAACATTTAACTCATTAGTGACAATTTTCAATACTTTTCACTTCTAATTTCCCACCTTTAGGTGGGGGGGCTTCAGCCCCCATAGCCCCCTCCGTGGGTGCGCCTATGTCAATGTCCATAGTTCTGTGGGAAGTCGGCTTCAGCTGTACCAATGCTTCGAAATTGCATAAATTAGCGTAAAGAACCCTGTTTGGGGCCCCGTACCGAAGGGCCCAGGGGGCCTTCAAAAATTTTTAACATTGGATTCACTTTATATGAAGATATATAACTGCACTGTGCAAAATGTTTTACTGTATCACGTCAGAGCCAAGATTTAAAGCATTTTTAAAACTGTATTTTTTATGAAATTGGGGGGGTATTTGGGAAGGGGCTTATTTGGGGGCTCTATTTTCGAATGAATTTTTAATTTGAGATGTTAATATCCAAGGTATATTATAGGACAAAAAGAAAAAAATCATCTGAAGTACCTCTGAGCCAGTCACAGTCGTGACAAAAATGGCCCTAAATTTTTTCTACGTCACTTGTCTGGGGTACTTGGACCTCTCACAACTCCAAAACTAAAAGAGGTAAATCAAAAATATTTCAGATTTGGTCTTTACTTGGGTAAGGCAACATAAGAAAAAATCATGAAATTCTGAGATGGTGATGGAAACGCCCTGCCTGATTTGCCCCTGCAATGCCTCTTGAATATAAAAATTAAAAATGTACTTTGCTGCGCTAGAAACAATAATGATTTCTCAGGCTTGATACTTAACTTCAGGCTTAATGGTTGACCTGCTGTTCCATTCTGTGGTATACAAACTTTTCATAGAAATATTTTGTTTTTCGCGTAAACTATTTTGTCCCATTAGCCCCCAGTCTCCCCCACGTCGAATGTTTTTACAAGATCTATTTTCCTACTGTGTACCGTGATTTTTTAGAACGTTCTTCACACTCTTTTTGGATCAAACCATCTTGTCCAAAGACGTGCTTTGATCTTATCTATGCGATACTTTCTTACAAAAGGCGATAGATCAAAATATTAATACACTACTGGCCATTAAAATTGCTAAACTAGAAAGAAATGTAGGTAAGAAAATTATATTTACTGGACAAATATATTATACTGGAAATAACAAGTGATTAAATTTTCAAGAAATTTAGATGCATAGATCCTAAGAAATGAGTACCCAGAACATCACCGCTGGCAGTAATTGCAGCACTTATACGCCTGGGCATTGAGTCAGAGATTGGATGGCATGTACAGGTACAGATGCCCATGCAGCTTCAACACGATGCCACAGTTCATCAACCGTAGTGACTAGCGTATGGTGACGAGCAAGTCGATTGGCAACTATTGACCAGCCGTTTTCTATTGGTGAGAGATCTGGAGAACGTGCTGGCCAGGGCAGCAGCCGAGCATTTTCCGTATCAAGGAAGGTCCATTGGCGGATCTACCGCCTGGCGGACTTGGCGGTCGCCAGAGGCCCCACAACTTTTCACCAATCAACACCGTTCAAATTAAACTTGTGTATGAGAAACCGGTAGTAAAATTTTCTCATTTAAACACATTGTAGTTGTCGCTGTAGGCGCCTGCTTTGTCTGAATGCGCTAAAAAGCTAATCATTTGCATATCACAGCATCTTCTTCCTGTCGTTTAAATTTCACATTTGTAGCATGTCACCTTCTTGGTGTAGCAATTTTAGTGGCCAGTAATGTACATTAAAATTACAAATTATAGACTGTATTCTGGAGCAAAAACTTAATATTATATGCAGTGGCGGATCCAGAAAAAAATTCTGGGAGCGGAACTAAACTGAGTTTTTCCGGGTAGTCTTCCCCTACCCCCCCCCCCGGGCTGCAACCACCAATATGTCTAAGTTCTAGCTTTACATCAGAATACAGAATTATTATTAGTAATAATACTATTTTCTATACAAGCAAAATTTTTAAATTACTTATTCACCTATGTTATTTTTGCACAACGCTTACCACAAATCGTCAAACACCTAAAATAAGCTATTTGATAGATGTATGTGCTCTGAACAGCCAAAACATTATGACCACCTACTTAATAATGGGTTGCGCCTCCTTTGGCCTTCAAAACAGCTGCAACTCTCCTGTATATGGATGCCACGAGTTCTTGGTAGATAGCTGGAGACAGATTGTACTAAATATTTAAACAACGTTCACGCAAAGTCGAGATATTGGAACATGGTGGTGTTTAAGCTCTGAGCTGCCGTTCCATGTAATAACAAAGATGCTCTATAGGATTAAGATCTGGCCAGTTAGTATACAAGAATTTGAATAGTTTGTGATTTTTAGGGCCTCCAAAAAATGTTTGCAACCGATCCTCTACAGATAGAAGGCCGGTCCTGCAGACAACGCCCACTTCTAAAGCTTATGTAAAAAAAAGCAATCACAAATCAGACACTAAATATAATAAACTGAGGTAATAATGAAGTAGGTGACACTTGGAGAACGAGTTAAAAGTTATTAATGAATAAATTACTTTAATTTTAAATGGTAGGATAGATATTTAACAAAAACTTTAATTTATTAATTGTCTAATATTAAGTACCTACAGCATATTGCTCTACTTTAAATATTACTTTAAATGATATTTTTCTAAGAGTAGGCTGAAGTCCCCCAGCCCCCCTCAAAAAAAAAGTTCTATCAAAGGGTTCCGTTACAGGCAAACTTTGAAGACCACTGATTTACACGTTATTATAAATTAATTTGTAATATAATTTGTAATAATAAATAAAATGTAAATAATTAAACGTTATTATATATTAAATATAGTAGAAGAGAACTGTGCCAATAGTTTGGTTAAAGCTCAAATTATTACTGACTATAAACGACACATAGTTTGTGCTTAACACAACCTGCTAAATTGTTACACCATACTCAATTTTTTCCTAAACGGGTGCGCTTATTTTTTGCACAAGGATAGTCGCGTATCAACACTTACCACAAAATCAGTAAGTTTTAGTTGAAAGATACACATGTAAGATATTTAATAAGAAGAGGAAGAGAAATTAGCTATGCAATTCGATACATATAAACAGTACAAACTAAGTTGTAACTACTTACGCCGTGCATGTGAGAAAAAAACGAAATCGCCTTGCAAAATTTGAGTAGGCGCGCTCGCAAAAAAAGTTTTAAAAAATGCACGGCAATAAATTTTTATTAAGATTCCTAAAAGTGCTCAGAATGTTTTGGCAGGTTTGCGTTTCATAGTGCATCTAGAGTAACTAACACGTTCTGTCCGAAATAAATTTGAGTATAATAATTTAACATTGAATTGTCTTAAGATAAAAAAGGCATGGTACACAAACAGTCAACAAAAATTTGCTTTCTTAAGTAGACACAAAATAGCTCTAAGACTACGTTTACACACACACACACACACACACACACAAAAAAAAAAAAAATTATGTAAAATTTGTTTAGAAAAAAAGAAAAGAAAAAAGAAACGGCATGATTGTCACTTCGTTAATTACGGCTTTAGAGTGTTTAAAATATTGCCAGAAAAGTATTAATTATAAGAATAATCCAGAACATGAAACAAGACCCAATAAACCAAGACAGAATCGAATATAACGAGCAAAAGATCTAGTCATCTTGGAAGATTCTTAAGCGAAAAGAAAAGAAATGCTTTTCAACACAAATCGAACACATATTCTGAGATAGTCATATACAATTAAAAATATTGCATTAGGGCAGTTAATTGTAACAAAAGTTTAAACATAAAAATAAACGATTGAATAAATATAAGAAAATAACAGATTTATTTTATAATTGCTGAAGATATTTGGAAACATGCATTTTAAAATATATGTATGTACCCTCACTTTGTATTCAGTACAACAGATTCCCTGAAGCAAATAATAGCATCTTCAAGACAAAAATTTGGAAAAATAAAACAGCGCACGATCTAAGAATTTTTATTGAATTATAAAAGACAGGTTCAAGGCAATTTACAATTACTCATTAAAAATTATAATTTAAAAAAATAATGCGAAATAGTTGAGTATGGAACATATTATATAGTGTTAAAATTAATAAGGAACTTTGTACATAATAGACTTATAAAAAGAAATGCGTGTTATTTACAATTCTTCATTAATTTATGATTTCCACACCAGATTTCTTTTGTGTTCTTATAATATGCAGTGTTTAACGAAGGGAAAATCGTTTGAAGTTTTTATTCAGACATTATTTACTTCACGATTGAATTAAAGTGAAATATGTCTCCACTACTTTAACATCATACTGTTGACATTCATAAAGGTCGTGAATTGTTTATCGATTCCACACAAGGGAAACGAGTATCGGTTGCAATTTCGGAAGAGTCGCAGAAAATCTCATTAAATTATTTTACTACTAACATGAAAGCTATGTTCGCAGTGAATGATTATAAGAGGGCTGTTAATACAAAAATGATATTAAAAGAAAATATATTTTAATAGAGAGGATAATTAATATTTATAGCCTAATAAACATAAATTTTTACAGAGTTGACGCAATTAGTAAACTAATATTAAATAACATAACTTACAAACCAACGAAATTATAAAACATATACCGTAAAGATTCCAGAAAATTCGTGTATTAGGAGGGCGAAAAGCGATATCCCTTTTTCTTGTACCAATATTTCGCCAAGCCAAAATTACTGAAGCTAATACAGCAGAATCTCGTTACAACGGTATCCTTCATAACGATAATTCTCTTTTTTATATATACAATATATTTTCACAGTCCTGGCTTAATTTCCTTTCGATTAATGTAAAGCAGTTATCTATATAACGATATTCTTTACAACAATAATTCTCTCTACAATGATGGTAATATGATCTCTGCCAACACAATAATTTTGCGAGGTATCATCTTTAATCGAATTTGATACCTCGAAGAGAACCAAT
This sequence comes from Cheiracanthium punctorium, assembly GCA_038373885.1. NCBI lineage: Eukaryota > Metazoa > Arthropoda > Arachnida > Araneae > Cheiracanthiidae > Cheiracanthium > Cheiracanthium punctorium. The sequence continues at coordinate 194,130 of JAWZYV010003197.1, read as the reverse complement.
CAGCGAATGGTATTTCATCCCTCGTAACACCACAAAAGGCGGAAGCACCTAAACTGTCCCAGTCCAAACCTGCCTTTATTTATTAATTTATGTGGGAAATGGTAATATATAGTTAGGAAATGGTTCTAAAAGTTCGAGGGGTGTTTATAAGTACCTAAAGTAACTGTGTTTGTGTTTCAAAAAGTCGTATACATACAGTAGTTCACAACGCGAATTTTTCACTTATGCGATGGATCTTGGAACACATCCTTCGCCTAAGTCAAGATTCCACTGTATAGTTTTTCTCTTTTCTTTGTCTTAAGGGGGGCTTTAACACTAAATATTGTATCTTTCTGGGACAGAACCCTTGACTTGTCCTCCCCCCTCTATAAGCAACCAAATCTGCATATTAAAATTAGGTGTGTCGAATCGTTAAAAAACTAGATATGAGGAAAAGGATAAGAAAACTGGTTATTTGTTTCTTATATCAGCGGATTCGGATATCAAAACGTATCATTTGTTGTCATATCGGCGGATATGGATGTTCTTGTTTGGTAATTATTTTATAGAATACATTACAGTTAACTCTCCGTTTAACGACGCTCCACTTAACGACGATCTCCATTTACAGACGATATTTCAAAGTCCCGGCGCTAGGGAATGAAATCCCGATCCCACTGGAACGGGATCCTGCAGGATCGCGCACAAATATTTGCGGGGCTAGTCCCGCGGGATTAAGACCGTAACCCAGCGGATTAAAACTGAAAAATAGATTATTTTTATTACAATTTCACGCCTCTTTTCCGATCTTTAATTGGCCAAAAATTTTTGCATAATATGAACAATAAGAACCAGTGATCTTGGACACTCATACCTATTGTCAGGTAGACACCCGAGTCCCCCTCAGCTCCCATATTGTTATAATTACGTACTGGTATAAAGCAGAAGGCTTTAACACTAAATATTGTATCTTTCTGGGACAGAACCCTTGACTTGTCCTCCCCCCTCTATAAACAACCAAACGGCCGCCCATGCCAGCGATATCTTTAAAAGGTGAACTTCAGTTAACCGCTAAAAAATGTATGGTTCCCTCAGGGTTTCATACAAAGAAAAAAAGTCTTGTTAAGCACTTTTGTATTCTCTATCAAAATTAGATGAAGACTAGGAAAACGAGTGGCTGTTTACGTTGTCTTTTTTTACACTTTTCTTTTTAGCAACTACGAAAAAACAGAATATTATTATGAATATCATGACAGAATTTTCATATTTATGTAAGGTATTCAGGGGCGTAGCCAAGGGGGGTTAGGGGGGTCACAACCCCCCATGAGGAATTTTTTGCCATACAAAATGTATATTCTTCACTACATTGTCACACCCACGTATACATATGAGTTGTAGTAGTCGTAACCCCCCCCCCATGAAAAATTTCTGGCTACGCCCCTGAAGGTATTGTATTAATTATCAAATAAGATAAAGTATTATTGTTAAGTGAAACCTCATACAGTTTACAATCTTAACTTTTTCCTACTTTTCTCTATCGAAATCAATATTTAGTTGAATGAAATATTAATCCCGCGGGATTGCATTCCCTACCCGGCGCCTCCGACGAAAAAAAAAAAAAAAAAAAAAAAAAAAATCTGTTCAAAAACGATTTTTTCAACATGATATTTTATTTTTATTTTTTTTTTTTTTTTCAATTTCTTAATTGCAGTAGGGGAGCCTTCTGTGGAGGTACAAGTTTGTGGAAGATGATGTTTTAATTCAACAGTTGCGATGAATCTGCTTTAACAACAGATTACAGAAATATACAGGGTGAATCTAAACTCTTGGGCAAAACTTTAAGGGGTGATAGGGCATATAATAAGGAATCAAAATAACAGCAATGTGGGGTCGAAAACGCAGTTTACACTTACCTGGTAATAATCACTTTGTGAAATGTATTGATGTGTTCGTCTAATTTCTTAACCAAGTCATAAACAATAGGCTCGTCTCCAAAAATTTCATCCGTGACATAAAATAGAATTTTTAAACTATGAATTTTAGTCTTCTGTTTTCGGAGAAAAATATATTAGTTTCTGACGAACAATGGGCGGAAAGTGCACTGTTGTTTCAGCACTTTTTTCAAAGTGATTATTAACAGCTACATGAAGACGATGTTGCCGACCACACATTTCTATGTGATTCTGATTCCTTATTATGTGCCGTATCACCTCTTAAAGTTTTGTCCAAGAGTTTAGATTCACCCTGTAGAACAAATTTATGAAGATATACCAAACGAAAACACAGTATCAGACGAATACGATGCAATTGAAGACACGAAAAATGAGACACTGCCACAGTTCTTACACGGATGTCACTTCTGACACATTTAATATTTTAGAAAATCTGGAAGAAGAGAAAACAACGAAAAAAAAAGGGGGGGCAAAAAATGAAGCAATCTACACTATTTGATTTTTTAAACCTAATTTTATTCTAAAGTTTGTTTGTACTCTTTTTTTAAAGTAACTTAGAATAGCTTTTTGTGAATAAAACAACATAATGATATTAAAAACAACATTTTTAAACATGCCAATATATTAAGAAATTTATTGACAGTCCTTAGCCTGTAAAGTGAGAAGGAGAATCCTTTTATTTTTTTTTTTTTTTATTTTTTTTTTTTTTTACAAATTCTGTTTAAGGACGATTTTTCTCGGTTCCTTGAAAGTCGTTAAACAGAGAGCCAACTGTTAGGTTGAGCCTGTAGGTAATGTGCAGAAATTTGTATACAGCCCCAATGCAGATAAAAAGCCTTTATTAAGAAAGTGCGATTCCAGAAAAATCTGCAGGTGTTAAAAACCGTTCATTAGTGACCACCTGAAGGCCGACTAAAACATGCGGTATTCTCAAAAGAATTTAGCACAAAAGTTGCGCCAGGAGTTTAATAAAAGCAAGTCTCAAAAATATACGGAATTGAACAGAATAAGGGATAATGTTGGAAGGTATGGAATTCATGCACGTGCAAAAGTCATTGATATCATAGAAAAGTGTACTTCAGCTAAATGTCAGGACAGGAAATTTATTAATAATTTTAAGCGTTGCGCTCGGAAGAGTTAAAAGAAATCTTGGTGAAAGTCGAACATATAAATTTCATCTTTTGGCGTTCTTTGAAAAGAGTGGGAAAAACGAATGCCCGCTAGCTAGAAATCATTTTTGTGTATCGCGGGACGCCTTGCAGTTTTACAAAAAGAGCAACCGCGACAGAAGCGGGAGCCATTGAATGCCTGCCTGACCTTTGTGGCCAGGACGTGCGGTCAATTTGCGGGAAGCTTTTGATGTTGGTCGGTGAGAATTCGTAGGCAAAGCTTCAGAAAAGGAAAACATATAATAAACATCAAGGGGAGAAAAAAAAATTGAAAATAAAATTTAAGAAAAACATGGAGGCGTTGACGATAAGGCTGAAATCCAATGAGAAAGTGTGAGAATTGAGAAATAACCAATGGCAAGTTAGAGAGAGGTAAATTTCGGGCAAAAGAGTTAGTAACTGGTTGGTTTAGGAGAATTAGGAGCCACAGAGTGGCTAAACTAATTATTTACGAGTTTAGGGAAGAAAATGGGGGACGAAGATTTGAGCAAAACTGGACTGGACAGCCAGAGAAGGGAACTTTCAGCAGATTTTCAGTAGATTTTCTCAGATTTTTTCAGATTTCTCAGAGTTTCTTAGAGTTTGAGATTTTTCATCGTTTGCAAAGGTTTTCTTAGTGTATTAATTTTTCGTCGTTTAAGAACTTTCAGAATTTTATGTGATCCTCATTAGTGGATATTTAAATAAGTGTGTTTAGAAAATAAATCTAAAATGATCATCACTGCTCTGCACCGGATTACAGGTAACTTCCAATTGCCATCCTTTTCATATTGAGTGACTTATTTTTAATAATTAATAATATTGTTTATTATTGCTAAAGTAGTTAGAAGGTGTTTTTGGTAAACAATAATAATTTAATTGTTCTAATTAAGCCATTTTCGAGACCAGTTTAAATTTTTTGTAAATGTAAATAAGATTTTTATATTTAATAAATGTTTGTTATAGTTAATATTTTAAATCCATTTATTTCTTTCCTCAGAAAACACAACGCAATTATCACATTTTATTTTATACTTATTTAGAACAGTTTAAATAACTTTATGAGTTAAAATAAATTACCGATGGGTCTTTATAACAATGAATCCAATTATTTCATATCTTATTTCACGGCCAAACTAAGGTTTAAATTATTTCATCTAATTATTACATGTTTTAATATGCCGCGCATCGTAACAATGGTGCCGTGACCAAACGGTTTAATAATTATACCGTTACCACACGGTTTTAACAATGTTATCAAAATTTATAAGAACTATCTATACTACTTTAGCAATAGCACTATGTAAAAAATAAAATAAAATAAAAGTTAACATGCTTACACGCGTTTTCTTAAAACTTAAAATTAAAAAGATTAAAGACAGTATTGAAATAATACTAACAAAGAAAATAAATAAATAAAATAAAAGAAACAAAGATTACCAGTAAATTATATCGTTGACTATTAAAAACTGCAAGGCTGAGTCACCTTCAATTTTCTTGTCCAGTTACATTGCTATGCAAAGTGTTGGGAGACAAATTATTATGATACCTTATATGTATTTTTATCATATATTACTTTATAAGAGAACTAGTTCAATATTATACATCTATTTTATTGAATGCTGAAACGAATTTATTTAGAGTGTTTACTGTACGTTAAGTTACAAAACTGAATAAGATTATTTCTTGTGTACTTGTGAGTATGCAGTTAAATCATGTTAGGAATGCATTTGCTTGCATGCGTTTATAATTAGGATTGGCGGATAGAAAAATATATATATATATGTATATGTATTAATAATAATTTTCTTATTTCTTTATTTATGTTCAAAAACTGTCAGATTTTATGGTCTATCAACAACTATCTTTTAAACATATAAACCTACCTCGTACTTTCTTTCGTTAATGTTACATTAATTATTTCATGAGTATTTTGTTAATATTTTATTCATATATCATATTTAGTTTACTTTAGTGCATTTTATTATTTTTGTGTGTATAGCATTTTAATCTAAAACCATTTTATAATTTTGCGTTGACATTTTAGAATTATTCCTTTATTGATAATGTGCTAAAATTGTATTCTATTGCATACGTATGTGGTAATATTTAGTAGTCAGTGTAATAACATATTTATTTAATGGATGGATTTAATTAATGGAGGATTTAATTAATGATTTAAATTTTCACCCATTTACCTTTATCTCGATACTTTGTTTTGTTTTGTTTTGTTGATTAAGTTACTACCCTTGGTAATTAGTTTCTCTCTCAATATGGCACAACCTAATGCCGAAATTTCACAATCCAATTCCCTCATTTCTAAGTTAGCGGGATTTCAAGCTATTATCCCGCAGTTTGACAATTTGTCGGCGGTGACACCAAAATACTTTCTTGATAACTTTGATAAGATTACTACTCTCGCTCAATGTACGAATGAGGAAAAATTATTAATTCTTAAGAGTCGAATTCGGGGTGATGCACTTTCACACATTATTAATTCACCGGATTTCGCAGACGAGCACAATTATGACACATTTAAAACAAAATTTCTTGCATTTTTCGATAACAAACCTAGCTTAGCCACAAGGCAAAAACAATACTCAAATTGTAAAATGAATGAAGGAGAGAGTGCAAAAATCTATGCGACACGCGTAGCAACTGCTACACAAAATTTTTTCGGGGATATCGATTTGACTAACCAAGATACTAAGGCACTATTTGAGCATACAAAATTGTCCAAATTTCTAGAAGGCTTATTGCCAAAATATAAAAAAGACACACTTCTTAAAGATCCTCAAAATTTCTCGGATGCGGTTAAATTTGTAGAATTATTACAGGCCAATGAGGAATTTTTTCCCAGTGCCTCTTCATCTAATACTTATACCACAATTAATAATGTACAGAAAGAAATTTCCAATTCCGATTTGCGGGCGCTATTAGAACTACATGCTCAAAAGACTGATGAAACTGTAGCCGCTTTATCTCAAAAACTGGATGACTTTACTGTTACAGCCAGAAAAAATAGGTCTTCCAATAGTGACAGGTCATACAATAACAATTGGTCTGACAGATCCAGACAGAGAGAAAGATCTTTCCGTCATAACCAGGGGTCTTTCGTAAATAGACAGAATAGGCAGTCTCCTTTTAGAGGGAATTCTCAAAATAATAAAAACTACCCCTTCTGTGAAATTTGTTCCAAAAGAAACCACTTCACAAAGGATTGTTATTATGGAGACAGTAGGAATAGAAGTCGGGTATTCACCAGGCAAAATTTAGATACACCCTCTCACGAAAATCGCCCAAATAATAATGCATCTCCTCGCAAAGTACGTTTCCAGGACAGACGAGATACACATTATTTTCCCCGGAGTTCTTTAAACTAAAAAGGGGGATACATTCTCAGTCGAATGATTTATTGGCCCACGCATGTATTCCCCCCTCTACGGAACATTACACAGGGCCGCAGGCATCAAGGTTTCATGTTGTAAATACCCAGGTATATTCTAGCCGCGCTGACACCTTAAACTATTATTTGCCGGTCATTGACATCAAAATTGCGGGTTCTTCAGTGACAGCTTTGTTAGACACCGGAGCTTCTGTAAGCCTGTTAGAGAAATCTATTTTTGACAGAATTAAACACGACAGGTCAATCAAAGAAAATACGGTTGACGTTAATATTAACTCTATTTCGGGAGATTCTTTGCAGATAGTGGGTTCCTTTACAATGCCAATCACTATCGGTACGAAAAGGCTCAGACATAATCTTTTTATTACACAGAATGCACTCACAACACAGTACCAGGCAATTCTCGGGTATGATTTTTTAAAACAACACAATGTAAACATGGATTTTTTAAATGACACTCTAAAATTAGGAAATTTTACAATTAAAATGCGAGATGCAAATTCTATCTCATCAAATAATACACATGTAGATTATGCAACATTAAAAACAAAGTGCATATTGCGCCCTTACGAGTCAAAATTAATTGATTTGAAATTAGACATCTCTGAACAGGAAGGGCAGGATATTCTTTTTACACCACTACAGGTAAACAAACCAGTTGAATTAAATTCAGGTGTTTGTAAAATTCAAAAGAACAAAACCATTTCAGTATTACTTTCAAATTTATCTTCGCAACGATTACATCTTAATAAAGGGACTCGGTTAGGTTCCATTACATCTGACAAATCGGTTCGAGACATTGAACATATAAAACAACTTCGTCGAAGAGAACTAAAGATATCGGACTTCAATTTAGACCACTTAGATGCACAAATGAGAGATCAGTTATTACCTCTACTGTTCGAATTTTCAGATATTTTTAGCAAACGATTATACACAATTGGCAAGACTAATGCTTTAACGCCAAATTTATCAGTAGACATTACACAATTACCATCTATTCGCCCTTATAATGTGCCACAGGCGTTAGAAAAAGAATTAAAACGTCAATTAGATGAGCTGGAATCAGCAAAACTTATTGAAAAATCAGAAAGTGCAATTAGTTTTCCTTCACTTCTCATAAAAAAGAAAAATCCTTCTAACGATCCTACCAAACAGAAATGGCGTTTAGTTGTGGATTATCGGAAATTAAACACTCATTTAAAGTACCCTAGATATAAATTGCCATTAATTAATCACGTATTAGAAAAATTGAGAGGATCAAAGTACTTTACTTCCTTAGATTTATCATCTTCATTTTGGCAAATTCCACTGAAACCGGAAGACAGGGACATGACCACATTTTCTAGCCATTTTGGTTCGTATCGTTTCACGTCCATGCCACAAGGCTTGGCAGCTAGCCCAGAAACATTTTGTCGGCTTTCCGATCAGCTTTTAGCTCCTATTTCTGAGTTAAATATTGCGAATTATATAGATGATTTTTGTATAGGTGCTAATGACATACAAGAAATGTTACATAAATTAAGAAAATTATTTGAAAGATTTCGAGAATTCGGACTGACACTTAATCCTGAAAAGTGTTCATTTTGCCTTCCCAAAATTGAGTTCTTAGGTCATACGTTAGATGATACCGGAATTCGCCCTAACGACTCCAATATAAAAAAAATCACGGATTTTCCACCTCCTACAACTGTTCGAAAAACGCGTAGATTTTTGGGCTTAGTGGGTTACTATAGAAGATTTATACGTAACTTTTCAGAACTTTCGGCCCCTTTAACAAATTTAACGCGAAAAAATCAGAAATTTCGGTGGACAACTGAGGCACAAGAATCATTTGAAATTTTAAAATCCAAATTATCTCAGCCTCCCATTCTTATTCACCCTAATTATGACAAAGAATTTATCTTATCAACTGACGCCAGCGATAAAACTTTAGGCGCGACCATAGGACAAAAAGATAGACATGGTATCATACATCCCATAGCTTTCTTTTCAAAAAAACTAAACCCGACGCAAGTTCGCTATACCATTATGGAGAAAGAATTAATGGCTATTGTTGAGGCAATCAAAAGCTTCAAATATTATTTATACGGTCGCACCTTCACTATTAGATGCGATAATGCTGCACTAACAAAACTTTCAAAATTGGAATCCCCAGGAAATAGGATTACACGTTGGTTCACATTCCTTAATGAATATAATTATAATTTCGAGCTTATTAAATCAGAAGAGAACCACGTTGCGGATATTCTTTCTAGAGACTTTTATGTCAATTCTATTCAAATAGATATGCCTACCACAGATGATATCAAATTAGCTCAGCACGCCGATGAAAAATTAAAATCCATAATAGACGAGTTAAAAAGCGAACATCCTTTACCAACCAAATTAAAAGATTATGCACTTCACAATGATTTATTAATACATACAGGTTACGTACCGAGAGGCGGCAAATCCCAAAAGGTCACACAAATAGTCATTCCTGATAAATACAAACCACACATATTGGCAGCAAAACACCTTCCTCATTTTGGTCATTTAAAAACATATGATGCAATTAGGGAAAAATATTTTTGGGAACATTTATATTCAGACACCAAACACTATGTAGAAACTTGCAAACAATGCGTTTCCTTCAAATCTCCGAATCGATTACCGCCCGTACCACTTCAGAGACATTACATACCATCTCGACCAATGGAATACGTCTCTTGCGATTTTATTGGCAGATTACCGGAAACACCAAAGGGAAATAAGTACATAATGGCGATTATTTGTCACTTCACTAAATTCATTAAATTATACGCTATACCGGATCAATCTGCACTTACAACAGCAGAAAAATTTCTCGATTTCGCTTGTACTTTTGGCTTCCCAGAGTACTTTTTGACAGATAGAGGTACTAATTTCACGAGCGAATTATTTTCACATTTGTGTAATCGTATGGGTGTAACTAAATTACAAACTACAGCGATGAATCCAAGGTGTAACGGAAAATCGGAACGTATCAACTCAAATATTAAAAAATCGTTATCCATATTCGCAGAAGGTACCTCGGACTGGGATGAGTACATACAATTTTATGCGCTCTTATATAACTCCAGTATGCACTCCGTGATCAACGACAAACCAGCATATCTACACCTCAGTTACGATCCAATGTTACCGAACGATGTTTTACAAAGTCCAACGCCTACACAGCATACATCGTATGAGGATTTTGTCGAGAAAAAGACAAGGCAATTACAATATGCATTCGAAAAGGTGAAAGAAAATTTGATAAAGGCAGCAGAAAGTCAGGAACAGTATCAGGCAAAAACAGCGAAATACCGCGATTTTTACGATGGGCAGCTAGTCTTTTTATATGCACCCGAAAGCGACAGACATTCTTCACTCCCTAAGCGGAGAAATTACACTGGTCCTTTCCGAATTCAAAAGCGCCAGAATAAGGTACTGTATACGATTGTTGACGCAGTCAATCCGAAAGTAAAACCGCAAACTGTTCATTCACAACGTCTGATACCTTATGTGGAGAGAAAGAAAGAACTGGATTATTTACAGTTCTTAGTTAAAAATGATTTGGAATTGAATAGAGAGGTCCAGTCGCTACAGGAAAATAAAAAGCCGAATGCTGTATTCGATGAATGGACAGCAGAGGATGCATTATTGCATACTATCTCTCACCCCCAAACACCACAATGCCCTACGGCAGAGACAGAAGCTAGCTCGCCTCCTCGTTCACTCCACTCCGATGACACGGAGTTATATCAAATAGATGCTTCTCAAAATTTATCGGACAATGCTTTGGCTACTAACTCGGCACAGTCACAAACGCATTCATACAATTTGAGGTCACGATCTCACCAAGGGGTATCGCATGAAAGAAATTTCGCGGATAAATTGTTTGACTGGTCTTTATCACTCACTGAATAATGTTTGATTTTTTCCCTCGTAGTAACAGTTTGTTCATAATTTTTTTTTTCTTTTCTTTTCTCTTGCAGTACATCCTTCAAAATTTGTAAAATAAATTAATTAATTAATGTGCCTTACAAGATAGATTCAATACGTCCAACATTACGTTCAATATATTTTCCTGCGATTTCTTTTTTCTCTTCTTGTTATTTTTTTTTTCCTTTCTTCTTTTCCCTCTCCTCTTTTCCTCGTGTAATAGTCATTGCATTCTAGGTACTTACTTTATTAATTTAATAAGTTTATTTTCGGTTTCTTTAATTTGTTATTGATAAGTTTTCACTTAGAGTTTATTAGTGTTTTGTTGTTAGTTATAGACCTGGCCAGCTATAATGAGTTGTTTGAAACGCTAATATCTGAATTAGGTGATTACTTTTCAATTTTCAGTGAATTTTTTTTTTCTTCTTTCATTTGCATATTTTTCATTTAGTCAATTTTTATTTAATATTATTGGAGTATAAGGGACAACTCAAATTAGTAATACATTAGGATAATTCAGCTTACTTAGATACAAGATTTCTTTTAGTATACTTACATGCCTTTGAATCTATATACATTCACTTCTTTTAGTTATTGCTGTTATTTTTTTTTCTTTTACTCTATGAATTGAACTATTATTATTATTATCATTATTATTATATATAGCATAGCATTTTGATTCATATTGAATGAATTTCAAAATATTAAAGATTCTAAGATTTTTTTTTCTCGAATTGGACATTAGCATTGGAGGTGTCATCGATGTGTTCAATTTTATTATGTGTTATGTCTCTTACATTAACATGAGCATGGTTAAGTGAGGTAAACAAAAGCAAGATTATGAATTTAATGCTAGTTTAAAAAAAAAAAAAAAAAAAAAAAAAAAAAAAAAAAACCTTTGATATTAGAAAATGAAAGTTTGAATTTTACGTTTATAACATACACACACACACACACAAAAAAAAAAAAAAAAAAAAAAAGAGAGAGAGATTTTAGTAATTTATTACTTAATATTAATAACATATGTCATTGTCACTCAGTGATGGTAATTGGAGTTTACTTGTTCCAGTTTTGTTCCTGTTGGTATGTGCAGTGGCAGCTAAGGCCAAACACGAGGGAGAATTATGTGAATTTAAAGAAGACAAATTTCATTGTAAAAATTATCCTCGGCATTCCCTCGCAAAGTTTACTCTGCCGGACAATGCATGTGCATTTAGATCCTGCCATAGCTGCATTACGGGGCAACAGTCGTTTATAATTTCGCCAAGTGGCGATCTTGTGGAGCCATCTCAGTTTCTCCTAAAGTGTAACAACATCACTTCGCTCACCTCTACAACTTACAAATGCACTTCGGTAGAAGGGGCGAGTTGTGAGCATACAGAAATTGACGGACCGGACGATTTTTGTGCAGTGCGAAATTGTACAGCAAATGCTCCTTGTCGGTGCCAGTTCACGCATCTATCCACGCAATTAGTAGCAATTACTACTGACAAGCTTATTTACAATCCCCAGATACTGACATTGAAAGTATGCCTGCTGGACAAAAACTTTCAGGAACGTTCTAAACTCCGTCGCAGGTTGTTGGAAGGAGAAGCAGCTGTGTTTCAGAACTCCGATTTGACGATGAATTTTACGGACCCAATTCTTCATTTGCCGGGACGCGGACGTGTTATTTTGCGAAACGAAGACTTTGAACAAATAATTCATGTCTCAGACGACAACTTGATAATACTTCCATTCGAAATGTTGTCGTACAAATCGACAATACACATTATTTACATTCACACCAATGGACATACCATTACAGGCAGTATTCATGTGGCAGGAAAATCTGTTTGTCAGCTACGATTTTGTTTTTTTTTGCACAGGGGTCTTTCGACATGTTCAATGCCTGCCTTTATTTTTACGATACATTATTTATTCAGCAGCTCTTTTTATAGCTATGTTTATTCTCTTATTTGTTAAACAAATATTAAAATCGGTGATCTTCATTTTCACAACGTTAGCATTTGTCGCCAATTTCTGCGGCAGAGCACTGAAACTTCTTGCACGTTGTTCACTACTCTTAGGCGCTTTTATAGGCAATGTTGGCAAAGATACTACCCAAGGAACATATGAATTCCTTGAAAGACAAGCAGCTCGAGGTGCTCCTCTTCTTCAAAATCAGATAGTATTAATTACTCTTCTTTGTTTAGTGCCACTTACGTTAGCGGAGTGTAATACCCAAGCAATTGTACAATCTGAATTACGTGCATGTGAGACTTTGCAGGACAACACACGATCATGTGAAGTTTACACTACCGCGGAAATATCCTTACCGTCTATTTCATCAGAATCCTGCCTATGGTTCACAGATAAGGATAATAATCACCTCTTCTCACTGAAATTGAAATTAGAGGAGGTAACTTGCGATTTTCACACAGAACGAGAATATTTCACTTTCCCTGTCAAAGCACGGCACTTATCTCAGATTAGCTGCATTTTCAATGAATTTTGTGGACGTGGAATTCACTGTGTTCCGAAATCCATAGGGAAAGGTGGCCTACGGTTTGAAGCCGAGACTCCCGAAAGCCGGGAATATCCGGGAGTTTCCACGTGTACAGCGGGTGGACTCGGAGTAGGATGTGCCATTTTAACCAGAGCAGCATGCAACTTTCATCGAACATGGTATATCCCCGATTTGCTTCATAGCTACGAAGTCTCCAGAATTACAGGACACACTTGTAGGTATCATATCTCGGTGACTCACACCGAGAATAATACCTTAACGAGACTTTCAGTGACAGATCACACGTATACGGACACTGGTATAAAGATCTCCATTCTAGGGGCTTATGATCAGCCCCAATTGCATATCACCGACTCGCTGATTCAAAGGGTAGGAAAATCCTCTGAGGCCTATCTTTCCCCTGCAAGTGCACGAAACTTCCCAAAAGCGGGAGAGATTGGGGCGACACAATCGAACTCCTCCATTTCCACAGACTTCATCTTTGACCCCAATCTTTCCACCTGTGATTTTTTTGAAGACACCCTTAGATGTATTAATTCTCCTGATGCTCTAGAGAATCTCCGAGCTTCAAAGGACAGAGCGTTACCTCTAGAGCGGAACTTACATTTGTTTCACATAAAAAACGGACAATTAACATCTACAATGCTTTTTTCTGCAGCAGTTAGACTGCAACTGCATTTCACAAATTACAAAATCAAGCTGCAGACGATCACAGTCTGTCCATCCTTTAGTGATGGGCCGATTCAAATTACAGGCTGTTACCGTTGTGGACTTTTGGCACGAATGAACATTATTGCTAAATCCACGTGTGAACCAGGAATAGTGGACATTCATTTCCAGCAATTAACTGTGTATACCAAAGCTGTTCATTTAAATTTAGATTCGACTAACTTATTGATTAAATTTTTAGCAGATAAGCAATGTTATGATGAAAAACTGTGCTTAAAGTCCAAAACGTTAATACAATGTAAACCTGTTCAATTTTGTTTGGATGAGCCTTCGGTAGACTTGCTAAATTTAAATTTAAATTACACAAAATCTGCTACGTCTACTACTCCATATTCATGGCCTGATTGGCTTAAGATGCCTACTTTAGCATCTCCTATATATTATTTAAAATTAATAGGGTCATCACTATTTATTGCTTGTCTGCTAATTACACTCATCTCATCAGCAGTCACGTGTTGTTGTAGATCCAGATAACACTGTAATTTCATTTAACTTTGTTTATTATACGTACGAAGTAAAAATATCCGTTATCATGTAGTCAAAATCGAACGTTATGGTTCAATCTTTTTTTTTTTCTTTTCGCTTTTCTCTCCTTTCTGGAATTTTTTTTTATCATTTATTGTAAGTTTTCAGTTTATTATTATCATTACTATTATTTTTCTTTTCTTCGTTGGTACACACTAATAGTGTGTTTTTGCAACATCCCTATCGGATAATTTTACTTTGTCTATTTATTGTGAGTTCATTATTATATGTAAAGTGTTTATTTTAATTTTTTCCCTTTATATTATTATTATTATTATTATTATTATTTGTGTATTGTGCAGTATCACATATCTTTTCTATATTTGTGTCTCTTGTGTTAGCTAAAGGTAATTAGCTATTCAATGGTAAGCGCTCAAATGGCAATTGGATTTAGTGGGACTTCAGTAATTTTTCTTTTTTTCTCTTTTTTTTCTTTTACGGGATTTTTGGTAGGATTGTTAGGTTGAGCCTGTAGGTAATGTGCAGAAATTTGTATACAGCCCCAATGCAGATAAAAAGCCTTTATTAAGAAAGTGCGATTCCAGAAAAATCTGCAGGTGTTAAAAACCGTTCATTAGTGACCACCTGAAGGTCGACTAAAAACATGCGGTATTCTCAAAAGAATTTAGCACAAAAGTTGCGTCAGGAGTTTAATAAAAGCAAGTCTCAAAAATATACGGAATTGAACAGAATAAGGGATAATGTTGGAAGGAATGGAATTCATGCACGTGCAAAAGTCATTGATATCATAGAAAAGTGTACTTCAGCTAAATGTCAGGACAGGAAATTTATTAATAATTTTAAGCGTTGCGCTCGGAAGAGTTAAAAGAAATCTTGGTGAAAGTCGAACATATAAATTTCATCTTTTGGCGTTCTTTGAAAAGAGTGGGAAAAACGAATGTCCGCTAGCTAGAAATCATTTTTGTGTATCGCGGGACGCCTTGCAGTTTTACAAAGAGAGCAACCGCGACAGAAGCGGGAGCCATTGAATGCCTGACCTTTGTGGTCAGGACGTAGCGGTCAATTTGCGGGAAGCTTTTGATGTTGGTCGGTGAGAATTCGTAGGCAAAGCTTCAGAAAAGGAAAACATATAATAAACATCAAGGGGAGAAAAATTGAAAATAAAATTTAAGAAAAACATGGAGGTGTTGACGATAAGGCTGTAAAATCCAATGAGAAAGTGTGAGAATTGAGAAATGACCAATGGCAAGTTAGAGAGAGGTAAATTTCGGGCAAAAGAGTTAGTAACTGGTCGGTTTAGGAGAATTAGGAGCCACAGAGTGGCTAAACTAATTATTTACGAGTTTAGGGAAGAAAATGGGGGACGAAGATTTGAGCAAAACTGGACTGCACAGCCAGAGAAGGCAGACTTTCAGCAGATTTTCAGTAGATTTTCTCAGATTTTTCAGATTTCTCAGAGTTTCTTAGATTTGAGATTTTCATCGTTGCAAAGTTTTCTTAGTGTATTAATTTTCGTCGTTAAGAATTTCAGATTTATGTGATCCTCATTAGTGGATATTTAAATAAGTGTGTTTAGAAAATAAATCTAAAATGATCATCACTGCTCTGCACCGGATTACAGGTAACTTCCAATTGCCATCCTTTCCATATTGAGTGACTTATTTTTAATAATTAATAATATTGTTTATGATTGCTAAAGTAGTTAGAATGTGTTTTTGGTAAACAATAATAATTTAATTGTTCTAATTAAGCCATTTTCGAGATCAGTTTAAATTTTTTTGTAAATGTAAATAAGATTTTTATATTTAATAAATGTTTGTTATAGTTAATATTTTAAATCCATTTATTTCTTTCCTCAGAAAACACAACGCAATATCACATTTTATTTTATACTTATTTAGAACAGTTTAAATAACTTTATGAGTTAAAATAAATTACCGATGGGTCTTTATAACAATGAATCCAATTATTTCATATCTTATTTCACGGCCAAACTAAGGTTTAAATTATTTCATCTAATTATTACATGTTTTAATATGCCGCGCATCGTAACACAACTGTATCTTGAAGCGATAATTTCATGCACAATGTGTGAAATATTTTGCCACAATGGTAACTTTTCAGATGCTGCGTAAATGCACAGGTTGCAAAAATATTTTAATGGCTAAAATCACATTTTTGAAAATTTTAACAGAATTTTATGTGATTTTTTTAGGAAATTATCGAATTGCTACTACCAAACTAAGTGGATTTTCCAATCGAGAAACCTTTTGTTATATCTTACTAAGACAGTAGCTCGAAAAAATCATGTGATTTGAAAAATAAATACCACTTACTATGTCGGACACTTTTACGATGTCTCTTAACAAGCCGTACTAGAGACTGTAATAAACGATGAACCTTTGCCAGTTCAACTTTTTAAAAATTTTTGTATTTGAACATAATGGTGTTCATGAACTGTAACATTAAAAACCATTAATAATTATGTATGAAATACTACTGGCGTAACTAGGTGGGGGCTAAGCCCATCCTAGAAAGATTTTAGCTCCTTCTAGGAAAATTACAGTTACTACTGCAAGAATAAGAGATGGAGCATTTTAGTGGGGGTGAAGGCTAGATAAAACCCACAACACAGAAGAATTTCAAAAAACTTACACAAAGTTACGCTAATAGTAACTACACACTAATATCTTTAAATTACTAACACTAATTTAAACTAGGAATTTTTGAGTTAAACGACAAGATTCACTTAAAATAATAAAGAACAATTATTAAGTTTTAAAAGATTTATGTTTAGCTACAAAAAAAAAAAATAAATAAATAATAACATAAGAACTTGGTCATTTCTTTCACTTATCTTGAAACTATTAAAAGATCCGTCAAAGATTCGTTTAAAAAAGAAAAAAGCTGATCCGGGTATTTTTTTTATTTTATTTTTCGTTCTAATGGATCCAGGTGTCATTTCGCTCAGATAGACACGATTCTCTTTTTTCTAATATCTGCGGATACGGATATCAGGCACACTTCTAATTAAAAGAAAATCGAAGTTTTGACAGTTCAACTGTAGATAACTTATCTTTTCCAAAACATTATAAATATATAACTTGTTTTCAGAAGAATCCGCACATTTCAAAACCCAAGAAAATCAAGTTTGGTTCCATTCGGACGAGTAGATAGGAAAACGTCATCTAAAGTAGAAAAAATAGAATCTTAAGGGCAGATTCTACCATAAGGGCGCATTGTCATGTTCAGCTTCCTAATAGCATAGTCAAATATTGAAACAGTCCCTATTTGCTAACTGGCTCAATAAATTCAATGAAACAATAAAAAATAACTATTTGATATACGATAAAAAAAAACATTGAACCCAGTTATGGAAAAAATCGAATGAAGGAATCAATAGTTAGGCAATTTATGAAGCAGTTTTTAATATGACGTCATATATTTCCCACGATAAATTTCCTCTGTACCATTGCACTATTATTGCTTCATAATGTTGCAGAAAACTCTGCTAGTTTCTGGGTTCGTCATTCTAAAGTCCAGTAGGTGTAGAAAGTTCTAGAAAAGAGTCCACTTGTCAGGATGGAACACAACTTTATTGCTTCTAGAACTTCGTCGAATAATCAGCTGTACAAAATTCACTAGCACAATCAGCCAGTAACGTGCTTTTAACAGTCCGCCTAGTACAGAAGCTTTCACAGATGCTGTATTTCTCACATATTTTTTTCACATAAAATAAAACACATCCACAGGTAAAACTTCAGTGGAAATATACGAGGGATAACACTAACAGTCCCTCAAGACTCAGCAATGAAGAATTTACACACAGCACTTAAAATCAAAGCTTCATAAGCAAGCGATAACACCGCTTCTATAGCGTCAATACAAAGCCTTAAGCTTTCACGGACATCTGCTCTTGACGGAAGCAGAAGCAAGACTAAAGGCCTTATTGCACGGGCAAAATTTAGTGCAATTTTGGTTGCAGAAACCAGTTGCTGCAATTCATTCCCGCAAGTCAGGGAGCCCAGATGAGCATGCAGGGTTACCATAGTAAACAAACCCTGCTGTGTACACAAACGTCACCAGAGATTCACCGAATTGGCGGTTGCTAGAGCATGTAATTATAAATAGCATATCGTTGGTTGCTTATACCTCGTGTTTCTTCGGATCGGATTGATATTTATTTTATTTTCTACAATCAAATCAATTCCATATCGATATTCCATTTCACGGACATTTTGTTTTCGCACACGCTCATCCCTTTCACTACGAACGGTCATAGATATAGGAATCTCTAGATTGAGCATAACGAGAGAAAACTTGTTGCCTCCAAACGATAGCCATGATAATGGCATGCGCATGCGCAGAATGGCAATAACTTAAATTATAATGGTATTTCCAATCATTTTAGAACGATCTGTATTTTAAAAAGTACTCGTATCGAAATATTTTCCATCGAACTTATTTATTTTTCTGAAGTATTGCAACGAATGTTCTATTTTACATCGACGACAGCCATGATAGAGGCAGAAATCTGGTGCGTTTTTGGCAACAAAAAGCACACGATTAGGAACACTGGATGAGCAATCTGGGTATTCCTAAATCTGTGCGAACGGTATGGCTGACGCTGACTCTTCCGCCATCTTGTGTTGTGACATAGAAATAGGAAGCACTACGATTGGCTGGATTTCCAGCAACCTGCAATTTTTTTGCCTCTGAACGAAAAAGTTGGAGTTGACTATTCCCTAGGTAACCGAGGGAAATTTCAAGGAAAGAGGTTTCTGCAACTGATTGGACAACAGGAAACATGAAAAAAATATGTATTACTATAATGATGTACGTACTTGTATAACGTTGAAGTGGTTCAACACTAGAATGTGTATCGTTATGGGGCAGGAATATGAACACCCATGAGTGCAAGATTAGCCTTTAACAGCAATAAAAGCTCAAATATTAAAATATTCAATTTTAATAAAATATCTGTCTAAAATCCACCAAAAAAGAAGGGCACGTCAGTTTTGTTCGTTTAAGCAGATACGGATAAATGTCCTACTCACCTTTAGTTTGCAATTTTGCATTTCAAGTAAGTTTACTATAGTTACGAATTTTTGGGGTGATCTGCTCTTCAGGGGTAAAATTCGTATTCTACGCATCGAATAATTAAAGTGTGCATTTTGTTGCATGAAAATCGGTTAACTAGAATGCGAGATAGGGACCTTTGTGATTGCCATAGAAAAGCATGGGATTTAGTGGTTTCTCGCCAAATATTGGCGATATCACTTAGGTGACTTTAGTTTTAGGGACTTATTTTTGTAACACAAATTTGGCAATATTTTGCCAAAAACTCGACAAGATTCGTGACATTTGACACAACTTTACTAATGGGGCCAATAAATTTTGCTTTTCTGCATGCATGGGTATTAAACAACAACATTAATATTATGCAGTCCAAGGTGTGCGCCTGGTGGGGGATTATTCCAGAAATAGAATCTTATAGAAATTGCTCGAAAATTGGGAGACTATATAAGGATAGATCAGTTGTTCAGTTTTGGGTGAATGCTCATAGAAGTTCATTGCACTGAAATCCACATCACTCTGTGTTGATTTGCTGTGAAAAGCAGTTTCTTTGGATTATTTTCTGAAGCTTATTTCGAAAGCTATCTGTGATTTCTGTATTTTTGCGTTCTGTGAGCAGTTAAAATATATGTGGTAAAGAACAGTTGGACGATGACTGAATCACAGTTTGTTTGATGCAACAGCGGTTGTGCTCTGCCTCTGCCCACTATTATAAAGGAGGTTATTTTCTCAATTCTCCTCGAGTAACTGATATCAAGGTTAGGCAACAGCTAAAAATGATGCCAGCACAGGGGTTAATATCTTGCTTTAATATCTGTTTAAAAAATTCTTAATACATTGTTGAGAATGATAATAAATAAGCTAATTACAATCACTAATTTGATAAAATCCTATTCAGACTTTCCAAAGAACTTGATTTTTTTTATTTCCAAGATGTAATCCACTACCATTAAGTATACAATAAGCAAACATCCACCTTAAAAACCAAACGTCCTTCATACAACAAACACATATTTTGAACTTTACATATACTAAAGGACATCAAAAGAAGCAATATTCAGTCACAATAATAAAAACATCCTGAACAATCTATTTTTAGTGAGGTTCAAAACAATCTTAATCTATCTAGCATAAGAATGCAGCCTTGCTTGTATTTTTTTAATATTCTTAATTGCTGCTTTTGCATAAGAACTAGTAAAACCTGCAAAAATTGTTGGTATGAGTACAGAGTTTGTTTGTACAAAAATCAGAGACTTCGTCTTCTACCTTCTCTAAATATACAAAGCTGTCTGTTATTCCCTTGCATGTATTTAATACATTTTTCAATTATTAAAACTTATAAATTTATTTTAGCGAAGATACACTAATGTCACTCCAGTTAAGATATGATAGCACCTTAATCCTATGTTCAGGGCGCAGCATGTCCTTTTTGGACCTTGTGCCAATAAACACCAACCAACCAACCTATTGTTCAGGGATCCCGGATTCCGGTTCCATGGCACGTCCGTCAACCTAACCGTTTGGAATTTTCCAAACGGTTAGGGGTTCCAAACGGTTTTTGGTTTATTCCAAAACTTTGCGTAAATACGGGTTAGGACCCCTTAGAAAGACCCCCCCCCCGACGTAGGCCACCCCACCCATAGGCCCAGATCCCTTGTGCAGATAATTGGCCTTAATCCCACAACACACACACCCTATTGTTCAGATGCGATGTGCAACCTTCTCTATCCAAGCATATGTACATAAATTTACTTAACTACATTAATGCTACATTGTGATTTTATTTAGAAAGCATATCTCACAGTATGTGGATACTGAATTTTTAGGAATAGAGATCTGCACAGGCTCAATACACCTTGCCCAGTTCACCTTGAAACCATATTATAGTCATCTAAGCTCATCCTGACTTGTAACCAAAATGAGAAATTAAGAGGTGACAAACCCCAGCCTATTTAAAAATCACGGGCATAATCCTACCAACTAGTGCTGTGTACGTTTTTGACATCAATTTGGCATTCAGTAGATGCGAGTAATGACTCATGGTGGAGTAAGAGGAAAAGGACTGATGAGTTCGAAGCTGTTATGGGCCCATGACGTAGAATTGTTACGATATGTAATGTTTGTCCTGTAAACTGGAGACACACGTGTATTAGAATTTCAGTAATGTGTAGTGAATGAGTGAAAGTAGTCAGCAAAAGCATGGAATAAGCATGTCTTTGATTTCCCCTGAGAATTTGATTACGTTTCGCAGACTTAATTGTGAGTTACACTAGTTTCAGGAAATCGCCGCTAGAATAAATTTGCTGTGAATTTGGAATTTTTGTCGTGGTTTGAAGAGAGGTGGAGACGATGGAGTGAAGTATGATGTTTGTTGTTGACATACCAAGATAATGTTGTGGAACCCTTGCATATGTAGTATTGTTTTGTGGATGAATAATAAGGTTTTTTATCCTCAGAGAATAAATTTTTAGCACGAATATTGTAGTGAAATTTAGAATACTTATGATTGGAAGAAAGATGGAATTATTTGTTTTGCTCTTTGTTATTAACCAAGAAAATGTCGTGAAGAGGCTAAAATACGATATTGCATAAAGATGTGTGCCAAGGCCATTCAAAAAAAAAAAAGGATAAAGTGAAAATTTTGAGATAAGTGCTTCGGTTTATAGTTTACTGGTTGTTAAATTTTGTCAATACGTCACAGGTTGAGCATTTTCAGTAACTATGCAATGAGTTGCCAGATCCAGAGAAGTTTTTTACGTTAAAACAGACCACTGATTGCTGACTTTAGCATAGCTGTACAATGAAGTTAATAATGTTGTATTGTTTTTGGGGGATAATGTTTTTTACAAATCAAAAGCAGTAATTTTTATTTTAATTGTTTTAACCATTAATTATTTATTTTCTTAATACTTGTAATTAACTTGGAAGTTTAATTTAAATACCTTTTGTCAGGAGATATAATGGTCTGGATGACTCTTCTTCTATAACTCAATAGCTAACTTCTTTTAAATTACTACTAATTACCCTTTTTTTGTTGGGACCTTTTTTTTAAATAATTACCTTTTCTTTAAATTAATTCTGCCTTTGTTTGCCCGGTCTCCGGAGGTGTAATTTTAATTATCAGGTAAATTCTGTCGATTTTCTGCTGACTATTAAGTTTCCCTCTCTCTTCAATAGCCTAACTCATTTCTTGCAATATCTCTTGTTCATGTCCGGTTTTTAATTAGTTTTACTCTCTTCTAATTTAATTTTTATTCCAAATTTTACCCAGGGTTGTCTCGGACGATTAGCTATCTCCCGCTAAAATTTTAGGAAATTTAATAACGTTTTTTTAATGCCCTTTTGATCAATTTAGTTTTTTTCCCCATTTCAAGATGGCCGTTCTTGCCTGCGTTTCTTCTCGGCCAAGTTGGTTTCTTTCCCGCGTGCAGTGGTTGCTGGCCGCCATTTTCTGATTTTCTCGCTTCCTTCCCCCGTCGATCGAATGTTCTCGAAGTTTCCCGGCTGAGATGGCGCGCTCTGATTGGTCCCCGCGGCCGGCGTCTCTTCGAAGCTCCTCAAGCGTGGGGCGAAAAGCGTGATTCTGAGAGCTGGTGTGGTGCGGCTAGGACGTATTCTTGATCGGGTGACTACTCATCGCGCGTTTTAGGGGTCTAGCTCGGCTCATCCATTGGTCTTGCAACAAGCTAAGAATGTAAGGAATAAGTCGGTAGGCCAGAGGGCCTGATGAAATATTCGAATCACCAGATCAGCAGATTTTATTTTAACAAATGACAAAATTCCCGTTAATCGTTTGTTGTGGAGAGCGAGCGGACCCCCCAGATGCAGAATGACGCGCAGCTAGCGCCTTCACCATTTTTTTTTGGATCAGCGAGTGTCCTCTGCCCGGCCAGCCATGATCGAGTCAACTCAGCCACATCGGGAGATGACTGAATGCCCTGTCGAACGAGGTCCTCGGGAAAATCTTCTAGCACCAGCAGCTGAATCCCGGTAAGATCGTTGCCTTTTATTTCCATCTGCAAGGATCCGGCCCACCCAGGAAGTCGATTCACTATTCACCTAGCCACCATATTCACTACCGAATGAAGATCCCCCGAATTTTATTAATTTTTCATCTTTGAAAGAAAGGGGGGGGAATTGAAGACAACTGTAAAAAATGCTAAATTTCTTTTTTAACTTTGTGTGCCATTCTAATGTATTACTTCCAGTAACAATGTCTAAATCTTTTTTTTTGTTAAAATCATAATTGTGGATGCCATGTTGATTTCTGGTTTGGCCTAAGCTAATCTCTGTAATTGTTTGAGTTGTTCTGCACATCAATGTATTTTGCTGCACCCTTTGGTGTAAAAATTGCTAAGTTCCCTTTTTATTCATTTTGGTAACTATTTAAACTCGCCTGTTGGTTTGAAAAGGTGGGGTTTCAAGTTTCTGTTAAGGATTTTGTCCGGGATTTACATCAGATGCCTTGTATGGCTTGGGGAAGGTGGGGACTCGTTTGCCCAATTTTTTTTTTCTTTTTTTGATAGGATAAATATCTTTTTTATATTTTTTTTTTGCTGCAGCAGAGCCTTTTAACTTAAGTACTTGGATCCAATCGAGCTACTTTTGTCATGACAATTTTATTTAAGCATTTCCTTTTTCCTTTTTTTGTTTAATTTACAAGGGCTAATAATGGGAAATTAAAGCACTCTTATATTTTTTTTTGTTTTTTGAGCATAACTATCGCATGCTGTGATACCCCTGTACTGTGTTTTACTTTTATTTCTAAACTCTGATGTCGAGAGGCCACTAGCTGTTTACCCCTGTTGTTGTTAAATAAAATTTGTGATTTGGTGATCAAATGCAATGTCTCTGTGTTTATTTTACCACTTTTCTAACACACACTTCAGGCAAGGCTGAGATCATTGGGTTATTTTCTACACTATCGGTCACAACGCAATGGACAAAAATCAAAATTTTTTTTTAACTAAACTATATTTTCACGGCAGTAGTAAGTAGAATACTACAAAATGGTGCCGTGACCTCTCCTTGCCAATCTTGTGTGTGTTGAATAAGGTGAAATGGATACAGAAAACTTTCATTTTTTTTTATGCATTTACATATCTCTTTGTAACTGGGGACTGTCTTGAGAAGCTTACTGGGTGGTAAACTTTTATTTTGGGAGTTTCAAAATTTTCTTTTTCCTAAGTCCCAGTATGGCTCTAGATGTAGGTGCCAGAGCGGCGGCATTGCCAGGTCCGGCTTTTATCGGCATGCTCCCACCACTGTCTGGTAGCAACTGCTCAAATTTTTTTCATTCCCTTTCCCTAATTCAGCCCTTGGCGGCCTGGACGGATGACCAGGCCTTGGCAGTCGCAAAATTGAAAATGGAGGGTGCTGCTCTCCAATTCTACACATCTACCTTAGAGGCAATTGAGGGTCTTACGTTGAAAGAATACAAAGACCGCTTCATGGCACACTTTGCAGAAGCGGGATCCTTGGCCCAGGACATAGAAAAATTAACGTCCTGTAAGCAAAATTTTGGGGAGACAGTGCGTGATTACGCCACTAGACTGGAAGGAATTGCCCATAAGGCTCTCAAAAATCCCATAAATTCCTCGGACACGATACCTCAGAGCTTCTCACAGGAGATGCTCCTTTCACAATTCAAAGCGGGTCTTCTTCCAAACATTAAGGCCCAGGTCGTTGTTGTAGACCCTAAAACTTTTGTCGAGGCGGTACAGGTCGCGAAACGTGTGGAAGTGGCACTCCAATGCCACCTGTCAGACATAAATGCCGTAACGGCACGTTCCCAGATGGTGGAAGGCGACTTTGAGAGGCTCCTTAAGGCCACTACGGACTCATATGCAAAAAGCCTTGAATTGCTCACCAGCCAGATGGCTGCGATGCAGGCTCAGCTATCACAAATGCAGTCGCAGAGTTTTATCCCACAATCTTTTCCTCCGCAGCGACATTCCCAACCTGCCCGAACTCAACGTAACATAACTTGTTTTTATTCTGACCGCCCAGGACATTACGCGAGAGATTGTCGAAAAAAACAACGTGACCAGGCTGCTAGATCCCAACACAGGCCTCGTCAGGAAAATCAGACTCCTGCCAATGCTTCAGGCTCTGATCAGAGTGGGGTTAATGATGGAAATTTAAACTAAGTTTGGGGGAAGGTTGGTCTGGATCGCAACACTCCATTAATTCCCCGTTTGATCCCGCTGTGCAACCTGTAGTAAGTGTGTCGAGTTCTTTACCCATAGTTTCAGTTAATTTTGCCAATTTTAAGTTTCGTGCACTCATAGATTCTGGTGCCTGTGTTAATTTAATTTCTTCTAATGTTTTTAATATACTAATTAACTTTAAGGAATTTGATAGTTCTCACCTCTCTTTAAAGGCTCTCACGGGTTTTGACATAGTCACCCCAAAATTAATTCAAACTGAGTTGCACATTTGTAACACCCCGTTTTCATGTAATTTTTTGGTTGCTCAGAGTTGTCTTTCTCCTAACTTTGATGTCATTTTGGGACTTGATTTTCTAAAGACTTACAAATTTCATATCGATTGTGACAACTGTATTTTATTTAATGATGATATTAGAGTGGTCTGGACTCATGAACATCCCCCGTTTTCTCTGAATGCTGTCGTGCCAAGTGCACATGATGATGTTGATCCCGATGTTGACTTTTCTCTTTTTGGCAAGTTACCCGCTAAGATCATTTTACCCGCTTATTCTCAAAAGAGATTTTTTGTGACTATTCCAAACTGCGATCCCTCTTTCATTAATTCTACTGTAATAATTGAACCTAATCCCGATACAAATTTAACTTCCTTTCTTGTTGCCAATGCTATTTCCACCATCAATGATAATGGTCAGTGTTTAATTCAAGTTATTAATCTTACCCATGATTCCATTACCTTAAATAAGAATATGAAAATTGTTAATATTACCCCTATCCATTTAAATAAAGTTTCTGACGAAGTCAACTCGGTAGAACAACAAGCTGGTTCAGATGATTTTAGCCAGTGGGCTAAGGACATAGATTTATCCCATCTTGACGAATCTCAACGCAATGACATGATTGCTCTTTTGTCCAAATATAAGTCTGTTTTTTCATTAAACTCCTCCGACTTGGGCGCCTGCCCCATCATTCAACACCGTATACACCTTACAGATGACATTCCGGTTCGTTCTAAGCCCTATCGTGTCCCTTACCACCTCAAGCCTGAAATGAAGAGGCAGATTCAAACTCTTTTGGAGGCTGGCATTATCGAACCATCGACCAGCAGTTATGCTGCGCCAGTCCTTCTGGTCAAAAAAGCGGATGGATCATTTCGCCTGGTGGCCGATCTCCGTAAGCTTAATGCCAAGACCATACCAGATAATTTCCCCCTTCCGAATTTGCAAGAGATGATTGATTTTCTTTCTGGGGCTAAATTTTTCTCTTCCTTGGATTTGACGTCAGGTTTTCATCAAATGTTTATGCATCCAGACGATGCTCATCTCACAGGTATTACTACAGAGGAGGGCCTCTTTCACTTCAAACGGATGCCATTTGGCTTGCGAAACGCGAGTGCTAGTTTCCAACGATTAATGGGAGTGGTGCTGTCCGGACTATCCAATTTCCAAATCGGGGTTTATATTGATGATGTGGTTGTGGCATCAACTACCTTTGAAGATCATCTGTCTAGGCTCGAGCTCGTTTTTCAGCGTCTAACTGATGCAAACCTAAAACTTAAACCCAAAAAGTGTGCTTTGGCAAAAAGTGAAATTACGTATTTAGGACATAGGGTAACGGAGGGTAAGGTAATGCCAGATCCTAATAACATCAAATCTATTCTCAATGCTGCTGTTCCAAAAACCCGAAAACAAGTTCGCTCATTTTTAGGCCTGACTGGTTTTTATAGAAAGTTTATCAATAATTATTCCTTAAAAGCTCTCCCTTTAACTAATTTAACTAAAGACTCTGTAAAATTTTCCTGGGGGGATCTCGAACAAGATGCCTTTGACCAACTTAAGTCGGATTTAACGAAAGAGCCTTGCTTAAAATTACCAGATTTCAATAAGCCCTTTTCTATCTGTACTGACGCGAGCAAGTTCGCCATGGGCGCTGTGCTCACACAAGAGGATGAAGCCGGTTTTCCGCACCCAGTCTGTTTTGCTTCCAAAAAATTTTCGGCCGCTGAAATAAATTATTCTGTTGTGGAGAAGGAAGCCCTTGCCGTGGTTTTTGGTATTAATCAATTTAAACAGTATATTTATGGCACTCATGTAACTATTTTTTCTGACCAACAGTCACTTTCGCAACTTTTTAAATTGAAGGATCCCACCTCTCGCATAGCTCGTTGGATTATGACGTTACAACAATATGACTATACTATTGTACACAAACCTGGACGGTTAAATTTAATGGCAGACTTTCTTTCTAGAGAAGTTAACGTTGTTGATAATGTTCCATTTAAGTGTGAAATTTTACCTTTGCCTAACCAGGACTTAATTAAATTACAACAGGAAGACTCTTTTTGCCAAAAGATGGCGAGTAATATTTCGCAAGATCCTTTTTTCATTCATAAGTCAAATAAATTTTTTTTTCAACAAAATATTCTTGTTTGCCAATCTACTGATGCAAATTTTTCCAATATTCGACTTGTTGTCCCTCACTCTCTTGTTCAGAAAGTTCTTCAAGCCTGCCATGACAACAGAACTGTTGCACATCCAGGTCTTTCTCGAACATTGCATCGGGTTAGGCAAAATTTTTTTTTGGGTAGGTCTGTACCGTAATGTAAAAAATTATGTGATGTCTTGCCATTCTTGTTTACAAAGACGTGGTTTCAAAAAAGGTCAAAAAGCACCCATCCAGGAGATCCCCACTGTTGATAGACCTTTCCAGAAGTGTGCGATTGATGCGGTTGGTCCCTTCATTACCTCTAAACATGGAAACAAATTTTTAATTGTAATTACAGATTATTTTACTAGATTTCCAGAAGCTTACCCTGTTAAAGACATACAAAGTGCCACTGTAGCTAGGGTTTTGGTGGACTTTATTTCGAGACATGGCATCATGGAAGTTCTGTATTCAGACAGGGGGTCCAATTTTCTGTCGCAGGCAATGGAGGAAGTCTATAAGGTCTTAGGAATCAAGAAAATGCACACGGTGGCCTATAATCCGCAAGGCAACGGGGTCGTTGAACGGTTGAACAAGGTTTTAGTAGACTCCTTAAGTCATTTGGTTAGTGAAACTCAGGAGGATTGGTGCGAACAGGTTCCTTTTGCTTTGCTGGCCTTTCGCACTGCCTACCACAGAACTATTCAAAACACTCCTGCTTTTCTCACCTATGGTAGAGATCTGGTGTTGCCTTATGACCTGATTTTTTCATCAAAATTCAGGGCATATGCCGACACTAGATCCTATGCTCAGGAAATTGTCACCAATCTCCAGAACACTTTTCCAATAATTAAAGATCGCCTTGAAGTTGCCTCTCATAACCAAGCTAACTCTGCTCCTACAAAATTTAACTTAAAAGACATTAAAGTTGGTGACACTGTCTTCTTACACACACCTGCACATAAACCTAATTTGTCGAAAAAGCTTTGTAAATTTAATAAGGGTCCCTATCGCGTTTTAAAGCAATGTTCTCCTGTTTTATTTTTGATTTCTCTTTTAACTAACCCTTCAGATGTTCAAAAGGTACATGTCAATAGAATTTTTAAAGTTGTTGATAGAGATGTTTTTCCTACGAGTAATAACAACTTGCCACACACTCCTGAGTCTGTTTTACCTGAGTCTACCCCTTCGTCTTCAACTGAGGATTGGGAAGCGAAGATGTTGAAAGAGTACCCAAACCCCTTTCTTCCTTATGATCCCACTTGGGATGACAGTTTTGGTAGTTTTCAAGCTTCTCCTATGCTGCCTGTTGTAGCCCTGTCTGATGCAGAACCTGTTACTGATTTTTTTAGAGATACTGTTGTGTCCCCTGTTTCCTTTTTAAGTTCAAATGGTGATGATATTGAAGCCGCAACCCCATCTTCGATTTCTCCAGGCCTGTCTAGCTCCACTAGTAGTCATGGGTATAATCTTAGGCCACGTGATCAATTTGGCTTTGTACTTAAAAAGTAGTGCTGGGTCCTTTATTTGCGAATCATTTTTTCCCTTTTGAATTTAGGTGTCATTTTAGTATTGTATTTTTTTTTAGTGTTTGCATTTGTGTTTACCTTTTTCGTTTACTTTTAGTTTCTTGTGGGTGGGTTGTTTTGTTTACTTGTTTGTTGGTATCAATCAAATTTTACCTGCACAATCTGTGTTATATGTTGTTACATTTTCATACAAGTTCCTATTGAAGTAAATATTTTGTTTTGGTTTGATGATTTTGTGTAAGTGTTATAATCTGATGTAGTACCCTTTTGGTAGTACAAATTGTGTATGGCTAAGGGCCATTGCAATAATTCATGTGATATTTTTTTTTTTTTTTACCTTTTATTACTGTCTAACCACATGAAAGTTTTCGTAAAATACTTTTACCTGATTATGTCAAACAAAAACTTGTACTGGAATTGTCAATTCAGTGCAGAGATTTCTGGGTTCAAACTTTTGTTCTCTCTGTAATGGCTTGAGGAAAATTTTAAAGTTGTTAACTTTGCTGGTGTAGACAATCCCAGGGCCTTTATCTAAGAAACTTAGGGTTCAAAAATTTTTTTTTTCTCACTTTGTTTACAATAAGTAATTCCTTTTGTTACTACCAACCTTCTGGTTACCTTTTGTTATATGGGGGGGGGGGGTGTTTGCTTTAAGTTATTCATGCTGGTTTGGGCTGTTTTCTTAAAATGACCTTGTTTTGTTTTGTTTTCCTCTTTGGAGAAAATGATTAGTGTCCAGATGTGTTTCTAGAGCCTTCTTGGTCAATTGAATTAACCTCCATGTTTGGTGGTAATTGATCTTGGGTCACAATTGGGCTGGTGTTTAGCCTGTTGTACTCAGACCAATTGCTGCTGGATGTGAGGTTATTCAGGGATCATTTCTCTCCTGTCTCCTAATGTTTTTACCAACTTAACCTCTAAATTAATGCATTAATTGGTTTTTTTTTCATTCTCTACAAATTTGGGATTGTCATGCCCCTGTCAAATTTTTTTTTTCTCAGCTTTCTTTGAAAGGGGGGTGGTTCAACATCCTAGGTACTTGTCCGCCCTTGCCTGCTAGTGGTCTTGTATTCAATACATGACACTGACTAGCCTTTTATTTACTTTTGGAAATCTCTGAACTGATTTTTACCCACGCTTGTGACAACAAACTCCACGTAGTGACTACTTATACGAGGACTTTACAAAATTTTGCTACTGACCACTTCCTTGGACTCTAAATCATCATGGTCAGTATTGCGTATTACCCTTTTGTACCAAAGATTTTTTTTACCTTTTTGTCTTCGTTTAATGTTGTTCTGTCATGTTTTATGTCGTACTACATATATACTGTATGTTTTTGTTGTGAAGGAATGTGCAGGTAAAACTTTGCCTTTTGATTGATTTTTTCTTTATGGAATATGTAGGTATAGGGTTGAAATTTTTTTTATGTGTCCTGCCTTGGGACACGGGCTCTTGATGTTTATTTGAGGTATTTTGCATTATGCAAATTTTTTTTTTCTGGCTGCCATGGCTGGTCTTCCCCAGGTTTAGTTGTCAAAATGGTATTATACGCTGCTTCTCAAGACGTTTCACCAGTGTGTTCCTGGCTTCTCAACGAAAAATTTTTTACTTCGTAAAAAATTTTTTGGGGGAGAAGGAAGGATAATATGTTGTATTGTTTTTGGGGGATAATGTTTTTTACAAATCAAAAGCAGTAATTTTTATTTTAATTGTTTTAACCATTAATTATTTATTTTCTTAATACTTGTAATTAACTTGGAAGTTTAATTTAAATACCTTTTGTCAGGAGATATAATGGTCTGGATGACTCTTCTTCTATAACTCAATAGCTAACTTCTTTTAAATTACTACTAATTACCCTTTTTTTGTTGGGACCTTTTTTTTAAATAATTACCTTTTCTTTAAATTAATTCTGCCTTTGTTTGCCCGGTCTCCGGAGGTGTAATTTTAATTATCAGGTAAATTCTGTCGATTTTCTGCTGACTATTAAGTTTCCCTCTCTCTTCAATAGCCTAACTCATTTCTTGCAATATCTCTTGTTCATGTCCGGTTTTTAATTAGTTTTACTCTCTTCTAATTTAATTTTTATTCCAAATTTTACCCAGGGTTGTCTCGGACGATTAGCTATCTCCCGCTAAAATTTTAGGAAATTTAATAACGTTTTTTTAGTGCCCTTTTGATCAATTTAGTTTTTCTCCCATTTCAAGATGGCCGTTCTTGCCTGTGTTTCTTCTCGGCCAAGTTCGTTTCCTTCCCGCGTGCAGTAGTTGCTGGCCGCCATTTTCTGATTTTCTCGCTTCCTTCCCCCGTCGATCGAATGTTCTCGAAGTTTCCCGGCTGAGATGGCGCGCTCTGATTGGTCCCCGCGGCCGGCGTCTCTTCGAAGCTCCTCAAGCGTGGGGCAGAAAAGCGTCATTTCTGAGAGCTGGTGTGGTGCGGCTAGGACGTATTCTTGATCGGGTGACTACTCATCGCGCGTTTTAGGGGTCTAGCTCGGCTCATCCATTGGTCTTGCAACAAGCTAAGAATGTAAGGAATAAGTCGGTAGGCCAGAGGGCCTGATGAAATATTCGAATCACCAGATCAGCAGATTTTATTTTAACAAATGACAAAATTCCCGTTAATCGTTTGTTGTGGAGAGCGAGCGGACCCCCCAGATGCAGAATGACGCGCAGCTAGCGCCTTCACCATTTTTTTTTGGATCAGCGAGTGTCCCCTGCCCGGCCAGCCATGATCGAGTCAACTCAGCCACATCGGGAGATGACTGAATGCCCTGTCGAACGAGGTCCTCGGGAAAATCTTCTAGCACCAGCAGCTGAATCCCGGTTAGATCGTTGCCTTTTATTTCCATCTGCAAGGATCCGGCCCACCCAGGAAGTCGATTCACTATTCACCTAGCCACCATATTCACTACCGATTGAAGATCCCCCGAATTTTATTAATTTTTCATCTTTGAAAGAAAGGGGGGGAATTAAAGACAACTGTAAAAAATGCTAAATTTCTTTTTTAACTTTGTGTGCCATTCTAATGTATTACTTCCAGTAACAATGTCTAAATCTTTTTTTTGTTAAAATCATAATTGTGGATGCCATGTTGATTTCTGGTTTGGCCTAAGCTAATCTCTGTAATTGTTTGAGTTGTTCTGCACATCAATGTATTTTGCTGCACCCTTTGGTGTAAAAATTGCTAAGTTCCCTTTTTATTCATTTTGGTAACTATTTAAACTCGCCTGTTGGATTGAAAAAGGTGGGGTTTCAAGTTTCTGTTAAGGATTTTGTCCGGGATTTACATCAGATGCCTTGTATGGCTTGGGGAAGGTGGGGACTTGTTTGCCCAATTTACTTTTTTTACTTTTTTTGATAGGATAAATATCTTTTTTATATTTTTTTTTGCTGCAGCAGAGCCTTTTAACTTAAGTACTTGGATCCAATCGAGCTACTCTTGTCATGACAACTTTATTTAAGCATTTCCTTTTTTCCTTTTTTTTCTGTTAATTTACAAGGGCTAATAATTGGGTAATTAAAGCACTCTTATATTTTTTTTTGTTTTTTGAGCATAACTATCGCATGCTGTGATACCCCTGTACTGTGTTTTACTTTTATTTCTAAACTCTGATGTCGAGAGGCCACTAGCTGTTTACCCCTGTTGTTGTTAAATAAAATTTGTGATTTGGTGATCAAATGCAATGTCTCTGTGTTTATTTTACCACTTTTCTAACACACACTTCAGGCAAGGCTGAGATCATTGGGTTATTTTCTACACTATCGGTCACAACGCAATGGACAAAAATCAAAATTTTTTTTTAACTAAACTATATTTTCACGGCAGTAGTAAGTAGAATACTACAATAAATCAAGTGAAGTATTATTTTTTTTAAGTTAAATATGGGTCACAGTTTGTCAATTTTAGATTAACTGTACAGCAAGTTGCTGAATACACCAAACTCTTTTAGATTAACCCCTTACCGGATTTACCAGAGCTCAAAACGTTCAATTCTGGATCCCGAGTGTAGCTTGGGCAGTAGGAAATTTTCAAATTTTTGCATAATCCAGTGATGCTACAGCGGTTTAGGCCTTTCGTATCAGACAAAATCAACTTTTGTATCAGTTTTGCAGACTTTCGTATCACAAAACTACTTTTGTATCAGTTTTGCATACTTTTGCAAATTTTTGTGTTTAAAAAGAAAATTCTATACTTATCAATTTTGCAAGCTTTTGCATCGCTTACATATTATGTACAATGCCCTCCTCTCCCCTTCCCCCTCAAAAAAGGTAAAATGAAAAATATTGTTATCAGTAAAGCTGATTATTATATATATATACTTTTTTTTTTAAGTGGGCTATTTCAAATCGGTTATACTGGTGTTTAAATTTGTTTGATTATTGGGTTGTATTTAAAAGTATTGACATTAGCATTATAGTACTACCTTTTTTTTTTTTTTTTTTTTTTTTTTTTTACAAGCCAGGAGCTATGCATAAGTAATTTAACAAATAATTTAATAATAATATATTTTAAGAAAATCTTTTCAAAAGGCTACAACTTTTCAGGCTACAATTTTTCAACTTTTCACAAGGCAGCAATTTTCTAAGAAAGTAAAATAATCTTTTGTCCATAATATGGAAAAACCAGACGTCCGGAATAAAGGCGCACCCCAAAATCTGACAATTGGGAATCTTTAGTTTATACTTACCATTATATTCATGATTTATTTATACACTTATGTAACTAAAAATTGTAATTAAAATCATTATTATATCATAAGTATAATCTAATTACGATTAATAAACATTTTGTTTAATTTATCTACCTATTATTGTGCTGATAACCGACCCCCATACCCGGAAAATATAAAAGAAAGAAACTGTTGCTTGTGCTATTGTCCCGGAATCGCGAGGTCAGGACGATTCCCCTCTCCTTTGTCATGTGTCACGTGACGCTACGCATACTCCACTTTCATATAAATAAAATTAAGTTTAACACATGGAAAAAAATAAGTACTTTCTATGAAC
This sequence comes from Cheiracanthium punctorium, assembly GCA_038373885.1. Lineage (NCBI taxonomy): Eukaryota > Metazoa > Arthropoda > Arachnida > Araneae > Cheiracanthiidae > Cheiracanthium > Cheiracanthium punctorium. The sequence goes on along the minus strand of JAWZYV010003197.1, from coordinate 159,765 downwards.
TCTACATCCGAAATTAGCAAATGGTTAAGTCCTTAAAAAAATCCTATTCAAGCCCTTTTTAAATTGCGTAGTAAGCAGGTGAATGTCATGTTGGACTATTCAATATCATAATCTAGTTTTCGAGTTAGTATTAGAATGATTTTAACATATTAAATGTTAATATTGAATTTTAATATTAACTTTATAACATAAGTTTTAGGTCTAGGTTTTTCGATGCGATGGTTAAATATGGTTTAAAATGTCATGCGTCGAAAATCTGCCAACCATGTCTCTAACCAACGTCAACTGAATCCGTATCAAGAATTTCAAATTTTGAAAAGCAAAAATATTTTTTAACAATGCAATTTTTAGTTTCCTTCGAAGACTCCGAACGCGTGTCATAACCATAGATTAGGAATAACTATTACTATATCTATGGTCATAACGAACACGGTGATGGCGTCGAAGGTTCGCTGTCACTAGGTTAATTTAAGTTTATGGAATTGCCGATTTTTGAATAGCTGTTGAAATCTTTCCTTAGTTAAGGCATAAGCGAAGAAAAAAAACTACTTTCACTGAGCTTTGTATATACATGTGTTGAACTTAAAAGAAAATTACATTAGTTTACGCGTTTTGTTCATTGTTTAGATCATTTTTTTCTTTCAGCAACTGGGTTTTTCTGCATCATATCCAGGGCGACGAGGCAAAAACTGCAAATTCATGACTTGTTTTAAAATATCAATAATAAAAAACTTTGTAAAGTAACACCTACTTCAACGGCCATGCAGCTGTTTCGAGCAAAAACTTTTTGCCCTTCCTCAGTGACAATACTTAGGATTGTCACTGAGGAAAGGGCAAAAAGTTTTTGTTTTTATTGTAGGATTAAGGCCAATTATCTACACTAGCGATCTAGGCCTGGGTGGAGTGACCTCCGCGGGGGTCTTAACCCGTATTGATGCTAAGTTTCGGGGAAAACTTCGAGCGGTTTGGTCGCCAGACGCGACCTGGTTTCGATCAGGCACCTTCCGTCTCCCAGTACAGTACTCAATGCACTATGCCATTGGTGGGAAGCAAAAAATTTTTGCTCAAACAGCTGTATGGCCGTTGAAGTAAACTTTATGGTGTTATTTTATAAAGTTTTTTTTTATTATTTTATGTTTTAAACACACGTTATTTTGAGTGATTTTGTTGGTTTAAAATAGTTCATATAATGATTTTACTTTTTTTTTTTTTTTTTTTTTTTTTCATTAGAGCTTTCATTTAATTTCCGTTTTCCGTATAGTGAATTATTTTTTGAGGTTATTCAAAATACAACGAGAAAAAATTACTTTTTTCTTTGTTTTAAAAAGGAGAAATTTATTTTGAAAACCATTCATTTAAAGCGTTTTTTGAACCTTGAAAAAAAGAAAAAAAGAAAGCTAATTTAACTGTTACATATATTATCTAGCCGCCTCTTCTCCCCGCCCCCCAATTTCTTTTTCGCACTACGCTTATTGTCCCACAAAAAATGTTTGATGATTTAAAAGTATAAATAGCGTTTAGAGCTATTCAGAAATATAGGAGTGTTTAGGTCATTAGCGATTTTATTTTTGTTGTCTGATTTATATCAGCTCTAAACTATGGGATGTTTTATCTGTTTATTCTTTTGATGGAACATCTGCCTCATTCTGAATGCATATCATTTACCAAACAGAGTAAAGAGGCAGGATGTTTTGACGGCTTTTGATACCTTATTTACAGGAATAATAAAGTGCTTTGTAGAGGAAAATTTTTCTAAATCATTTTCTTTTTTTATTTTGTTTGTTTATTGTTTTTATTTTACTATTATTAATTCTACACTTGCTTTTAAAACGATGAAGTGATAATGTTTGGATTTGCTGATTTTGGGAGAGATGAGTTTCGGACTGTATTAGAGGTGGGGAAAACCGTTATTTTCAAAGAACAGTTGTTCACCGTTCCCGTTCTTTTTAAAAGAACAGTTCTTTTTCCTGTTCTTTTGAGAACAGATTCTTTGATTTATGGTAGCTTTATTATGACTATTTTATTCAATTTAAAAATGACAATATACGTCTTTTTAACATGTACTATACTTTAGTACAATTGTAAAGCCCGCAGTGGTCTGGGCACTAAACTCCGTTCCCATAAGAACACGAAAAGTGAAGCAACTATCCGGATTGACCAGTGCTTGGGAGGGTCAACTTCCTCTCGGCTCGACTGCTGTGGGACCGTGTGCCCTAATGGGAACTGGTGCACGTAAAATCCGTCGTGGCTTCAATGTCCTCCAAATTGTTAAACGATACCTCTGGGGGTGCCGATTTCAGGGGGTGGGTCCCTCCTCTGGAATTGGTTCAAAATTAGGGGACCCCAAGCTGAGTCGCAGTTCCTCCCACTGGGGCACATTAAAATGCAAGCAACCCCTTCCGCCCATCGCCTGCCTATTTGAGGGATCTGGCACCGCCCCGCGGGTTGCCAGAAGGCATTAGCAACAACAACAATTGTAAAATGTTTTAAAAAAAACTTTGCAACCAACATTCTGGCTTTCTTCAATCAAGTATGTCAACAGTAATTTTTTGTAAAAATATTTTAATTATATTAACGTTCTATAATATACTGTTAAATATGCACATCTTTTTAAAATCAAAATTCTTTCCGATGCTTTTTATTTACTTTTGTTATCCTTACTCATAGCACGTATGTAAAAATAAATGGAAAAACTGAAATTCTAGAGAGAATTATTTAGGCCAGGCTTAATTTTCGATTACTTACCTGAGTAATACAATATTGCTTACATTAGTAAACAATATTTGATTCTGAAAGCTCCTAAAATGACATAATATTCATAACTGTTTGATTAGACTTGACGGTATTTTAATTAAATATAATGAAACACTATAGAAGAGCTAAAGAACTGGTATACTTCATCTGTGTCGCTTTCATTAATTTAAAATCCGTATTTAGTAAAAGACAATATTACAAAATCTTCATTTTTTAAACATTAATTTACTTGAACTGAATATAAATTTAAGTACAGAAATGGCTGATTCAATATACACGATATAGATATATGATTGTATATACCTCATACACAGCATGATAAACAATATTAGATTCACTTAAAAAATATAAACTACAAATTTTTGTTCATTTTTGACTGGATTAATTTATTTAGATAACTGTTATCATTATTTACAAGACATAAAAATGATCCAACCACAGAAGTGTTTATTCAACGATTCGATGAACAATATTCCAAGATGCTAATGCAATAGCTAAATCTAAACAAAGAGAAAATCAATTCCAACGAAACACCAGTTTTGTTTTTGTTTTTTCTGCTTCAGCACTACTACAGCAGACCGCCGAAGCTGATAATCTGCGATGAATTTCCCCCCTTTCCTAGTCTTATTCTCAGTCCACACCATAAATTTCATGATAAAGCGAACGGAAGATGCACTTTTCAACACCCCCACTTGGAATACATTCGGGAAAGCTTCCACCCTATAGTCAAAGTCGTAACCCCTGGAGGAGCGAAAGGGGGGAGGGGGGGTTGTAGGACCGCTGGAGAGGGAGTACCCCCTTTAAAGCCGTACCCAGGGGTCTGGTCCACCACACCCCCGAAATTTAAACTTTTGTTAACAAACTAATAAAGATGAAGTCTGTGAAAAATTAAACCTTTCTTTCGTTTGGTATTCCTCCGAAATTTTTGTCTGGATAAATTTTTTTGTGGATACGGCTCTGACCCCTTGTAGCCGAGGAGGTGAATCAGGAAGTCTGCTCCCCCCATCCCCAATTTAAAATGTTTTTAACAAAATAATAATTATGAAATCATCTATTAATTATGAAAAATTCACCCTTTTCCGCCGTTCGGTCCGCTTCTTTACCTTAAAAAAATTTTATTGTTGCAGGTCTACACTCCAAAAGGTTATGGATCCGGCTCGAATAATAATAATAATAATATAAAAACATCCATTCTTTGGCTGCGACTACAAATAAAAATATATGTCTCGGGCTCCAGCTTAAAAGATATGGCTTTGGTTCCAATGACAAACATTTTTAGCTCTAAAGTTTAGACTCTAACTCAAAATATTAAATAAATCCATCTCAAGTTTTAAAAAATTCATTGTGTAGCCTTCAGGTTAAAAACATACGGCATGGACCTGCACATTTCCAGTGGGGGCCCACGAAAGAGTCGATACACTCTTAGAGCTTAAAAAGAAAAAAAGAGTAAAGTTTCAGCTTAAAAAGTACATACTCCAGCTTAAAAATTAAAGACTCTGTTTAAAAAGCTGTTAAGTATCAGGCTCCAGATTAAAAATAATACACGTGTATAAATATGTCGATTGCTTCAACTACGATTTAAGAAAATGAATACGACTTTGGCATATAAAATTACATGGCTCCGAAAATCCAGATTAAATGGCTTCCGACCAGGGCCATACCTAGAAAATAATTTCGGAGTCGGGGAGCATGGTATATCGGGATAAAATTTTCAGGATATATCCCCCACACCCAATTGCTGTCTAATTTAGCAAGATTAATTTTTTTTTAGTATTGCACAAACATTTCGGTCATTTATACATCACTGCATTTCATACCCCTCACCATGGGCGCCGGCAGAATATTACCCAAGGGGGGGGGGCAAAGACTACTTCAACGTATAGTTACCATGTTGGAAAGAGCAAAAAAGCAAAGGATAACACTGCATACAAAAATCCAGGGGGGAGGGGGCATTGCCCCCCCCCTTGCCCTATGCTGCCGGCACACATGCCCCTCACCATCCCCACACAGAAAAAAATTTCTGGCTACGTCCCTGTATAAATACACCATGTACATATAATGTAATAACTTCGGGAGAGCGGCGTCCGAGCTCATAACCACCCCCCCGTCTAAGTACGGCCTTGCTTCTGACTCCAAGTCTACAACTTTGACCCTAGCTCAGAACTTAATTAAAGCAAAAGAACAGGGAACAGATCAATGAAAGAACACCTTTCACCGAAGAACAGTTCATTTAACCTGTTCAGCAAGAGAATGCCTTTTACCCTGTTCCCGGAAAGAACACCTCTTAGCTCTCCATTCTGGAAAAGAAGACCAGCTCAGGAAAAGAACGCTGAACTAGGTGTTCCCGCTCACTGCTCGGAGAACTCCTCCAGTCGTGATCAAAGAACGTGTTCTTTTTCAGCCAATAGGAGAGGCTGCTCCAGAACAGGTTCTTTTTCAGCCAATAAGAGATGGCTAAGAGCATATGAAGCGAAGGCGCGTTTTATATGGAGATAGTGTAATGCTTATATTATTGTTTGACGTTGATAAAATATTTTTTTTCGATTTGTTTGTGTTTCAGACTATCGTTTTCTTTATTATTAAATTTTTTACTTTGATTGAAACTGAGTAGTTTGGCTGGAATAATAAAAATTGACGAATTGTTTTCCTGTGAGTGCATTTCGTATTGAACATATAAGAAAGCTTCTTATTCTTTGCCCGGGTCCACTTTAAAATTATGGTAGGTTGGGTTAAAAGTTCTATCCCCCCCCCCCCTCAGATAATCATCTTCGTTATCATTATTTCTCAAAATAACTAAGATTCCACTATTAGAGTTTGATAAAGCTAAAATTGTGAACTTATGTCCCCACCATCAGATACGTAGCCAATGTGGGGGAGGTCTGCCCCCCCCCCAGAATTTAAATTTTTCTTAGCAAAAAAATATTAATTGTGCCTTTCAATGAGAAATTTCACCTTTAAGGCATTTTCCAAAATTTCTCTTTTCAACACACTTGCCTGCCATAAAAGGACCTTAATGAACTGAGAACATGTTTTTGCCGTGATCACTGAACAGGGTGTTCCTGTTCTTTCTTGAGAACAGGTTCAAAAGAACAGGGTGTTCATTCTTTCCCCATCTCTAGACTGTACACGCTTTCTGATATGAAAAAGAACAGTGGTCTGGTGAAAACGTGAAAGTGATACATTAGTATGTAATTTTTGGTTTTATTTACTTTTTTGGACCCTGGGACAGCACGGATTTGGAGCAGAATTTGTTAAAAATTATACTTTTTTTATCAGGAAATAACAAGAGATTCTTTTGGCGCAGAGACCTTCAAAAATATGCTTTTTGTATCAGGGTGTATCAAAAGATTTCGTTTGGCGTAACTGGCACAGCCGTAGCATCCCTGCATAATCTTTCCTGCATTTTGCTTTCACTTTTATTTACTTTTCTGCCCACTAGATGGTAGAACTATACACGATTTAGGAAATCCTCTGAGAATACACTGCCTACCAATAAGTATTTGGACACCTATGCAAATGACGATATCTGAGGTCCTGAGGTACGTCACGGCCTCCGCCGGTATATATCATGTAGGAAACAGCATCGGCATTAGTCGCATGCAAGATGCCGCGCAGTTCGGAGCTCTCTGATTTCGAGAAAGGTATAATTATCGAACATCACAAATGTAGCCGATCCTTAAGGGACATATCTAGCGATCTGAAGTACCCAAAATCGACAGTGGCCTATGTGATTAAGAAGTGGAAGGTGAGCGGTGATTGTCGGAATGTGCCCCGAGTCGGGCACATTCCGACCAACAAAAGACAGACCAACAAAACTGGGAGATAGAGACCGACGAGTGCTGTCCAGAGAAATTTGGAAGAACCACACCCAATCGATGGCCCTCATCCGCGAGGAGTTTCAACAGGCATTCGGGAGTATTGTTTCAATGAATACCATCTGTAAGGAAGCACATCTGCTTGGTTTTCATGGTTGTGCTGCTGCCCATAAGCCTTTGATCACTAAGTCCAACTGCGCTGCTCGGTTAATGTGGTGCAAAGCACATCGAAATGGGACTGCACATCAGTGGAAACAGGTTCTTTGGAGTGACGAATCACGGTTTACCCTTTACCGTTCGGATGGCAGGGTCTGGGTCTGGCGTCTGCCTGGAGAATGTCTCCTGCCAGAATGCATTGTGCCAACAGTCAAGTTTGGCGGAGGTAGAATTATGGTCTGGGGGTGTTTCTCCTGGTATGGACCCCAGTCCATATGGTATGGACCCCAGGTACCATACCATCTCCTGGTATGGACCCCAGTCCATGGACCCTTGGTCCCCATTCATGGTAAGCTCAACGCCGATGCCTACTGCACTATTTTGGATGACAATGTGCATCCTACTTTGTAGCAGTTTTACGGGTTGGATCCCTATTACTTTCAGGACAACAATGCCAGTTGTCATGCTTCGAGGTTAACCAAGGCTTGGTATTGTGCCAATGGAGTTCATCGAATGGACTGGCCTGCCCAGAGCCCAGACCTGAACCCTATCGAGAACCTCTGAGACGAGTTGGATTGCCAAATTAAGGGGTGCACTACCCGTCCAAAATTGGTGAAGGAACTTCTATGTATACTCCAAGCCGAGTGGAAGACAATACCACTAGCTGTAATACAAAGACTTGTGGAAAGTATGCCCCGGAGGGTTTACGCTGTAATTGCCTCTCGTGGAGGCTCTACCAACTATTGATTTTGAATAAAGTTAGTTTTTCTTTTCTATCACAGGTGTCCAAATACTTATTGGTAGTGTGTGTGTTAGTATGTTTAAAAATGTATGTATATCAAAATATGCATTTAAAAAAATTGACATTTTTTGACCCTCCAATTCGAACAAAATTGAACCGGCAAGGGTTTAAAAATGGACCACTGGTAGAAGAATTTTGAGTTGTTTTGCAGTGAGTTTGATGTTTTTTTCTGAGTGAGTTTGATGTTAGTGTAATTTTTGTGCAACGTAATTTAGTTGTTAAAATTATTTCAGTCTGCTTTGTTGACCGTCACCAAGTTTCCATGGGGTTAGCACTGACTCCTATAAAATTACCAAATCAATTTAAGGTCCTGCATAGCCCATAACCAGAAAAAAAGTTATGGGAGGTATTGGCTAGTTTAAAAATAAGGATTTGACTCATTTCTACCCAGACCATTACAATCACATTTTCCAATTTTTGATGATGCCTGCAAGAATGCATTAATTGTATAAACAGCTGATATATTTTCTTTATGTATATATACATATAAATGAAAATTTCACAGGTGTACTTTTATAACATCAAAAACTTATGTGGAAATAAGATTTATTACTAATAAAGATAAGAAAATTGAACAACACTTTGTGACCAGAAGCGAGAATGCTAATATTTGGGTGCCCTATATATAGGAAACTGAGAAGTGGGACTGGCTGGCTACAGAAATTTAGCAAAAAAGTTTCCTGATTTTTCCTTGATCTTTGCGCACCCAACGATGATCAAAATTACTGTGACAGTAGAAAACTCCACAGTCCGACAAGGATCACAATAACCACAAAATTCTACCCTCTTGGGAAAAAGGGCAATCCCTGATCAACCACTAGGGAATAGGGAGAATAGTAACCTTAAACCTGTGGTCCCGAACAAAGAATGAATTTAAAAAAAAAAAAAAAACACTCAAAATACTGGTGTTAAATGATAAAATAAATAAAAACTTTGTGAAAAAAAAACACATAAAATGTTACATATAAGATAAGTAACATTTTATGTGTGTTTGTTTCACAAAGTTTTTATTTATTTTAAAGAATGATTTTGTCCAAATTACAGGTATTACTAAGCAACAGGATTTACTGACTCGAAATAACAGATCGTTACTTATGAATATGACTCACTGAAAACTGGATTGCCCAGATGCAGAAGTTTTGACCCAAAAAGAGTGTTTTCTATGTACCTGATTGATTCACACAGGGGCTGCTTGGTCCTCCCCCCCTGAAAACGTAAAAAAGGCACCCCTTTTATGCTCTAGATAAAAAAATTTCTCAGCTTTTGAGTTTGAAATGGTGCCTTTTTGAAGATGGAACCCAAATGCGGGGCTTACCTTGCTTACTGTGTCGGGCCGCCGCTGGATTCCCATAACTATATGATTTGTATGTCTGGTTTCATGTATGATACTTAGCTTAGTACAGGTCTGAATACATGCAGTCTCAGATTTGAATAGTGCCTATATCACTTGAGTGTCACATTTGCATTCATATTTCTATATTCTCATATGATCCATATCCAGGTTTCGGATTTGCAAAGTGTCTACATCAGTTGAGTATCTGATTATCTGGAACCAACCTATGACCCACGAGTTAGACACTGATTGACAACAAAAGAGGTCTCATTCACAGGTCAAAAATGAAAGCTTTCCTGATTTTTAAAAATTTTTACAAAATTCCCCAATATTTCCAGATTGATAAAGTACCCTGATTTTTCCCTATTTCCACGATCTGTCGCCACCCTGCAGGATAAATCCCAGCCCAAACTAATTATTAAAACATTATCACTCCAGAATAGTAACATTTTATTACTGATTTGATATTTTTAAAATTACATACATGTACCAGTGTAAATCAAGATGATTAATTTTTACTACAACGAGTTTTTTAGAGCAACTTTTTTTTTATTTAAAACTGAAATTTATTTTTAAGGCAAAAAATCAAGTTGTGAACACTGAACTATGCAATTAAAAACCATTACAATCCATATGAAATTAGGATCACTGGGTTAGATGCTACAGCGTTAACTTCTAGACCAAATGATTGGCTATGATATATGAAGTTTTATAACATCAAATAATTACTACAGTATGGAACCAGTTATCCAGAATCATTTTTCAATCGATTAAATTCCTATTTTTTCCAAAAGAAAAGCAAAAAATGAGTTTTTTTAAATATATCTTATGTTTTTGTTTTTTATTTTGAGTACTACAGCTAGAATTTACAAAGCAATCTGGTACGGCATTTTATTTATTTTTTTTAGTGTGTGACTAAGTTTTCAAGAAGTTATCATACATTTACTACTTCCTCTCTAAATGATTATTATTTATCTTGATCATATTAAGAGGTTTTTTTTCTAGTATATTAACAATTAATGTTTAGTTCTAATCAAAAATAGAGAGTAACATTTCTTCTACCAATTAAATCAGTAGATGTCATGTTAATCCCCAACATGTTATCCAGAATACACCCGGTCCCAACCATTCCGGATAACAGGTTCTATACTGTACTACTTTTTTACTGTTTGTTTTGCGTTATGGTAAATCTACACGAGGTGCATCTGCCTAGGGTGGGGGGAAGTAGCATAGGCAGGATTTTATTTGGGGGGGGGGCTGAGTATCAAATTGTAAGCTAAGTAAAGGGTCCCATTTCGGGGGGCTGCAGACCCTCCTCTGGCTACGCCCCTGGTGGGGATCGACTTGGACGGAGGACATTTACTTTTTTACTAAAAAGTAAATATATTATTAAGTAATTCTGAGAATAAATATGCATAGTTAAATATATTATGTTTATGTTATTTTAATCTTAACAATGGTTGCTCATTAATTTGTACAAATTAATAAATAAAATTGGCCTCCTTAAGCTATTTATGAAAAAAAAAAAAAAATCAGAAGTCAGCCATATGTTAGGAAAACGAGGCTTGGCCTGTGACTAAAATTCATTTTGCTATAATATACAGCCCATGCAAATCTCTAACATAGTCTTTTTTTTTCTCATAAGTATTTATTTGTTAATTTCCCATCTAAATCCGTACTGCATCCATTGGCATAGCCAAAAGGAGGCATGGGAGATCAGCTGGCCCCTTAAGTTAAGCAATAAATGTGGCTGTGTATAGGGGGAAAGAGCAGCTGGACTCAATGTCGTCCTTAATGGTCTTGTCTCCCACTAGAATAAATCCTGTATACGCTCAAGACTGCATTCTCAAATAAATTTACTTGTCATTTTAATTTGAAAATTCCAACTGCAATATGGAAGGAAACGAAAATTTAAATTAATCACTCAAATTAGTACATACATTGAATATTGCATATCTGACAAACTTAATTCTATCATTAAAAAAAGCTTGATTACTCAGAGTGAGCAGCTTATAATACAACTACCCATATTTCAATATTTTTTTTAATTATTTCACTTGACAGCAAATTTACTATAGACATATGAAATACTTAAAACATTTGTAAGCAATTTTATCAGCATAACTGTAAAGAATATAATAATATTAATTGATAAATTACTCAAAGACAAAACTAATGCAGTAAATACTGCGATTGATTTAGTGTACATAATCACAAACATAACAATGAAAAGGTAAATATTCAATTTTAAAAATATAAGAGATACTTTAAAAGAATTTTCAGTTAAAATTCATACCTTAAAACAGCTTTCCCAAAAACGGAATCCATCATTTTATTTTCAGACTACCTTAAAAATAAATCTACCTATAAACAATTTATAGCTAACAGTTAAGCTACGCAAAACTGTACAATTAAATTTCCACATGGTTATGCATTAAATTTCCATTCAAGAGCTTTATATAAATTTTGATCAATAATTAGGAAGATATTGCGATCTTCAGAGTGTCTTAGGTCACTAGGATATTGACAAATTATTTTCATAAATGAGTATACTGAACTAACAAAAAAAAAAAAAAAAAAAAAAAAGATGTTATGAAAGAGGTGTATTTCTACACACCTCTTGTACAAACACTGTTTTTGTAAAATTAAAAGATATGTTGATGTTCAAAAAATGCAGTTGCATAAGCTACTTTATTGCGATCTTAAAAGTATTTCAAGTGCTTAATACAGTATCAAACAAATCAGGACTGACAGATTGTTTAATATATATGCAAGTATATATTGCTCAATATATACTTACATTAGTCCATCTCAATGCAGTTGCTGTAACAAAAAATTAATTTAACAAATGCCTGTTTCAACTTTTTCTTCAATGAATTAATTTCTTTAGAAATTTATAAATATAAAATTGTAATAAATATAAAACAAAATATAATCATCAACAGATGATTAGAAAAGAAATTATGAAAAACAAAAATGCCAATCGTGTCTAATAAAATTAAAGTCTAATAAATTGTCAAAAAAAGAGTAAAAAAAAATACATGAAACTGACTGCAAAGAGCTATGCACACAATGCAGAAATATACATTGAGAGTTTATTTTCTTAATACTCAAACACAATGAATATTAAATATTAAGAAAATATTCCTTAAAATTTAGAAAACGTTAAAAAAAAAAAAAAAAAAAAAAAAATTAGATTGTAGCTATAAACTTATGATGTGGAGAAATTAAAAAAAAAATTACAGCTTCACAAAACTTACCAAACCTAGTTGTAGAGGTAGCTTAATAAATAGATTTCTTACTGATTATGTTTTGATCGCAATAAATTATTTGCACCTAGCTTAAGAATCTTGACATGATAGTTTTCGCGAAATAGAAGGTCGATCAGAAAGTCCACAAGGCTTATCCTTAGGCTTAATTAAATTGATGTGATAAATTTGAAAGACATTTTATGATCACTAATTCAAGGCATAATTTAGACGTTTTAGTTTCCTGTCATCTAATAAAAATCAAACTTTGTCTGTAACATGCAAAATAAGTTAAAAGATGCATAAACACCAACGTATCAGCTACCGCATCAGGTAGCTGCTACGCTTTTAATACCAATACCAATACCAATGTATTATTTGGATTTTGGAACCAGCTGACTCCGATGAACTTCAGAATTCCTTTTAGTTCGAGAGTAAGCAAAAGTTAGGGATATCGAGCGAGTAGAGAGCATGAGGGGGAGAGTAAGTTTTCCATGGAGGTAGAGTAAGTAACCAGATTTTCGAACAAGAAATTGGGCACAAATCAGCGGGATGTCCCCATGCGTCTTTCCAAATCCACAAATCTGCAGAATTGTGTTAACCCGTTTGTTTATGATGGAGCACTCGGCCGTAGTATTAACTCCTTTGTATTTATGCGCATTTTTTTTCTTTGGGGATTTGAAGCGTTTGTGAACAGTTTATAAATATTAGGAAATGGGGTACTGTATTTCAAACCGTTAGCAACGGGCCTGCGCATGGATTGCCACCGCGAAAAATGAGTGAATGATTGAGACCTGTTATTCCCATTCGTGATTTTCTATTTTATTAATATAAATATTATAAGTGTTATTTTATTTCATTATTTAAAAACAATTTTTTTATAGTTTCGGTGTACTAAAGTAATTTAGATATAGGTAATCATTTTTTGAAGATTGCACCTTTTTCTTTCATGGAAAATCATAGAATTCGACGATTTTGCTGTGAATGTAAAGGTAAGTGTACACTTGTATAATTTATTTAGAAGTTTTAAAAATATGTATGTAAATCAAGTTTAGTGAATTAATATTCACATGTGCTATTTATAAATTATTTTAATCTGAAATCGTACTACTTGAGTAGTTTATGATACAGTAAATAAGCGTGTCGTTGTAATACTAGTTAGGCAATCTTGTTTATTTAATTTTTTCAGTCGAAAATGTTATTTATCTGTTATACATGCATTGAGTATGTGATTTAGACTTATGTGTGGCACAGGTTTCAGTGCAGAAGTACAGTAAATTATAAATTATTGTTTTTTGTACATTTATACGCAGAGCCTGATTACCGAATAGGCCCATAAGGCCCAGGCCTATAGAAAAAACATCTAGAAGCCTCAAACTACAATATTTATTATTCATACTTGTGGAATGGGATAGGAATAGGTGAGAAGGGGACCTCGAAATGATAGCGGGCCTATAGTATCAGAAAGTGTTAATCAGGCCGTGTTTATACGTAGAAACTTCAAATGCAGTTAATATTTTGTACAAGCGTTCATTATGCTCAATTCCAAAGTTCGATTGAGATAACGACAAAAGAATAACTTATATATAATACTTCGAATGGCTATAATAAAGAATAATTAAATAAGGGATCGTTTGTTTTTAGTTTACTACAGTGTTTAGTGCAGCTTTTGAAGAGGTATTCTGACTTTTTTGAGTCCTTGAGCTGTTAGTTTATCTTAATTTGTATTCAAAGGCCGTGAAGCAGGTCTTGGGTTTTTATAGCCAGTGGCGTACCCGGGGGAGGGGGTGCAAGTGCAAAGGGACATATGCACCCCCAAGATTTCTGAAAATTGAAATATTTCAAGTGAAACAAAAACCTGATTTTTTCCAAAAAAATATTTTCATCATGAAAGGAAAGCATGATTCCAGCTAAGTGAATTCTTGAAAAAATAATAGAAAGTCTTTGACTCTAAAAATGTGCCTTTGTGTTCATGAGGCCAATGGTCAGAGTTTGCAGGTGGAGAGAGAAAGAGAGGGTGCATCCCCATTGTATATCTATGGAATATTATTTCTATGGAAGATGTCCCCCCCTCTCCGAACAGTTAGCGATAATCTCTGATTTCATATTCATAAACGGAGAACAGTCAGGAAATATTCAATCCATTTTCTTTTGCTCGAATTGCTAAGTTCAGAATTTTATAACCTTAAATTCATTTCATTCTTTTTCTTAAATTTTTAATCTCAGAATGAGTAAAAGGAATCAGTGGTCGCTTTTAAGTTTTTTATAATCTGGTGAAAAAAAATTCCACACATCAATTTGAAGTAGAAAAGTGTACAGTAATAACAATTTCAAGTAACAGTAATACATTTTTTAATTCTGTAATTTTACATCTTAAAGAAAACTTCAGAAAACACAAAAAAAAAAATTGAGATAAATAAATATTTTAGTTTCACTGGAAATAACCTCATACCTACAGATGAAAACAAATTAAAAATGCTAAGAATGCTAATGATTATAAAACATCAGCTATGGAAATTCCTGGCACAGCAGATTAGATTAACTGCTATAGAAGCGTTGCAAGTACGCAGCGCGCACGATGATATTTTCCTGAATATTCATAAACTTTTAAAAACTTCGGTAGTGTCGCTTTGCCTGTGACACTACTGAAAGATCGTTTTCAACTATGTTTAAAAAATTACTTAAGATGAAAATTAATTATAACAATCATCAAATAATTACTTACTTGAAATGTTTAAAAAATTACTTAAGAAACAGTAAATTTGATATGTGTTTAAATGGTCTCTGTCATGCATGTATAAAAAATAATTTTTTGAAAGTGAAGAAGTCTTAAATATTTTGCAAAAACAAGCAGGGAGAATAAATATAACCTTGTAGAAATATTCTGTATGAAATTTTTCATTTTATTATAACCGTTTCTTTTTGACCATTCTTTGAATTGTGGCTGTTTTTTCAATCATTAAATGACTTTTATCGAATTTTCAACGATGTGGGATTCCGCCGATTCTGATAAATACGAAATTTCGTTCTTATGGTATCTTTACTACTTTTTCCCTTGATCTTCAATTTTGTAACCTTTAATAAAGATTATATTAATTCTTGAACAGGTTTAAATGGGAGAAACAAAAAACTTGTGCATGGGCGGTAATTTGAGCCGTCCATGTATTTGAGGAGCTCATTTTGAGTTTTCAAACACTTGAAAACTTTGAAAGACTGACACTTGAAAACTTTAATTTGAAAGATTTCAGTATGCTACAAGATTGTTTACTATACCGATAGCTGGGACGGGGGGGGGGGGGGCGAACACCTATATGGGCGCCCATAATAGGATATTCTTTAGATTTCATCAAGTGGTACATTACTTCTTTCATGTTAATGATGATATGCACCCCCAAAATGACTTCCTGGGTACGCCACTGTTTTTATCTACAACCTTAATACAGTGAAATTTCTTGGAGTGACCACCCTACGTTCCATGAAACATCGGTCGTTAAGAGAGGTGGTCGCTCAAAGAAGTATAAACATTTGGTAGCCAAGAAAGAAAAGTGCTAAAATAAATTGTTTGTTTTGTTATTTATGAAATTACATACTAATACATGAGTAATTATATAAAAAATTTTAAATTTGATCAAATATTTAGAAATTTCAGATTGTTTCATTCTTTATTCTTGCTTCGAGTGTACTTCACTCTCGGCTGTATTTTTCACATCTGCCAAAAGAGCATTTATTCTGATCTTCTTCGTGCATTCTGAATTTATCATAATAAAATCTATTTGCTTTTTAGGTTTTCCCACAACCAAAAGTAACCTTCAACTTTTTCTTCGAATTTCTTTTTTCGTGTGATTCGATTACATCAATGTGCTGCCCCAGCAGTAAAATCACGCGTTTCTTACATATGTCTCTTCTCAAACGTACAAGAATTGTACGTAATGTATACCTGTACTTTCACTGCTGTCGATTTACAGTAGAGCGACTGGTTTAGAATGTGGTTTTATTTACTTTACTCCCGGTAAAATACATGAAAATATTCGGACAGGAACCGGGACCGGTCACTTATAGAGGGTTGTGTAGTCTCTTCTAGAGGATCTTCATTAATTAGATAGGGTAAAAATCGGAGCCTTAAAAATTGGTCGTTGCAGGAGGCTGTCACTAAATAGAAGTGGTCGCTCATAGAGTTTCCCTGTATACAGAAATACAAGGACGAAAACGTGTCTTCAAGCACCAGTTAATAATCACTTTAAAAAAAGATGTTGGAATATTCGTGGTATTTTCTAGTATGGCTTTCTAAAATTTAATATTTTTCTTTGGAAGAAAAAATATGTGGATCTATAAATGAAAATTATAAATCATTTTAATTTCGAATGGTAAAATTTTCGATTCCTTAACTCATTTGAAAAAAAAAAAAATAAAAATAAAAACAGTTAACAAACAATTTAAACCTTTTTTGTCGGGATTATTAACCGGACAAAAAAGGTCCGGAGCATGAAATCGTGTTTGACCATACACTGTTACGTGATTCCTAATCCTTTTGATTTCCTTTACTTCCCCTTAAAGTTTGTACTACTATTTATGGGACACCTTTTATTGTGTAATTTATTCTAAATGTTTCTCGTTAAGTTAATTTACATTATTTTTAATTTAGATGCCAAGGAAATGCACTACACCAGGTTGTGCTTCTAATTATAGCAAACATTTGACAAATAACCACGTCTTACAAAGGATTAAAAATTAAATATTGTAGCAGTACTTGTTCTTGTTGTTGTTGTTAATGGTCCCCAAGGAGGGGATTATTTGGGAGCTTTTGGCTGCGGACTCTCAGATTGGTCTTACGCTCCGAACAAGAAATCAGAGGCGGATCTACGGGGGGGGCTATAGCCCCCCCCCATTGAAACTGAATTTACACTAGATAGAATAGAGTTTTGATGCTTAGTTAAAAACTGGGTGTCTAAAATCGGTTATTTTTTAATTTAAATTTGCTTTTTTGATTTACTACTTTGATTTTTAGACTTGACCTCAATCAATGGTTTTTAACCCTTTCGTTTCCAGACTACAGGTATTTCCAAAACCTGAGTCCAAAGGAATTGTCCGAAATTTCGCCTCCCCCTTGAAACATTTCGGTTTCTTTTAAGGATGATGAGTAACCAAGCTGTTCTCGCCTTTACCATGTATACGTGAATAGCGAAGAATAGCTCACTTTTGGAACAGGTTATGGCAAGTGCAAAGAACAGTGTTTGAGCGATGATGTTCATTCACCGTCTGTAAAGTCGTAAAAAGGGGAGCTAACAATACATATAAATCACTGTTAAACATAAACAGTCTTTGCGCGCGCCTTGTGCGGTGCGCGTCTCTGATTCTGTACTGATGTGTACCTGATGTGGGATGCCTTATGATAGATGTACATAGTGCGGGGATGGGGGAGTGTAACATAGACATCAAGTGACTGGGAATCCCAAGTGGCTTTCTCCTGTACCAAGTGGCGGCTCATGGGTTATTTAAATGGAGGTTCACAAAGCAAATTTCGAAAACTAAATAGGCAGATACGACGCACCTTACAAATTAAAATAGATTTGCGTTTCCAGCAGTTAAAGGAAAACAATGCACGCAACTAAAAGAAAACAAGTCATATTTTGTCTTACATTTCGTCACCAAGATAAGTTTTAGCAAAGGTACAGTCTTGATTCATTTCATTTCAATTATTTTTCAAAGGTTAATATTGAATAATGGCATTGCTTTAGCTCTGGAATACTTATTTTACTTCCATCTTAATAATTTACACTAGTTTGTAAGAAAAATTGTAGTGAAAAATGATAAAAAAAAGAAAATAATAAGAAAATATACATCTACAAAAACATAACTAACTAAACATAGGAAACCAAGGTAGAATCCAGAAGAGATAACCAAAGAAAAATTAACCGTGTGCACAATCAAAATGTTCGAACGGAATGATATCAGCAGCGCTTTACTTCTGCCCGGCACTGTCCGCTTCTGTTCCCGGTTCAGTTTTCATTCATTTTATTTCATTTTTTTTTTCAAAGGATAATATTGAAAACTTTTATTGCTTTAGCTCCGAAACACGTCTTTTACTCCCATCTTAATTATTTACACTAGTTTGTAAAAAAATAATGTAGTGAAAAATGAGAGAAATAAAGAAAATAATAAGAAAATGCAATAAATATTAATTAACTAACCGAACGTTACAAACCAAGGGAAAACCCGGAAGAGATACCACAAAAAATGACCCTGTGTGCACCGTGAAAATGTGCGAATGGAGTGATATCAGCAGCGCCGCATTTCTCTCCAGCTGTCTACGTTTCTGTGACCAGACAGCGGTTCAGATGGAAAATTTTCCGTTCGCACGTGCGATTGATTAAAGACTGTGCTGTAGTAACCTTCACTACAGTGCGTTAGCTATAATAAGCGTATTTAATAATAGTGGGGGGGGGGGGAGAGAGTAAAACTCACGTTTTAAATTCTCCAAAATCTAGAAGAGTACTTAATATTTTTTAAATTTAATTTGTTAATATGTTTATTCTTTAGTTTTTCCTTTGGGGGTTCACGTGCTCATGTGCTCAAATGGAGGAGCTGCCGCTGTACCATTGTGAGAGGCTCTTTTGTTCTGCCGTTTGGATTTTCGGGGGTATTATGAAAGAATACTATTACTATGGCTAATTTTCCTAATCTGGTTTTCGGACATTTCCTGTTTATACAAAAGTACACCCGTTTTGAATGTTTAGGAATGGTGGAAGAATTTCTTGGAAGTACTGTAGTCCTTTCTAAGCAGGCTTCAAAATCTTAACCCATTGAAATTGCTTTCGCCGCCTGGTCGTTTTTTTCGGGTGAAGCGCTAGTGTGATTCATTTGTTCTCTGTTTAGCTCCGATCGTGTGTAGAATTTAATTTAAATGCAAGTATTAATGGCCTCAAGAAAGCAGACATTGATTCGTAATATAGGTGATTATTTTATGATAATTTGTCTAGTGAGAGTGAAAGCGCAAATCATCAGGAAAAAATCATAAATGCACAGCCCCAGAACAAGCTATTTCAAGAGGAACAGCACTCGCAAAATATACTTGTATCACTATCAGGAAGTTTGTAAAGAGGTGCATAATTAGAAGAAATACAATGATATCATAATGGAAAAAAGAGGTATGATTTAAATTGATTTTTTCGTGCATTGTTTTTCCTATGAAATGTAAGTCCTAGCAGGTTCGGGCATCTTATTTTATCGGAAATTCGCACGCCTTTCTCAAAATTCGATTACGTAATACTATATGTAGGCAGAAAAATAAAATATACAGGCGACATGTAAAAAATGGTGCCAAATGTCGTCAAGCTTGGATACAAAGCCTCCTACAGAAATTTTATAATGCGGGATGTAAATCTTCCCGGCCCCTGTCGCAAAGCACAAAAGTTTCGAAAAAACAGGAGGGAACAAAGGAATTTTCTTGCAAAATTGCTGTTTTTAATGATTTTTATATAAAATGCTAAAAGCAGATATAAGTGACACAGCAAAACTTTTTTTAAAATTATATGTGTTAATTTTAAAAAAAGTTTTGCTATGTCACTTTCTTCAAACATTCAACTATCAATATACGTCAAAAAATAGTAAGGCTGTCTCAGCCCCCCCTCCCAGAATATACATTTTGTATGGCAAAATTATTACATACGTAGCTCTAAACGACACATTTAGTGACGTAAGCTGTCCTCCCTTCGCAAATACATAAATCATTAGCTTTTAAAATGAAATGTCGTTAATTTAAATATACAAGTACAACGTTGTGCTCTTACCAAAACATAGGAACTAAATTAATTTGGCAAGCCGTTACGTGATCTTCCTTCTTGACACAATGACACCCTCAATTATTGAATCGTTTCTTTATACAACTAGTCCCACCAGTGGCGTATGAAGACTTCCTTCAAGGGGGGGGGGGGTTATAGACATAACTTTGTATTAAAATGCGTAATATTTAAGCTAAAAAATGAAAATTTATGGGTATTTTGTTAAAAAATCCAATTATTTTTTATTTATTTATTTGTTTTTAACTTTTTTGGTTCTCATGATTTTTCTCATGCTTTCAGAGCTCACTTTCTCAATTTATTTTTATCATAGAGGTATTAAAACTGAATTAGTTTCAACAATACTTCAATAATTAGCAGTAGTTGTCAGTAGCGTAAATATAGGCTTCCATTTCGAGGGGAGGGGGACGATTCGGTATTTTAAACTTTATTGTTCTAAAGTTAAAAGAAATGTTTCAAAATAGCTCCTTTTTAATAATTGCTTTACATTTCTTGAGGGGGCCCGCCGCCCTCCTCAAACACTGCCCTGGTCATGGGCGCCCATAGGAATTTTTCTAGGGGGGGGGGCAAACTTAAAAAAAAATTTCTAGGGGGGGGGGGCAAATTTCAAACTTTTAACAAATTTAGTACTGTTTTTGCGATTTTTTTACATCATGAGACAGTAACCTAAATCTCTAGGGGGGGCAAGTGCCCTACCTTGCCCCCCCTATGGGCGCCCATGCCCCTGGTAGTTGTTTATTAGTGCAATAGTTTTCTCTAATTAGGATATAAATATCCTTAAATATGAATGTAATGCAAACTGAATCTGTTAGCAAAATTTGTCTCCTAAAAGTAGCGAAAAAGTAGCGACTACATTTCAAAAGTAGTGTAGCTAACTACATTTTTCAAAAAGTAGTTGTAGTTGTAGTTAGCTACATTTTTTGGAAAGTAACGGTAGTTGTAGTTCGCTACAAAAAAAAAAAGTAGTTTTTCCCACCACAGGTGAAAAGACTACGCGCTCCGGTAGGCGAGTCAGATTCAACCCGAAGTACCTCTCATAGTGAAAATAGTTTCGCTATCGCTCAGGGGGGGACTACTGTTGGGGTCTGACATCGCCGCAGTAATCTCCTGCATCCGGAAACTAGCGAGTTACGGCTCGGAAGGCGATAACCGTCAACCGCGCAGGAAAATACTTTTGCACCTAGCTCGCGCGCATTTTCGCCGATCCCAACCGCCCGGGCAAATACCGCGTCTGCGCATGCTCAGCGAGATCGAGAGACCGGAAACTGCACAGAGCTTTAAGGACGGTGCTGGCGCCATCTGTTCGGTGAAAATGTAGTTAGTTTATTATAGTGATAATCTATTATCTTCAATGAATATTTTACAACGCTCATTTTAATGTAACATAATTTCAGTTAATGAAAATTAGTTTATTTTATAATAATCAAATAAAAGTGACTGAAGATGACACATATTGAAATGTAAATTTTATTACCAGATCTTCAATTTTGCTTTAGCTGATGAAAAATAAAAGCATAAAAAAAGTTTAATTATAAATTTAATTTACATATGAAACGTAAATTAAGGCTTTTTAATGTAAATTTCTGAATTCTTTATAAAGGTATTTTTTATTAAAAAAAATACTTCACATTAGTATTATTAAACAGATTTAAAGTTTTTGCTTCTTAGTTTTAAGAAATTATTTAAATCAAATGAATTTTAATAACTTGATAACTTTATGAAATGCTCAATTTCTAATAATTTAGTCTTGATTTTTATTTGTGCATTTTGCATTTTAAGTTAATATTGCATAATCCACAATTTTTCTATTTCAAATTTAGTGTAAACTTACCATAGGCGTAGAGTTATATGGGCCCGTGGGGATCGAGCGCCCTCAATAAATTGTGAATAGGGGAGCCCACCTAATAATTTACCACTAAATACAGAAAATTAATTTATACTAACATAAAAAAAAAGTATTTCACGCCATTTACAAACGTTTAAAAAAAACCTTTACTTGTACTTTTAAAAATTTTCTTCTTTTGATTTCAATCATTATTTAGTATTCATTGTGACGCAACGTAACACACAATGTTACTAATAAGCTGCCCTCGCCAGGCTCTGGTTAATTAAAATCAGATTACGCAATGTAAAGTATGTAATGAAGAAACGTTCAGATGTGTCTAAAATGCACTATCTCATCGAAAATGTTTTCTTTTTTTTCCTATTGGATTTTTTACTTTGCTTCTATTTTTAACTTATAACATGGTAGAAAGATACTAACAGGGATACTCACCTTACATAGGTGTAGAATTCTATGGACCCATAGAATTCCATATGAGCCATAGAGCTCGAGCGCCTCCAATAATTTACACTTATATATAGTACGTCATAGCTGCCAACTACTACAGAATATAATTAACCACTTTTTGTAAACAGTATATTTTTTAATTATTTTTTTCAAAATTGTAACCAGCTCGAGCGCGCAGCACAAAAATTTTGCTATATTTTAAGCCGAAAAATCATGTAGAAAAAGTGGCTAATTCTATTCCGTACTAGTTGGCAGTTAAGAGTAAGTTATATGTACGTTGTTAACGCCCACGCTCAGCTTGGCGAATTTTCTCTGAATTGTTGTAACCCTTTTTAGCCAAGCTCTCAAATTTTACTGCGCAATTTCTATCTCCAGAACTTCGCATCGCATCTACCAATCCGCAGTAACACGCATTACATTATCTTGTATATATGTAAAATAAAGAAATTATTTACAAAATATACAGTCCGCTTAATTCGAAAATCGCATTATCCTTAACATTTTGGTCCGCACGCGACGGAGAACGCATCAGCAAATTTATACATATTTCGGTAAAATTGGATACTCTCGCATTATGTCGGTGAAGGATGCCCTCACCATAATTAACCGAAAACGAGGAGCTTTAAAGGGAATAATTACAAGACTGGCAGCATACTTGGACGAAGATAAGGAGAGAGACAAATTAGAACTGGAAACCAAACTAGAACACCTCCGCAATTTAATGCCGAAATTGGAAGCCTTACGATTCGAATATTTTGAAGCCGTAAAGAACGATGACGATTTGGTTCCTTTAGAAAATGCAGTATTGGAACTGGAAGAAAATTGCATGAACTTAGAGGTAAGGATTAAAAAAATTCTTTACCCATCAAATAAAGTTTGCGATAATACCTTTATTACTAAAATATCAGAATCAAATGCAAATTGTGTAAACATAAAGCTACCAGAAATTCCTTTACCTAAATTTTCTGGACAATACCAGGACTGGTATACATTCAAGAACCAATTTGATAATCTAATTCATCAGAACGATAAGTTAACAGATGTTCAGAAACTGTATTACCTGAAATCGACCCTTGAAGGTCCTGCGGCTGATTTAGTTACGCTAGACGATTCATATTCGTCACTGGTTGAAGCTTTAACAGATCGTTTCGAAAACTAGCGATTAATTGTCAACAGTCATATAAATGAACTATTGTCGTTAGATATACCATCGCATGAATCAGCTAAAGGCTTAAGACTAATAGTTGACGGATGTCAAAAACACATTAGAGCACTTAAACTGATAGGCTTAGAACTCAATTCATTTTCGGAAACAATGCTAATTAATATACTAGTTAAAAAGCTAGATAAAGGAACGCGAAGACAGTTTGAACTTTCTTTAGTCTCATCAGAATTGCCTGAATGGAGCAATTTCATTGAATTTTTAGAAAAGCGCTGTCTGATGTTAGAAAATGTTCAAACCGTTGGTGCTAACATAAAACCGAAACATCCTTTTGAAACGCATAGAAAATCACATTCCTTTTTTGCAAAAAATGATAATAAAAATGTTTGCATTGCATGCAAGGGTACGCAACCTCACCCTTTATTTAAATGTGCATCGTTTTTGAAATTAGACCCATCATACAGGCTTAATTTAATAAAAAATACTCATTGCACAAATTGCTTGTCAAATATGCATAAATTAAATCGCTGTTTAAGTGATAGAAAGTGTAAACAATGCTCCTTAAATCATAATAGCCTTTTGCACATTCATTATAACGCAGGGATCAAAAGAGATTCGGTTAAACCCTTATCAGTTGGAGATCCCAGCACCCAAAACCGCAAGACGAGTAATTCAGAAACCCAGTGGGATTTATCGGTTTCGTTGCATACTCAGAGAGAGCGTACAGACAAGGTGGAGTCAGCACTATTGCCGACCGTGATTGTTTACATTAAGAACGGCTGTGGAGGCTTTTTGCCAGCGAGAGCGCTTGTTGATTCAGGAAGTGAAAATAATTTTATTTTGTCGCAATTAGCTAATGACTTGGGTTTAAAGAAAATTAGAATTAACATGACAGTCTGTGGCTTAAATAAAAGTGTCACTCATATAAATTCAAAAACATCCGCGCATATTACGAACAAGGATAAATCCTTTTCCCAGACTGTAGATTTATTAGTCATTCCCAAAATAACAGATTTTGTTCCCTCCCCTAATAGTAACATAGAAAAAATTAATCTTCCATCTGGTTTATGTTTGGCAGACCCAAAATTGGGTCAGTCACATAAAATAGATATTTTACTCTCAGCTTCCTTCCTTTTTGAAATTTTAGAGTCAGGTAAATACGTCATTGATAAATTCATCTTTCAAAATTCAAAATTTGGGTATATAGCTAGCGCAAGTGCAGAAGAAAACTTTAACCATAAATTTTGTGGTCTTGTGACGCAGAACGAACCGATTGACAATTTAATCGAAAGATTTTGGAAATTAGATTCAATTAATGAAAATAATTGTTCTGTAAGTGAGGAATCTGCCTTCTGTGAGGAACATTTTAAGATAACGCATAAGAGGAATAATGAAGGCCGCTACGTTGTAGAAATGGCTATGAAAGAATTTCCCCTAATTTAGGAGACTCAAAACAAATTGCACAAAAACGCTTGGATAATTTAATTAAAAGATTAGAAAAAGAACCCCACATGAAAAGACTTTATTATGAATTTATGGAGGAGTATAAAACCCTAAATCACATGGAAGGGGTAGTTGAGGAGGAATTGCCCAGCAATTATTATTTTTTACCTCATCATGGGGTTTACAAGGCTGATTCGTCAAGTACTCCCCTTAGAGTGGTATTTAACGCGAGTTCGCAGAGTTCTAACGGAGTTTCCTTAAATGATGTTTTGTTAAAGGGTGACGTTGTGGAGGATATTTTTGATTTATTAATCAGGTTCAGAACGCATAAATTCGCATTTACCTTTGATGTTAAAAAGATGTTTCGTCAAATATTAATAGCTCCTCATCAAAGAGACTATTTACGCATTTTGTGGTATGATACCAGCTCATGTAAGGCAATTACGTATAGGCTGAAAACTGTCACTTATGGAACATCCTGTGCACCATATTACGCGATACGCACCGTGAAGCAACTCGCAATGGATGAGTCATTAAATTATCCTTTAGCTTCAGAAATCGCATTACGTGACATCTATATGGATGACGGCATTTCTGGTGCGAATGATCTTAAAATCGCACAAACTGCCCAGCAGCAACTCATGGATATGTTTGCTAAAGCCGGCATGACCCTTCACAAGTGGTCCTCTAATTCTCACGAACTCTTGAATAGTCATCCAAATTTAAACCAAGAACGCTCATTCTCACTTGATCCTCATGTTTCGAAAACTTTGGGCATGTATTGGTTCCATTTCGAGGATTGTTTTGTTTTTAGGGTTGGTTGCAGTCAGAACCCCAATCCCACCAAAAGGACAGTACTCTCTTCCATCGCAAGACAATATGATCCATTGGGGTTACTTGGACCTGTTATCTGTAAAATGAAAATATTTCTTCAAAAACTGTGGTTGCAAAATTTAAGTTTCGATGACACTCTCCCTCTAAACCTGACCGAAGAATGGAACAACTTGATTTCTTCTTTAAAGAGCCTTGAACTGATAAAAATTCCAAGAATGATTCTCGTCGATACTCCTCGCAAAATAGTGCTTCACTGCTTCGCCGACTCGTCTCAAGCAGCTTTCGGCGCAGTCATTTATCTACAATGCATTATGAATGACGATACCTCAACTTCTAGACTTGTGGCAAGCAAGTCCCGAGTCTCCCCTTTGAAAACATTGTCTATTCCTAGACTTGAACTCAGTGGTTGTCTTCTCGCAGCTCAACTATACACCAAAACCGAGCTGTCGCTAAATCTTAAAATAGACAGTGTAATGATGTACACTGACTCTACCATATCCTTAGCATGGATTCGTACACCCCCTTATCGTCTTAAAACATTTGTAGCAAACAGGGTGTCTAAAATACAACAATTGACTGAGAACTGCACTTGGAAGCACGTTCCATCGCAAGATAACCCAGCACATGTTATTTCAAGAGGACTTGTTCCAGACCAACTGGCTGAGCATAGCCTGTGGTGGAATGGCCCGCCTTTCCTTCAAGAACTTGTTTCTTTTGATGATCAGCCACAAGATGATGTGTCTTCTGACTCCTATTTTTTGAATGAACTCAAGGACAATATGACTCACAATTTATTGACTCTAAATTCTTCTGAATTTTTAACTACCTTTTTTAGCATCAGTAATAATTATAGGAAACTAATTAACATTTTTAGTTTTGTTCTTAGATTTATAAGTAATTGTAGAAAACAGAAGAGAAGCGGCTCTCTTTCCGCCTCTGAAATTCAAGAAGGTGAGTATAAACTAATTTCGCTGGTGCAGCAAAATGCTCTGGCTGAAGACTACGACATGCTAAAGAAGGGTAAACAGGTAACCTCTTCTAGCAAGTTAAAATTTTTGTCGCCATTTTTAGATAGTAATTTAAATGTTATTAGAGTTGGTGGACGACTTAAAAATTCTGATCTACCCTTTGAAGTGAAACACCCTGTAGTATTGCCAAAAAATAGCATTTTTTCCAAATTACTAATGCAAGATATTCACTTAAAAAACTGCCATGTTGGAGCGCAAACGCTCTTACATCTAACCCGGCAAAACTTCTGGCCAATAAGTGGTAGAAATTTAGCTCGCAGTATTGTGCATAATTGTGTAATTAGCAACAAGTATAATCCCCAATTTTCAGTACAAAAAATGGGTGATTTACCCAAAGAAAGATGTAATCCTACTTCTCCCTTTTCGGTTACTGGCGTAGACTTTTGCGGACCCTTCTACATTAAAAACAAGTATCGAAGGAAGGGACCCCTTCAAAAAATTTACGTATCAATTTTTGTCTGTTTTGTTACCCGCGCGGTACACTTTGAAATCGTCTCAGAATTGACTTCGGACTCTTTTATAGCCGCTCTAAAAATTCATGTCGCGAAGAGGGAAGATCTCAACTATTTTCACAGATAATGGTCGTAATTTTGTAGGAGCAAACAATGAATTAAAGCGCTTATATAAGTTGGTTAACAATCCAGATCATAGTTTAGGTAATTATTTAGGCTGTAAGAAAATTCAGTGGAACTTCATCCCCCCAAGGTCTCCTCATTTCGGAGGTATTTGGGAGGCTGGAGTGAAATCGTTCAAATTTCACTTTTTACGTGCTGTAGGTGGTCTTAAGCTGACTTATGAAGAATTCTTAACCATTTGCAATCAAATTGAAGGTATTTTGAATTCGCGACCATTAATTCCTATTTCGTCTGACGCAAATGAATTGCAAGCTTTAACTCTCGCTCATTTTTTGATCGGTAGACCAATTTTGGCTATGAGTGAACCAAATTTGACTGATTTTTCAGACCATATTCTGAGGCGATGGCAAAGGGTAACAAAAATAACGCAACATGTTTGGCTTAGATGGCATAGAGATTATCTTAATCATCTACAACAGAAAAATAAATGGTACTTTAAAAAGGACAATGTGAGCATAGGCACTATGGTAGTAGTAAAGGAAGATAACATGCCTCTTAACTCCTGGATGCTAGGAAGAATTCAGAAGGTATTTTATGGAAAGGATAACGCTGTTCGTGTCTGTCTCGTAAAAACGGCAACAGGGACTTATAAACGTCCAATTACTAAATTGGCGGTGTTACCAATTGATAATTAAAAAAAAATCTTCAATTAGCTTACTTAAATATTTTGTTACGATGTTGTATTTAATATTAATGTGTGTATGTTTATTCATAACTTGTAATTTTATGTGTACTCAGATTCTTAATTTCAATTGTTATTATTTGTGTTTTTTGGTGTGCAATGTCTGTAACCTTGCACGGTCGGGCGGTATGTTAACGCCCACGCTCAGCTTGGCGAATTTTCTCTGAATTGTTGTAACCCTTTTTAGCCAAGCTCTCTAATTTTACTGCGCAATTTCTATCTCCAGAACTTCGCATCGCATCTACCAATCCGCAGTAACACGCATTACATTATCTTGTATATATGTAAAATAAAGAAATTATTTACAAAATATACAGTCCGCTTAATTCGAAAATCGCATTATCCTTAACATACGTGAATCAGTGGCGTAGCCAGAAATTTTTCATGGGGGGGTACGAGTTCTGCAACTCACATATATGTATATGGTACGGGTGTATGATAAGGGAGTGAGGAATATACATTTTGTATGGCAAAACATTCTTCATGGGGGGGTATAACCCCCCCTCCTTGGCTACTCCACTGGCGTGAAAATATGTGGTTGTGGGGTCCGGTCCCCCCCAATAATTTTGAAAACTTTACGCTTATGAAACTTACACAGATATTTTTAAAAAAATTCATTGTTGCAATTAAATTATTTGCATATAGATGAAGCAGGTATGAAGCAAGAAATGTTTTGTTATTTGGAGTGGGTGGCATAAAAATAGGCAAATTTTATATCTAAGATTCCAACTCAATAGTCAAATTACTTTTATCATTGGTATTACAAATAAAATTTTATGAAATTAAACATATATTTTAGTCTGTGGTTAGTTAATTTTTTTCCTCTATCAAAAGTTTTACCGTAACACTGAAGACTACATCTGAGCTTCGCATGACAAAATTTCAGGAAGAAGATGAAGGATTTTTACCAGAGATGGGTCATTCCTTTACCCCCCATTCATTTGTAATTTTGAACCCATGTTTAACCTTTTCATTGCCATCATTGAAAAAATGCTACAGACTCACCTTCTATCTTTGACGCATGTTTGGAAGCTATCGGTAAAGAAGTATTCTTCATTGTGCCTTTTCAATGATGAGAGTGAACAGGTTAAACTCTTTAGCAACTCGAGAAATTTTTAGGTTTACTTGTAGTCAAGAGAAGGGTGTACCCGCAACTGCACTAAAGTCATTTCAAGTTAATGCTTGGGAACATGTTCTTTTTGGAAAAATTACGAAAAGAGTGTCTGTTGAATTGGGATGAGATGACACTGGACAGTTTTTATGCAAGAAGAAATAAAAATACAGCATATTGGTATACACACTCAGGGATTATTAACAAAACTGGTGTTACGATATAATTACAATAAACAGGGGTCGATGCAAACGAAAACTGGGTCTGTTTTTCCTTACAATTTAATCTGTTTTAACAATGGCCTTTTACCTTACAATTTAATCTGCTTTATCAATTATTTTAACAAAAAAGTGACTTTTATTAAAAATTGGTATGAAAATTCACAAAAATCAGTGTTGAATTTCGCAAAATTAGTATTGAAATTCACAAAAATGGGAGCCTAGGAAAAATTCTTGGACTGACCACCGATAAAATACTTTGCATTAAACACACAGATAAAGAAAAAAAGCGTAATAAACTTTTCAGCTGGTAAAAAGGGTTCACTATTCTTTAGCTTCAAAAGTGCCAATGGATAAAGAGAGGCTCTGATTTGCTGTTGGTTTTCGCTTGCGCTGCAGCTGAAAAAGGGTGGACTCTTTGTGCCACTTAAAATGCTCATACTGCACTTTATCTGTGTGTTTTATAAAAGTATTTTCTTGTAATTACAGTCCGGGTTTTATCACTGGTATTTGTAATGTATGGTCAATATAAGGAGTGTTGACTGAGCCAGTATTATACTATTGCAATAGTAAATTGTAATAGTATTATAATACTGAAGTATTCTTTAGTATTAAAACAATATTCTTATATTGAACTCAAAGGAAAAAAAAAAGCCCTTATTATTGTGTGTCTATTGTTTTTCAGTAGCAGTAACATTCAAAGAAAATTGCAAAATTAACATTATATAATTATTACCATAGTGTCTTATGAACATACAAAAGCACTTGTAATGTAGTCTTTATATATTGTTAATTTTGCTGTGCGCTTTCATGTTTAAGATTTTTTTTCTGAAAGTTTCATAAAAGGCACCATTTTCAAATTTATATCAATGTGTAGTGCAGCTTGTAAAGATTTCCTGAATTTTTTTTTTGAATCCTTGGTGCAATTACTTTATTTTAATCTGTGTACCAAGTGAGACAGATTTTGTTTCTTAGACATTAGACTTATACCCTTAAGATTATTTTCTCATATCTTACCCGCTAGTCTACAAATTCATATATTAAAAATGCAAACATTTATTTAGTTAAATTTAACCAATGACAATTAATTTTATTATAAAACTCCTGTGTGTATAATCCAGAATAAATAATGCCTAATTACATTTATCATTATATATACAAAATTAACTAACATAATATTATGAAACATCTCATTACTTTTTTGAGACATGTGTAGAAGAATAGATCAGAGAGATATTTAAAAACAATAAAGTACAAAACTAATGGATGTATATATTTAATACTTACCTATTATATATATAAATATATATTTATCAGCTTATTTTTTTTATTTAAAGAAAAACAAAACAATGTATGTAACTTATTTATTGCATCCTATTATTACAGAGCAGTTACTTTTAGTTTTAAAACATACAAAAAATACCTGATACTTACAAATTTATTTAAATCAACCGAATTTAAAAAAAAAAAATGTAGTACATGTAAGTAGAAAATACCAGTATATTTGTTTATATTCATTATTGAAAATGTTTATTTCAAAGACCATGTATTTTTATTGTTTTCTTATTGTCAATCGTTACTTCCTTTTTATTTTAAGGGCATTTTAAAAGCTGAATTTTAAAACAGAAAAATTAACACAAAAGTAGAGCATTCAAAACAATCTGCATAACAATCTGAGTAAACTTCCGGTCTCTGGATCTCGCTGAACATGCGCAGACGCGGTACTCGCCCGGGCGGTTGGGATTGGCGAAAATGCGGCTCGCGCTGAAGGAAGAGGAGGATTACGCCGATTACGCTTCCACTCGCAGTTGGTGTGCATGTAGGATGGCTTAGCTCCAGCGACCAAATGTGGCATGCTTAATTTTTTATCGTTTCAGTGTGTAACGTAAATTCGTAGAAGTTTTAAAATAAATATTGTTTAAGTGTTGATATGTGCAATGTTTAATTATTTAATAATTTTGTATTAGCAACCTTCTAAAGGTCTAGCTGAGTCTTGGGTTTTATGTGGTTGTCGTATTATTTTCATACTATTTGAATACCTTTTGGAGTATATTTTTTAATAGATTTTATGAATATACTTTTATAAGAGGGAATTACATGGGCGTTTTGCCTTAATGTCGGTATCATTACCATTGGCGTAATTAGATGGTAATTTTGCTCTTTTCTAGGGAGGGGGGGGGGAGGTGGCTATATCCCCTTTAGAGGTTTCCATTTCCAATTCTTCCAATAGAAAACATAAGTTTTCTAGAGGGGGCTAAAAGATTTCTAGCAGTTTCTAGGGAGGGCTTAGCTCACCCTAGCCCCCATCCAGTTACGCCAATGATCATTCGTTGCAAGACCGATTCTAATAGTTGGCGAGGGAGACAGTTGCTCAGAGAGCAGGGGCGCCAAAGTGACAACATTTCGTCTAAGCAGACAGGGGTGTCAAAATCAGCAGTGACGTGCATTCCGCCCAAGCAACCCAAGCAGTGCTTGGGCAACTGAAAATAAGGCTATTATTGTTTTTAAATTTCTCTTTCTATCACAAATTGAAAGAAAATACCATCTACCTTACTTATTTTTTAAAAAAATTATACGTATATTCATAATTTCTTAACACAAAGATAAATGTCAAGTGGATAAACAGGTATATTTTCTTTCCGACTCTTCATTTCTCTGCCGTGAGATCAACCCATGTGCAATGCCTGCTGAAGGCGTGTTGCTATAGAAACATGACCTCATCAGAGAATTAGCCAATCAGAGACGACACTCCAAAACCCATATTCTGCCTTACTGTGACTGATAAGCCAAGCAGTGGGTATTCTGCATGGGCCGAAACCAAATTGCGAGGTGAGCTGCATTGTGCTTTTTCAATTGCTTTTACAATTTCACTGATTCAAGACGATTTCAAAGACGGCTCGCACGAGGGGTCCATGGAGACTATGGCCCTCTCCGAAATTTTGTTTTATAACGTTAGATTCGCATACTTCACGATTTTACGCGTTGAATTTGCATTTTGAACAATTTATATATCTAAGTAAAATGTTCAATACCCCCTCTCAGAATTCAGTCTGAAGCCGCGCTTGGACGATTTCATATCCTTTTTTAAAATTATGCAAATTTAGAGCTTTGTACTATTTTAGAAAACATGGCTGATTTTACAAATACTGATGTTATAGCCGATTTTTTCGTCAGAAAACTTTTTGAAAAGAAAATTGTGATTGTTAAAGGAAGAACAATGCCTGCACTGCCAAATTTAAAGCAACAGAAAGCATTACACGGCACTTTAAAAGGTTTATTATGAAAGATGTAAATGGCTGCAGGAAGTGCTATCTTTAACGAGTAATTTGTTGGAATTGCCCACTATTTAGCTGTGAAAAAGGTCATCTTGGATAACTGGTTACAACAAAAGGCAATATGGAATCATGATGTTGCTCATACTCCTGTTTCCACTACAATGGCAACTTTTGGAACTATTGGTATTGAGACTGAATTGAGTGTTCAATATACTGAGAATTAAAAACTGTGCACGTAATGGAACTGGACAAAACAGACTTTCAAACCTCGGAATTATATCAGTTGAAAGTGATTTGTTAATTAGCTTAAAAGAAGAAAATATATTTTTCGATTCTGTAATCAATCATTTTGCTTCTAGTGAAAAAAGAATGAAATTTGCTTCAGATAAAATTAAATATTTGAACTTAAAAAAAAACGGGTTTCTTTTCATTACTATGCGCCTTTAAGGAGCAGACATTAATATCTTGCTTAAATTGAGATATCGTTGTTGTGGTGGGAATATTGCTTAGAAGAAAATGTTAATCGGACTGTGTGCGTGTGTCCGTCTTAGTTTTAGATTTTCTCTCTCTCTCTGCAGTGGCGTAGCCAAGAGGGGGGGGGGTTAGGGGGAGCCATAACCCTCTCATGAGGAATTTTTGCCATACAAAATGTATATTTTCACTCCCTTATCCCACACACGTATACATATATATGAGTTGCAGTAGTCTTAACCCCCCCCCCCCCTTGGCGTAGCCAGAAATTTTTCATGGCACTGCTTGGGTGAGCTGTTAAGCTACCGTACGTCCCTGAAAATCAGGTTTTTACTTTTCAGAAGTTTTTACTTTTTTGCTAAGGTGGTGAAAAACTGGAAGGAATCGATACTTTCCGCCCCTATCTGGATCATTACCCTGACAAATGTATTCTCACTCAAAAAGGTATTCGAGTGTAAGCCAAATTTCCTATTTCATTTATGTGAGGGACCAATTAGATTTTTAAAATACACGCATACAACCTGAAAGAAATATCAGAAGTTATTGTTATATGTTGCTAGCACTTTTTCTGAAGAACAATATTTTACATATGAAACCGATGTAGGAAATCCAACTTACTCTCGAATACTTTTTTGGGAGGGTGTATATGTAATATGACGCCCTGGGTTAAAGCCCACTTAGACCTAGTAAGTACACCCATCTTGCTCCTCTTCCTATGTACAAGGCATTTGACAGATATAACGTAGGATATTTTTAAAATACCCCCTTACAAGCTAAATTATTACTTTCTTTCCCCAATACAAAGTCGAAAATGACGCCCCCTTTAAATGGTTTCATCGTTTATTATGCATGTAAAATGAGTCCCACAGCAGCACTTATCCATCTTCCAAAACGGAATATGTTCAGTGTCTTTTCCTTTTTCTCGTTTATGTATCAATATATTCTTTTTACTCTCATACTCCCCTAATAAATTCATTCAGAGACCGTATTCTTGTTATAAAAGCGTGAATATGAAAAACACATTACTTATGAGGTTTTGTCCAACGGTTTGTCTTGAAAGGGACTAACCGTTTACATCTGGACAGGGGTAAGGTGACAGCTTAAAATAATTAAGACTACCCTAACAAATGGGGCGGCAGGATCAGAGACATAGTAGGGCACGAAGTAGAGAACCACACGTGCTGTTCCTGGAAGTTTGTCGCTTACGAATAGTAAAGTTCCGTCGATATTATCAACGGATTATGTGATGATGAACTAACGAATGCACCAAATTCCATGGTAATAAAACTGGGAAATTTGACTCGAGCTGAAATATAAAATATGTACTTGAGAATGAGGGCACGTTACAATAATGAGAGGTGCGAGGATTCTAAAGATTTAATTTAGTTTTATATAAAATTTTGTTGGGACTGTTTTTGTTTTGGATGCCTGATAAAACTGGCGTTGGAATTGTATGATTGATGTTAGAGTAATAAAGGTTTTTATGTAAGTCCCATAAATTGCTTAGCCTTTTGTTGAAGGGAAGTTAAAAACCCGTACTGGCGCAGTCGACAGGATTAAAACCTAGGAAGTGGAGAAGTTATTTAGTTGTGAGAAGAGCCATGTCGTTTTTAAATAAGGGAAAGAAGGAAGATTTAATTAAGTTAGCGGAAGAGATCGGTGAAAATCCTGCACCTGGTTTGTTACTACCGGATCTAAAGAAAATGATTACCAGTAGTAATATTTATGAAGAAGATTTAGAATTGGTCAAGGAAATGCTTAGTTCATTTATTGAAGAAAGAAAACAACGGGAACAAAGAGAGTTTGAACGGGAACAAAGAGAATTTGAAGAAAGAAGAGAGCAAAGAGAATTTGAGGTAAGAAAATTGGAAATCGAGGCAAATAGTAGAATAGACTTGTCAACAAACGTTAGAGACGAAAATTTTAGAGACGCTGGGAAAGCTAGGTTAGAATTATTCAAGTACACACCTAAGTTTGACCCGCGCGAATCTGATATTACATGCTATTTAACGATGTTTGAAAATCATGCTAATAGATTGAAAGTAGATAACAAGGAATGGGTCTTGTGTTTATTAAATTTATTACCAACGGAAATTGTTCAGTTGATTAATAGAGAACCGGTAGAGAATGCAGAAAACTATGAGTATATAAAATCGATTTTGTTAAGACGATTTAAATTAAGCCCTGAAAGTTTTAGGAGGAAATTTATGACCCATCAAAAAGTGCCAGAGAAAACGTGGAGAGATTTCTGTTTTGAAATAACTAACTATTTTGAAGAGTGGGTAAAAGGATTAGAAATCGAGGATTATGACGGGTTGCAGAAATTAATTATCGCTGACCAAATCAAGAGGAAAGTTCCACATGAAATACGTGAGCATTTTTTGGACCAGTGGTCTAAGTTGATAATCCCGTCTGAGTTGGCAGATAAACTAGACGAATATGTTAACGTCCATGATTTAGCGAAGAGGTCGTGGGGAGGTGATTCAAAAAATAAAGGTAATGAGAGAACTTATGAGCGTCCAATGGATCAAGGAGCTAGGATGACGTCGAAGTCTCCGTCCCAAACCATTCCTAAGTGGGTTCAGAAACGTCAAGATGAAACGTTGGTTAAACGCAGATTTAACCCCACATGCTTTAGTTGCGGTAAAGAGGGGCATATTTCTAAGTTCTGTGGGCAAGGACGACAATTTAAAAGCAATATGACGAATGCTCAAAACAATACTTTTACTCGACAAATTTCACAACCGAAAGTAAATACTGTAAGCGCTGAAACAGCCGAGAAAACAGATGTGTTGACAGCAAAGATCTCCGTTCCATTATCTCAATCAAGTAATCACAAAAAATTGGATGGCCTAATTGAGATTGAAATCAAATGTGGAAAATCAATTTTTAATGGTATAGTGGATTCTGGTGCACAGATATCTGTAATTCGCGAGGAATTAGTACATGATACACCTTTTGAAGGAGAAGGACAAATAGAGTTATCGTCCGCTTTTCGCGATAATGAAACAGCTCCACTTCGGACATATGAGATGAAAATCCACGATGATAAACATGGCGATACAGCAATTATGTGTGCCGTTTCAAAGAAACTTACCAGTGATATGTTAATAAGTCGTTCAGCTTTTGAGATGCTAAATGAGAACATTGAACTTTATCATAATAAACAATTATGGCAAGAAACAGTTTCAAATGTGGAAGCAGAAGCTGTAGGGAAATCAGAGGAGGACGTAAATGTACAAATATCTTCGGATTTGAATTCCACTACGCCGAATGTGAATGTCTTGACAGCAAGTGAGTCTGCGAGTAGAAAGCTAGATGCTATTTCAGAGTTGGCGAAACTTCAAGGCGATGACGAGACACTCAAGAGATGCTTTGATTGGGCGGAAAGGCAAGAAAATTCGTATCTCATTGATCAGGGAATACTACAGCATAAGGATTATGTCTGTGGAGAAGAAATTCAGCAAGTAGTAATTCCAAAAGAAAGAAGGAATTTTATTTTAAGAATTGCACATGAGATTCCGTTGGCAGGACATCTAGGGGAAAATAAGACTCTACAAAGAATAAGATATTCATTTTACTGGCCTAATATCAGGCAAGATGTAAAGTTATACTGTCAAAGTTGTAAAGAATGTCAATTGAGGAGAACTAGCACCTATCGGGATCATATTCCCATACAGCCTATCGTTAGGCCTGAAAATCCTTTTGAAGTCTGGAGCGTAGACTGTATAGGACCACTAGAGCCTGCATCAAGGAGAGGACATCGATATATTATTTGTGCCGTGGATTTATGTACTAAGTGGGCTGAGGCAATTCCAGTGAAAGAGATTAGTGCCAAGACAACGTGTGACGTTTTAATGAAGATTTTCACTCACACCGGTTTTCCAAAAGTGATATGCACCGACCAGGGTACAAATTTCACTTCCAAACTGACTCAATCATTTGAAAATCTATTAGGGGTAGCGCCACGTTTTTCGACACCCGGACATCCGGAAAGTATGGGGGCAGTAGAACGATGGAATAAAACTCTTAAGGAGATGATGAATAAAAACATACAAGAGTATGGGAGAGACTGGGATATACATGTACCATATCTCATGTTCGCGTATCGTGAAGTGCCACACAGCACCACGGGGCTATCACCATTTCAATTGGTTTATGGGCGGTTGCCACAAGGACCATTATCTTTATTGAAAAGTATTTGGGCGGGAGAACGAACTATCCCAACGACCGCGTCCAGACCAATCACTAAATATCTTGAAGATTTAGTTGAAAATATACGTAGAGCTAATGAGATCACTTCCGAAAACACCGAGAAAGCTCAAAGAGAATACGTTTCCAGGTATAACCTCCGTGCGAGAGAAAAACAGTTTGCCATTGCCGACAAAGTGTTGATATTACTCCCATCATCAACTCACAAACTTTTAAGCACTTGGATTGGACCGGCAACGGTAATTCAAATCACCAGACCACATTCGGTAAGAGTTGAATTAGAGGATGGTAGTACTAGAGAGCTACACGTGAATAAAGTACGACCATATGTGCAGAGGGTAAATCACATTGGTGTTGTTTACGAAATGGATGAAGAATTTGGCGTAATCCATTACGCGCCTACTGATAAAACAAAGAAAGAGGTAGAGGACATCCGAAAACATTTGGAGAAAACTAGAAATCATAATTTAACTGAAGAGCAAACCCAAGAGTTATTTGATGTACTGAAGAGATATATGGACATTTTTAGTTCAAAGCCAGGACATGCCAAAGTCGACGGGCATTATGTTAAAGTTACGGAGAACTGCATGCCAAAGAGACTCAAACCGTACCGAGTCCCCATCAGTTTACAAAAGGAAGTTGATCGCCAAATCGAGGAGCTAATTGAAATGGACCTCATTGAACCAAGCGATAGCGAATGGGCACATCCTGTTGTTTGTGTTGCCAAAAAGGATGGAAGCGTTAGGTTATGTATTGATTTTAGCCTATTGAATAGTTTCACGGTGCCTGATTCATATCCCATGAAAATCGCCAGGGATTTAATATTCAGAGTAGGACAAGCTGCATTTATAACCGTCATAGACTTAACGAAGGGATACTGGCAGATTCCCATGCATGAAGAATCCAAGCATTTCACCGCCTTCGTAAACACATTCGGGGCATTATGAATGGAAAGTCTTACCTTTTGGGATGAAGAACGCCGGAGGGACATTCCAGAGATCAATGGATAAAGCATTATTCGTACATCGTGATTATTGCTGTGCATACATTGACGACGTAGCCATATTCTCTAACAGTTGGGAAGAACATTTAAAGCATATAAGCCAAGTCTTTAAAACAATGAGGGAAGTAGGACTTACTGTGATCTTGGAAAATGCGAGTTCGGGAGAACCCAGGTAAAATTTTTGGGCCATATTGTAGGTTCCGGTCGGCATACACCAGATCTAGAGAAGATTGAACCTTTAAAGAGGATATCAAGACCTACTACCAAGAAAGAGCTAAGAAGCTTAATCGGGCTAGCAAGTTATTATAGGAGTTACATACCACAATTCGCGCAAATAATTTTGCCACTAACAGATCTAACCAAGAAGAAAGTACCGATTACTATACCGTGGGGCTCCGCTGAGGACCAAGCGTTTACTCGATTGAAAGAGGAATTGATGAAGATACCTATCTTACACACCCCAGATCTTGACAAGCCGTTTCAGTTGTACAGTGACGCATCGGCAATAGCTATTGGCGCGTGTCTCGCACAAAAGGACGCCAAGGGAGAGGAAGTCCCTATTGCTTTTTTCAGCAAGAAACTAAACCCCAGCCAAACGAAATGGTCTACGATTGAGAGAGAAGCATGAGAAGCATATGGAGTTTTAGAAGCACTAACAAAATTTGATACTTGGATATTTGGCGCGGAAATCCAGATTGTATCAGATCATAACCCTTTAACATATTTGACAGATGGTCTTCCACACAGCGCCAAATTAACAAGGTGGGCTTTAGCGTTGCAGCGGTACAATTTGAAAATTACTTATCGAAGGGGCGTTCAACATGGAAATGCTGATGCATTATCCAGGCTCAAGTTAGATCCTTCTTAATAAAGTAGGATCAGGTTTATGTATTTTTTCATTGAATCGTGTTATTCTAAATTGAATTATTACAGTGTCTTATGAGGATATAATAATTTATTTTTCGAACCTGTTTAAAAAAAAATAATAATACAGTGATCCGGATAATCAGGTAAAAGATTGTAAATAAAGATTTTCTTTCAGCAGCATCGTCACTCCTGTGACGGATGTGCTTTCCCCCATGGGAGTAGTAAAGTTCCGTCGATATTATCAACGGATTATGTGATGATGAACTAACGAATGCACCAAACTCCATGGTAATAAAACTGGGAAATTTGACTCGAGCTGAAATATAAAATATATACTTGAGAATGAGGGCACGTTACAATAATGAGAGGTGCGAGGATTCTAAAGATTTAATTTAGTTTTATATAAAATTTTGTTGGGACTGTTTTTGTTTTGGATGCCTGATAAAACTGGCGTTGGAATTGTATGATTGATGTTAGAGTAATTAAGGTTTTTATGTAAGTCCCATAATTGCTTAGCCTTTTGTTGAAGGGAAGTTAAAAACCCGTACTCGAATGCAGCCAACGTCAGTGGCTTTAACCACTGGGCTACACATAGCTTAGTTTGTCTTATTTATATTAAAAATCAAGCTAAAATAATGAATCATAGGAGTAAGCACTATATATTTTCTCCAAATTACATGCATCTATTTACTTTAACGTCCACATGTATCATAGTAAAGAAACTAATGTTGAGTTCGTACTTGCATTAGTAACACAGTTATGAATTAAAACTACATTAAATAACGTTTCAAAGCACTGGAAAGCTTAAAAAGTGCTTGATGTATACGCGAAGACGTGAGCATACGTAGGCCTTTTCTGATAACTCATCGAAATACACGCGCAGGCCCGTTACATATAGCGAACGCCCTAGCTAATCTGACCAGGTTCAGGGAAAGATAAGGTACTGATGAGTACCTTTTTATTTTATGAGCGTTTTTAAACAAAGTTTTAATTTATTTCAAGACATTAGTCAGACCAATGTGTAGCACAGTGGTGAAAGTCACTGACATTGGGAGATGGCTCAAGTGGAAGAACATGGTTCTGTCCTCTCGCAGGGCCGTCGGTCTAGCGGTCTGGAGATTTGGACGGTTTTCTCCAGATGTAACGTGACTACGCGCTAGATACCCAGAAAAGTCCTCCCAAGGCATTTGCCCCACTGTGTTTGTCCTTTCTTTGACGAGGATTTATAAGCGGTTTCTCGTGATCAAGCACACAAATCCGAATACATGTTCCAACACAACAACAGCAACAACGACATTAGTCACTCAAGTGTAGTTGTTTGGCTTGTTACTACCTTCATCCAAGTGCTGATTTCCCGGTTGGTAGGCTTTCGGTTTTGGTTTGTGCAAATCCTATCACTCGTTCCGGTAGGAAGTATTGAATGTGGGTGTTTTAAATTTACTAAAATGAAAGCTTTCTGCTCTCGTCTTTTAGTATTTTAGGTATTGATTTGAAATAAGTTTAATTTTCGTGTTAAAAAAAGCTCTATGCATTGTACTTAAAATCACCAATCTGTTGTCACAAAAATATTCATTGTTTTTAGTCCTAGGAAAATATAAGTCTTGCCAAATAACGTTGATTTTGACAGGTAATTAACTTTAGGTGCATGGATTATGATTATTTATTTACATTGTTCTATTACATATATGTTTGTGAAATATATGATGGTTATCGATGTCAGATTACAGTGTTATACATGATCTTATATTGCAACAAAGAAAATATTGTATGTGTTGAAATTATTAACTTTCACACACAAGGAATTAATAGAGGAATGGTGGATTTTAGTTTGCAATTTCAATAAATGTGTTTCATTTTAATAAAAGGAATTGTAAAACTTGTATTAAAGTTGTTTATTTTAATTTCATTAAACAATTTTATTTCTCAGTTACAAGTTAATGAATCAAAATTTTAAGAATAATATTAAATATTTAATTTACTTCTGTTAAAGTCCTCATAGTTTAATTTTTTTCAGACTTGATTCAATTTTATTTTGTCTACTATAACTGAAACACAGAGATAAGTTAGGATTTCTGTCATGTTTATGCTCAATATAGACTGTTCCTACTAGTTTACTCAACTTTTAGGCTCCTTATAAATTTAAACATTTTATTTCTTACATATTAATATTTATAAGTTGCTTAAGTAAAAAGAAACACTTTGAATGAGGAATAAAAATTTGAACAATTCTTATTAGCACACCACCACTCTTCGATAGTTCTCACTTTTTATACTGTACAGTGAAATAAATGACCATAGGTGCCCATAGGTATTATTCTAGGGGGCAAATTTCAAACTTTTAACAAATTTTGTTCTGTTTTTGCCATTTGTTTACATTATGAGATATTAACCTAAAACTCTAGGGGGGGGGCAAGTGCCCTACCTTGCCCCCCCCTTATGGGTGCTCATGCAAATGACAAAGTAATTATCCTTAAAAGTCCTTCACAGTTAATTATTTTTAGACTTTTTTGGTCATCTATAATCAAATTTAATTTTTACCGGGACATGAAGTAAACTGGCCGGGACACCGGGATTTTGTCTGCAAACCGGGACTGTCCCGATGAAACCAGGACGTCTGGCAAGCCTATCTTTAGTGACCACTTTTGTGCAATTTCACTTTACAACCACCACACTTTTCTGTGAAGACTGTGTTTTTGTAAAAACTCTATCATATTTTGCTAAATATAAAGACAGCTCCAGCGAATGGGTCATGGGGTCATCTCCCTCTACCGACCTTGGATTTCACACATTC
Organism: Cheiracanthium punctorium; assembly: GCA_038373885.1. NCBI lineage: Eukaryota > Metazoa > Arthropoda > Arachnida > Araneae > Cheiracanthiidae > Cheiracanthium > Cheiracanthium punctorium. The sequence continues at coordinate 117,839 of JAWZYV010003197.1, read as the reverse complement.
AGTTTGCATTTTGAACAATTTAAGCTAATCTAAAAAGTCTAGTGACCCCCTCCGAAAATTGAACCTGGAACTATCCTCGGCTAAAAGCCCATTATGTTTGAAGTTATAAAATCTTAAAAACTCAAATGATTCAAGTGTACCTGCTGAGGCGTACCACTGACCATGTATGAAACCTTGCTGCCTCAATAAATTTGCCCTTTTTTTGAATGATTGTCCTTGAGATTTATTTACTATCATCGCAAATGCAGGTATATTTGGAAATTGAGTTTTTTGAAAGGATATGGTAAAATAGTACCAGAATATTTTCTAAGTGGAATTAAAATTCTTTTATTGCCTGTGGTTCCAGTTCAAACTTCGCAATCAATAGCATTATGATGTATAAACATGATGCGCATTCCTGTTCCATGGACTAATGGTTCCTTTGCATTTAAGTTTCTTATTAGTATAATGATGCAATTTACTAACTTATGTAGCGGCAAACTCTGTTATTTATTTATTTATTTATTTTTTTTAGCCAGGTGCAAATCCTGCCGACTGTTTTTTCTGGGGAAACCTTTAAAGACTACTTCTGAAACACTGTCTTTCCCCCCCCAAAAAAAGCGGAAATTGTAATCCGTATACAAAATAGTATTTAGATACAGAATTAAATAAATACAAAAATATCAATATACTAAAAAGAAATTTGTATGCTTAATGGTTACATAATGGGGAATTTCTGAAAACATATGGAATTGAATAAAAATACGAAATTAAATTAAACTTCAAAAATATGGAAAGGGATAAACTACTACATACTGGAAATTGCTTTAGGTTTGTAAGAATTTCGTGCAGATCACAATGATTTGGCAATATTTCACTTGCTCCCAGCTAACCGAAAAGAAAAAAAAAAAACCCCAAACCACTCACAGTCAAAGAATTTAAAAATACTACAGGATAATTATTGATTTCACTGTCATCATAGCGAATTATTTTCTCGTAGCTATGGTTATATGTTCTTTATTCATCAGATATTCGACAGGGGCAGATTCAGAAATTACTCAAGGAGGGGGCAATTTTGTACCTGAAACAGGGGGGTAGAATGCTCAAAATCATTTTATAATTAATTAATATAATCAATTATACCAATTAATGTAATTAATTATTTTATTGATAAAATCTTTATATGAGCGATGATTAAAAAAGACAGGGAGTAGTACCCGCAATACACTCCTTAGAAAAAGGCTTCATAATTTTCATTATACTTTCATAATATATTTTAACAGATTTTTGGACTTTGCCCAGGAGGGGGCGATGCCCCCCCCCTGCCTTGGATCCGCTCCTGATATTAGTTTATGCCAACATTAATAAAAGTTCAATCATCATTTTTAGGTTCTATTATAACTGACTTAAATATGTTATCTTAGAGTATGTTTTCGGAAATATTACCATACTCTTCATTAATAATATTATTGTCATTCCCTCTTAATTGCTGAGGTATTTCTTCAATAATATTTTTGGTGAAAATTTGCTTTGGCAAACTGCCTGGCAAGAGGTCATGAAGAAATTGTCGAATTGGCACGTTTCTGCGCAGTGTCTGTTGGATTCCGACATTCCCGGAAAGAATAGTAAATATTATTCTCTCCTCCAAGGTTTTTCTACTGCTTTTAAACATGGAATTTACAACACTTCGTGCACTTATCGCCGTCTAAAAAAATTCTCCAAGCACATTTTAGTCATTGGCATATCATACAACTGGGAAATAATTTCACTTTTTGCAAATTTTGTTGTAATACTATAACCCTGTAGTACTGCTGAAAGTAAGTGTTGTTATTTCAAAATTGACACAACAATGGAACCATCGGCCGACTTGGCACGAAATACTGCATGCCAAATTACTTTTTTAATTTTTTACCGTGCATTAGCATACTACTCAAAAATTTTACCATTTGCACAAACAATTCCATACGAACTTTAACTGTGCTGAATTTTATGGTCATCCATTCACGCAGTGCGCTGCAAAAGGGACACTAAGGTTTTGCTTAGCGTATTTATATATACATAGAATAGATGTGTTTTTTCACGTTTTTTCAAGTTTTTATTTATTTTAATGCTTCCTTTGTATTTTAGATTCTGATTAGTGTAACGATGCAATTAACTTTCAATACTAATTTATGTAGTGCCAAATTACGGTATTTTTCGGTTAGCCAAGCGCAATCCAGCCAACTGTTTTTCCTGGGAAACTAATGCTTACTTCTGAAACACTGTCATTCCCCAAAACAAAGCCGGAAATTTTAATCCGTTTACAAAATAGTATTTATATATAGAATTCAATGGATACAAAAATATCAATATACTAAAAAGAAATGTATGCTTATTGGTTACATCATGTGGAAATGGGGAAAACGTGTGGAATTAAATTAAAATACGAAATTAAACTTTCAAAATATAGAAAGGCATACACAACTATACAGTGGAAATCGCTTTAGGTTTGCAATCATTTGGCAGAGATCAAATTATTAGGCAATTTTTCACTTACTACCGGCTAATCGAAAAAAAAACCCAAATCCCTCTAGTCAAAGAATTCAAAAACTCTATTGGAAAGTCATTGATTTCATTGTCTCATAGCAAATTATTTTATTGTAGCCATGGTGATATGTTCTCTATTCATCAGTTATTTGATAAAGTCAGCATTTATAAAAGTTCAATCATCATTTTTAGGTTCTATTATAACCGACTTCAATATGTAATCTGAGAGTATGTTTTTGGAAACATTTCCGTACACTTCAATAATGATGTTATTTTCATTCCCTGTTAATTGCTGAGATATTTCTGAATATTTTCGGAGAAAATTTGCTTTAGGATACTGCATGGCAGGAGATGTGAAGAAATTATTGAATTGGCTCGTTTCTGTGAAGTGTCTCTTGGATCGCAACCTTCCCTGTTCAGTTCGTTTTTCCACAGCTTTAAAACATGGAATTTACAACACTTTGTACACTTTTATCGACCATCCAAAAAAAGTCGCCAAGCACAGGGCTAAAGCACATTTTAGTCATTGGCGTTTCACCAAACTGGGAAATAATTTCACTTTTTGCAAATTATGTTGAAATGGTATAACCCTATAGTACTCCTGAAACTTAGTGTTGTTAGTTCAAAGTTGACACAACCAGGGTGCGAATTGACGGGGGGGGGGGGGGGGATGCCGGGGATCGTCCCTGGCTAGAGAAATATTAATTGATCCCTGCCAGGGATACTATTTATCCCCTGCTGAAGAAATATTAAACTGGTGAGGGAAGATTTTGGGATTCAGATTGGGAAGTCAAGAAGTAAAAATGAAGGTGTTATGTTATCGTTTGTTACTATACTCTAAGGTGACTGCCTTAAAATTTCGTCTCTTTTCTAAGCTAAAACCCTCAAGGGTGGCTTCCAATACAGGTACATTATATGTAGTTTGTGTATCTGATTCCATAGAACAAACAATCTATGACTTTTGTTTGAATATAAGTCAGTTCACACACTTGTCGGCGACTGCATTTGTCAAGTAATATCATGTGAGGGAAGCATTTGCACCTTCCCTCCTTCTTCTTTTCAAGTGTCCCCCCCTGGAGAATGTTTACTTTCAAATGTCCCCCCTTGGAGAAAATGTTCAGTTCGCACCCTGGACACAACAATGGAACCATCACTTGACTTGGCACGAAATACTGTATGCCAAATTACTTCTATGATTTTTTACGGTTCATTAGCACATTACACAAAAATTTTAACATTCGCACAAACAACTCCATATGAACTTTAATTGTGCCGAATTTCGCGCAATTTGTTGTAAAAGGGACACAAAGGATCTCCTTAGCGTATTTATATATACATAGATCTACATTTTAAAAACATAATAACACTATTCTAATTATAAGATTTCCTAAGTCATGTACAGGGCTGGGGAGTAGCGCGCTACTTGTAGCGAAACTACAGTAGCCGCTACTTTTTTTGTAGTTTGTAGTGTAGCGCGCTACTTTTTTTAAAAAGTAGTGTAGCGTGTAGCGCGCTACAAAAAAACAGTAGTTTGTAGCGAATTTTGGAAGCTACTTTTGCCGTGTCATCATTTCCGGCGATTGATCCCGTGGTGCAATTTCTCTCTCTTCTGACTCCAAGCATAACTGAAATTGATGCTTGAAAGACACCCAATCACTCCCCCGCCCCCCCTCCCAGGGGACACACGCACACGAGTGGGGGTGAGGGGGTTTGCTTTGCCTGAAGCGGAAGCCTGACATTGTGCATCTTTTTTCTTTTTATCGTTCTCAGTATTATTTGTAGAATCACCAATCTGCCATAAAGAGGAAAAAAAAAGGAAGGTAAAAGAGAGGTCCAAAGTTGAACAGAGGTTATTTTGATGGGGCCTCGAGAGTCTCATTATCACACGGGCGTGTGGGCCCGTGAGCCCCTGAAAAATAAAGGCCTCGCAAATCTCTCCATTTATTGTATATTAAATTTATCTATGCTGCAATAATAATTTTTATTAAGCTAAATTTCCTTTATCTATATCATAATTGTGTAACAATAAAAAGGCTTAGACTTATTTTCTCTTCTTCTTTCTAACACAATGATAATGGTTTCTAAGACTAGATCAATAAAATAGAAATTAAAGGCGTTATTGAAAATTTATGGCCATATGTACTTATCACAAAATATCCATTAGTTAGCATTTTTTTAAATATTATGATGAAGAAAAGAAAATTTTCTGGCAGGTGGAACTCAGCGCACACATACGCTAATAATACAAATGGATTAAAAAAATATTAAAATCAATTTTAAATGCACATTCTTGTTCTAAATGAGTATAAATACATGGGTAATTTTTAATTTTATTTTAGAATTATTTTGAAATGTTTTATTTTTATGCTGGGAAAATAGAAAACAATCACAAATAAGTTAAAATGTCTGTAATAGTATAGGGGCCCAAAACAACCTTTTTTTTTGCCCCGGGGCCCCTTCTATGTCTGATCAGGGTCTGCATATTTTTGACTGCTATTGCGTGTTTGCAACATAAATCAACATAAAAATGAGTATTTTTTGCTTTCGAAAAGGAATTTTACATATCTGTAAATTGTATGCTTTTGTAACATCATTAATTTTCTTTGATCTTTTTTTTTTATTGCACCCATAAATACAGTGTAGTGTCCACTTGCCAGGATGATTGCCAATCATTCAGTGTCCAGTATTCCGTGAACTTCCTTTTAGGCGATATCCTTTCAAATCTGACATGATATATAGTCAGTCCTCGCAATTAGCGATCCCCTCTCCCCATCCTCTCACTCACCATCTACGGAAAACTACGAAGCGTGAGAAAAACTTACGGTTTTCTCACAGGAATTTTCTTGAAAGCATCGAGACCGCTTCTGGAAGAGTCACCGACATTTTTAATTTTCTCTTTGCCTCCTCCTTATGATCGATGCATTGAACAACAATTTTATTTATGCTTAGTTTTACTAAGTTTATTTATATTAAGGTTTGGTCATTTTTCGACGTTACAGTGCACTTTTTTGAGTTTGGGCACTCTTTATTAACCTTGTGTCCTGGTGGTGTGTTCAACTTCCACAAGAGTAATGACAGTTCTGCAGTATTGTAGCTTTTCAAACATTAATTAATCACGTGATTATGTTCTACAACTCGGAATGTTTTTTGTCTCAAAGAAGTGTAAAAACTGATTAGTACATTTTTCGAGGAACCTGAAACTGAAAAAAAGAAAGTAAATATGTAGAAATTGTACACATTTTTTTTTTTTTTTTTTTTTTTTTTTTTTACGAGTTGATAACCTTATCTTTTTTGAGTTTGTTGAAAAGGGACAAAAGGTATAAGCATATGCATCCAAGATATTATTTCAGGGGCTAAAAATATTTCTGACCTCGGTTACAGTGTTCTTCGTTTGTAGTGACAGTTTTCAGATTCGGTCCTAAGGTAGAGCGAACGGTGTGACCGCACCGGGCGCCATCTCTACCAAGGCTGTTCAGAATAATATAGCACTGTGGATGTCCGAAATGGTTTCATTTACCTGTTAATAATTGTTTAATAATAAATCTTTTAGTCAATGTACAGTAGTAATCAATCATGTTAATAGTGAATTTTAGTGAACTTTCTGTGAAAAAACAAATTATTAACAGGTACTCGAGGACGACTTATCAAACCCTACATTGTTACGTGATTCATAACCGTCTTATTTACCTTTACCACTCTTTAACTTTTTGCCAATGAGTTTCAGAGCACCATTCATATTTGACAGTCCGTATATTATTGAAGTTGAAAGCCTCACTTTAACCCCTGAAAGCTTTTATAGCTAAATGTGTGGCGTAGCTAGGTGCAAGAGCTGATCTAGGGTACGTGGAGCCTCCCTGCAAACGTAAAGAAGCCCCGTGTTATGCTCCAGATTAAGTTTTCCTTAGTTTTTTAGTTCGAATATGGCGCTCCGATGCCTTGCTTACCGTGTCGGGCCGTCCCTGGCTACGGGAGAGCAAGGAAGGTCAACTGTACCCGGGCGCAGCATCGGCCAAGGGGCGCTAAATGGTATATGAAAGCTACCAAGTTGCATTTTTAAAAAATAGGAGGGGGTGCAAAATCTTCAGTTGTCAGGTGGAAACGAAATTTAGTCATTTGCTGTGGGACAGAGAAACTGTTCTCTCAGCTTGTTTCCATCCCAGATTCAAACTATTCTGGATTGAGGAGGACAGGAAGACCGAAGCCAAAAAAATGGATGGAGGAATACCTCCAGAATATGTTTCCGACAACTTCAGATATTAGTATCGAGGATCAGCCCATGGATGATGACTTTTCTGTTTTTTTTTAATTTCTCTTTCGCATGCACTCGAAATAGTTACGAGGAAGAACTTACAAGGTTCTTGTCAGAGCCAATTAAACCCCTATCTTCGCTTTCGGCGTACACGTATATGAAAGAAGCCTTCAAAAAAACTAACACTGGCGTGCAGTCCAGTGCATCTGTACAAAGATTGTTTTCGATTGCATCGGACGCATTTTCTCCTCGACGATCATGTTTGGCGGATAACAATTTTGAGATCCAGCTCTTGTTAAAATTTAATAAACATGTTTTTGAATAAATTTATGTGGTTTTTATTTTATACTAGAGGCATGGCAGTCTTCCATGAATATGTTGAAATTCTGCTTTCTTTCGTTAAAATTTTAAAGTGTCTATTATATTTAAATTATTAGGTTTTTTGTGTAATAATTTTCAGAATTTAATACGAAAATATGAGAATTTCTATTAATAATTAATAGTTTGTAAAATCCTTAGAGACTTATCTCTCTCTTAGCCTTAAAATAACAATATAATTCTATAAAATTATTTTATACCTAACACAAAGAAAAAGTTGTGTTGATGATAATAACTTTTAAAATTTCTTTAACATATATAGAGGATTTTTTAATGCAATGTTTTAAATAGATATATCATGAATTTAATTAGTAATTGTTTTCATTATTGTATAATATGCATATCATATGTGATGTTTTCAATTAAAACAATTATACAATATTACACGGTTCACACATGTCATTCGTCATAAATCACTAATTTGGTAAGTCATGAAAAAAGGCCTTTATACTCATTAATTTTGATTTGTGCTCAAGAAACTAGAATGTTTGTACAACATGAAAGGGGTCTCAAAACGGGCCTTTTTTTCCCTTTCAGACATCCATTTTATTATTATATTTTTAAAAACTTTTTTAGTTCTCATGATTTTTCTCATGCTTTCAGAGCTCACTTTCCCAATTTATTTTTATCATAGAGGTATTAAAACTTAATTAGTTTCAGCAATACTTCAATAATTAGCAGTAGTTGCCAGTAGTGTGTATATAGGCTTCCATTTCGGGGGGAGGGGGACGATTCGGTATTTTAAACTTTATTGTTCTAAAGTTAAAAGAAATGTTTCAAAATAGCTCCTTTTTAATAATTGCTTTACATTTTCGGAGGGGGCCCGCCTCCCCCTGCTCAAATACTCGCCTGGTAGTTGTTTATTAGAGCAATGGTTTTTTCTAATTAAAGGCGAAAAGGTGCCCGGGGTCTTTCGTGCGTCCACCAAATCTGCGGCGCTCAACGCTACAAGGAAACCACCTTTTAATAAACGCGTTCTTTGGACGCGAGAGACACCCGCTGAGGTCATTAATCACGCTGGACGCGAGTAGAAAACCAAGGCTTTAGATATCGATAGTTTTCTCGAATTAGGATATAAATATCCTTAAATATGAATGTAATGCAAATTGAATCTGTTAGCAAAATTTGTCTCCTAAAAGTAGCGAAAAAGTAGCGAAGTAGCGACTACATTTCAAAAGTAGTGTAGCTAACTACATTTGTCAAAAAGTAGTTGTAGTTGTAGTTAACTACATTTTTCGAAAAGTAGCGGTAGTTGTAGCGCGCTACAAAAAAAAAGTAGTTTTTCCCACCACTGGTCATGTATAGTGCTTCCATCTAGTGGGCAGAAAAGTAAATAAAAGTATTTGAAAGCAAAACGAAATAATTCAGGAAAGATTACACGAAAAATAAAAAAATTGGTACTGCCTGAGCTACACTTGGGATAATCCAGAATGGAGCGTTTTACCTGCCTGAGCTCAGCTCGGTCAAATCCGGTAAGGGGTTATGCATCACGATTCATATATTCACTAAGTTTTATTTATATAAGAACAGACCACTTGTGAATTTTTTAAAAGTAACTAGGCAATAATATTTGTACATTCTCTAGCCCCACCAATGTCTGTAATCCTAGTATCTGGTACGTTGTTTTATTTACAATTCTGCTTTGTTTATCTTTGTGGCTTTGTTTGGCACAGCTCTCAAGTGATGAATGGCCAGCAAAGAATGCTGTTGATGCATGGTAGTAATGAGTCATCATGAAGTGTTATGTTATCGTAACCAGAAAGATGTTTTTCTGCAGGGCTGTGCTGGTTTGAAGTCATTGCTAGAACGGATGTTAGGAATTTGAAGTCTCCACCATGGCCGAGTCGATAAGACACTGAACATGGTAGATGGTTGAAGTGTGAAGGTCCTGGGGTTGGGCCTGTTGCATGTCGGTCAATCTAATGGTCTGATGTTTTGGGTAGTTTTTTCCAGATGTAATATGAGTATTCGTTAGAGCCCAAAGCACCCCCCCCCCCTCCTTAGGCAGATGCTCCTCGTGTAGGCTAGTCATAACAAAACACAAAATACTTGAAATTTGAAATTTTTTAATGTAATGAAATTAAAAGGATTAAAGTGCATTATTGTTTGGTGTATGAAAGTTCGTTAATTTGATAGCAAGTGTGTATGACTGTTACAAAATTTTTTTGAATATGAAGTTGAAAGTGAGGGAAAAAATGAGGTAACAGTTAAGTGAGTTGTACTAAGTGAAGATATCATAAGGGGTGCATCTGAACTGTTAAGTAAGTGAGTGAAATGAGAAAAATAATGTAAGTGCTTTTATTTAATGTAATCATTTTGAGTTATTCAGGATTTTCCAGTAGCTTTATAGTGAAATTGATGTTTTCTGTGCTTTTGTTAGTGTTTTTTATCTGCTATTTTAATTATGCTGATTTTAGATTAGCTGTACAGCTAGGTTGCTAAATAACCCAAAGCTTTTTTATGTTTAAAATGACCATTGCTTGCCAATTTTAAATTAGGTGTATAGCGAGTTGCTGGATTTGGTCTAATGGTCTGAAGTTTTGGGTATTTTTTTTCCAGATGTAATATGAGTATATCTTAGAGCCCAAAGCACACTCCCCCCCCCTCCTTAGGCAGATGCTCCTCGTGTAGGCTAGTCACGTTTTTATAGGTTAAAAATGGACTGTTTGTTGAAGATTTTTGAGTTGTTGCATAGTGAGTTTTTTTTTTTCTGTCAGTGTAATTTAAGTGCAATTTTAATTTGTTTGTTAAAATGATTTGAGTTTCCTTTGTTGATCATGCCAAAATGGTTGAGGACTATCATTGTGCTTATATGGGGCTTTTACCGGCTTCTAAGAAATTACCAATTTCTAGTAATGCAAAAGCTTTATTTTAGCATCCTAAAATGTTTCAAACGCATTTTGCACTGCCCATTAAAATGTCTTTTTTGTTGTTCTCTTTGAATAAACTATAAAATTAAACCAAATATCTGTACAAAATATGTTTACTTTTTTTTTTTTTTTTTTTTTTACTAATGCGAAAAAACGAAGTTTTGTGAAAATATTTTGTTTTCAATACTTTTCAGAATGTATTGTTATTGTGTAAAAAAAAGGGGGGGAGGATTAAATACTATCTTTTTTTTAAGCTTGGAGTAAATTATTACTGGAAGAAATTATTGTACAAAAACACTGTTTTTCAATCTATTGTAAGAATTTGGCTACCCTTTTTCCATCATCAATTGACTGTGCTTATAAGAATAGTGTACTTGCAGTAGTACTGCTGGCTGGTGAGAAACTGTCCCCCCCCCCCAATTTTGATAAAGTAAGGAAATTTGTTACTTTGATTTTCCAACAGTTGAATGGAGATGGCTGTCTTTCTTTCAAGAACTTTTGATCTTTTAAGATATTTATCTAACTCTTGAGGAGAACATCCATGACATTTATTTGTAAGGTACTAAATTCATGGAAACAATCCCAAAAGGATTTCTGATTTTTGAATTAATTAATTTGAAGCTAATGTGAAAATTTAAAGAAAAAAGTAATAGCTCAATGATCTAAGAAAACTAGTGAAAACAAGATGAAAAAGAAGAAAACATACTGCTGCCGGATAACCGGCTGAAAGTTTGGCCAGATATTTGGTATCCGGCCAAATTGATATCCGTTGCATTACGAGTTTTTACCATCTTTGAAAAAATTTATTAGTTTGACTGCTTTTGGTCATTTTTTATAAAATTAATCTATTAATTTTTCATTTCCCAGAAGTGAATGTTTTCCATATATTTAATACTCCTATTTCTGTACATAACTATCTTCACTTAATTTAGTTTCTGATTAAGTAAAAGAATGCGCAACAAAAAATATAGATTTTAAAGAATATAAAAAGTCTCGAAAACTTTCCATGTTTTCCTCCTACAATAATTCAAAATTTTAAAGTTATTATTGTACAAATGTCATTCTTAAATCTGAAACTTATATTATTATGAAATGCACATTAAATTTATTGTATTTATCATAATAAATACAATTTTACTAATTTTAAGTAAGAAGAAAATAATTATAAGAGAACTTTTATCATATTTAACTTAAAAACCTTCATTATTTTCATAATGATGAAGTGCTTACAAATATTAATTATCATATAGTAGATTTTTTATGAATGTTAGTACAATCCATGCCCTTGATGCCTATTAGCATTCTATAACAAAATACAAACTTTGCAGTTTCTATATACCAAGTCTGTTTCTTAATTTACTGTGGATAAGTGAAAAGTTAAAAAAATTTGCTCTTGGATGTAGAGTTTCAAGGTATGGTGTGAAGTTTCACCATTAAATGAATGAATTCAAGATTCATTTGTTCTTACTTAACTCTTTCCAACAAGCTTTGGCTTTTACATATTTTTTTTTTTAATAGAAGCTTCTTGGAAATGGTTTTAGTTCAGCTTAAAATACTAGCAGGAGTAAAAGAGAACTGGCATAAAATTATGATTATGATTATTATTATTTTGCTGTTTTATGTTTTGTTCCTTTTATGCAGAAATCTATTGTATTAAAATTAATAGTGGCACCCTTTTTTTTAGGGGGAGGGGATGATCTTTTAAGATCCAAAACTGAGTTATTAGAGAATTTTAAAAGGCAGTTAAAAATGTTTTGCCTGTATCCGTGCCTAAGCATGTCTCTGGTCAAGTTTGTTTATTTAACAAGATTTTTGAAACTGAAATTAAATCAGTTTAAATATACTCAAATATAAATCATATCACTGATGAGGGTTTGTAAAAATTGTTAGGGGCTCACAAATCAGTATGGGGGTACAAAACTCTTCCCTCTATCAGTAGAATACAGAGATTATTTGGAAATTTTAGAATTGAAATTTGAAAATGGGCTTTTTTGAATATCACACTCCTGTTAAAATTGAAAAATAAAAATGCATTATATGTATGTATATACATTCGTAAATTTTCTTTTTGATGCCATTTTTAAAATTAAGAATTTTAGAACGACTTAGCTAGCTTAAAAGTAGCTATGATGCACAAATGGACAAAGGAAATCTCTTTTCTTAGAACAGCTGAAGTAATTAAAATAATGACATAATGAATAAAATCACATTTAAAATTTATTTAATGTTGCTTCCATAGTAGAGAAGAAATTACATACAGTCAATAATAAAAATTTTCTCCAGTTTATATTTATAAACAGCTTAAAAAGAAATACAAATACAATGAAATATCAAAATTTGGACTATTATTTTATTTACTTACAAATATGTTTCTTTACTAATCAAAGTATTGTTTTTTATCTCACTGCGCAATAAAATAACAATATAGTCAAATAACTCTACTTAAATGTTACACAGATTTCAAAACACAGAAAAACTGATTGCATTTAAATTACATTTCTCTCTCTCTCTTTTTTTTTAAGATTACATTTAAAATTACAAAACACACAGGCAAAAAAATTACAAATACTTTCTTTTCCTGTTTTAACACAAATTAAATGGACACACACACATACACAAAATTGCTACACACAATTTACTATTGTGATTTTTATTTAAAAAATTTTATGCTACTATTAATATTATGATTTATGTTTCATATGAATACTAAAAAATTAAAGTATTCCTTGTTTAAATTATAATGAGTAAGTTATATGTGTGATCCTTTTAGTTCTAATAATAATGTAAAAAAAAAAAAAAAAAAAAAATCTAAATAAGAGTATTAAAGAAAATGTGAATTGAAGTATAGATTTTTTCTTTTATTTTTTTTTAACAATAGGGTTGAAATATTTTGCTTCCTCATAATTTATTAGGAGAAAATACATTGAAAATTTATAATGGGGTTAAAGTTACATACAGTTTTGAAACACAAGGTAAAAAGTAGGTTTTGTAAGCAGAAGGGAAGAAAATGATGCATATTTAAATATGAAGATGGCTTCATGTGCAAATTTGATGCAACACACAACTATAAATTATTGATAAATGATGTGTATGTGTTACTTTGCTCTGTGACCTACAATAGCCTATTAACAGGTAGGTAGATCTTATTTTTCTTCTCTTACCTGTATATTGATATAAAACGTTTGTCTTTATCTTTTCTTTTTAGTATCAAAATCAATGGAAAATAATAATTTACCTAAACAATTAAGTGCATGTGACATTTTGAAAGAAACTACTGCTAAAGAACTAGCTTCTCGAAATTTACATGTATCTTTTAATGAAGAAATCAGAACTGTTAGCATACCTCATTCTTCTAAGCCAAATAAAGTAGATGATAAACATGATGCTTCGTCATTTACTAAGAAAGAAGAGAAACAAAGTGCTAGCAGAGGTAAAATTTTCACTGATTTTTTTATTTGTTTTCACTTGTATATTTTAATGCATATTTTATCATATATTTTCGATCTCTTAGGCTTGAAAGATGAGAAAGCTGCTGTTAATGTAATCTCATCTGAGTATGGATTCCGTGCGTCTACAATGAGAAACAAAATTGAAGAAAAAATATCAGAAATTGAAGAAAAAATCAACTTGCCAAACATCGATTCAAGCTCAGAATCACTAGAAATTGAAACAAGGTGACTTATACTTTTATAAAAATTTTATTTTTTGTTATCCAATGTTTTTATTTATTTTTCTTTTTATCATTTTCTTTTTTAATTGCTGAAATCATAGACTGATTGTTTGGCAGATACATGCCAAGAGACAAGTTTCTGTGTTCAATATCTCGGGCTAATTTCAGTGACCTTAAAAAAAAAAAAAAAGCCAACCCTTCTTTGTGCAATTTACATGTAAAATAATCAATTTGTTGTTTGTAACAGAAAAAATTTCAAGAATAATTCCGTCAATGCTGGTTTTTACGAACCTGTAGTTACCATTCAAGTAGTTCATAAAAGTGAAAGTTCATAAAATCTAGTCATAAAATTGTCAATGGGATTGTATTTGAGATCACTCACTAGTATGTAAAATTGCAAGTGTTCATAAAAAAAGAGGTTCATAAAATGGCTGTTGACTGTATTTTTTCATATAATGCAGAATAAAGAAAATAAAAATTTTTTTTGCTATGAATAATAAGTTGTATATAAATATAAAAAAAATATTTATATCAAATTATTTACTTAAAATAGACTGATATATCTAAAGCATCATATTGCACAAATTAATCTAACTAATGGCTATAAAAAGTAAAATAATTGAACAAATGTTCAAAAATAGTTATTTGCCCTCTTACTAAGTAAATTTTTGCAACTTTTGTTATCAGCACTGATCTTATGATTGTTAGGTGATCTCATGATTCGGTATTTTTAACAAGACCTGTTTGCTTAGGCCTGTTAAATAGACTGAAACTTTTGCCAATCCAAAGATTTTGTTTTTATAAAAGCTATGCTGGTCAAAATTAGAATTTTTATGAAACTAATTAAAATCTGATTAATCAATAAAATAATTATTCAGTGAGATTTTTTATTTTGTTTTCAGACTTAGTTCTTTATTCAGGGTTGGTACAGACGTGAAAAGTCAGGGAAATGAATTTTGGCCAAGAAGAGTTAGGGAAATGCAAGGAGATTGAAGAAAGGGCGGGGAAACAGAAGAAAAATCTCAATTTGTGATGAAACCATCAAAATATTTTCTGTGAAAGTTTATTTCTTTATATGATCTCAACATACTTTTATTCTTGTGTAGTTGTAGCAATTGTTTCCTTTGAATTTTCATTTTCTTATCTTACCTTATATTTATATATCAGTGGTGAGTAACTTTTGTGTGCATAAGATCTACTTTTAATCTTTAACATATGTTGTGCTTGACTTGATGTGAAAAAGCACAGTCTAAAGGGAAGGTGTGAAATGCATACCATGTTTATACATTGTACTTTAATATGAGGTGCACTCTCAAGTGCTCTGGGTAGATTAAGACAAGCTGATCACAATAGACTTGTTTTCCACCCTTGTTATATGTAATTTTAAAATGTGTCAAATATAAACATATCTTGTATAGCTGAAATATGCTTAATTTTTTAATTGCTGTTAAATATGCTTTTCACTCAAATTCAGTGGTGTCAAATATATATATATATTTGTCATTGGGTTGTAAGAAAAAAAGTGAAATACATGAAAAGCAAGGAGAAAGGAAGCAACATTAAAAGTAGAAAGGCATAGTCCATGAAAGTATGCCATATAAAGTCAGAGAAGAGCATGATAGAAATCAGTGAAAAGTCTGGGAGCAAAAACTTTGAAATTTTTACCAACCCTGTTATGATTTAGAAAAGTCTTATTTTATATTACACTGTTCAACAATTTTTCAATTGTTTTTTTTTTAACAAAACAGAAGTTGCCACCTTTTATAAATTTTGGGTTGCTGAACACCAAAATCACATTTTTATTTCTCTCCTGACTTAAAGAGTTTGATACTACTATAAAACGTAATAGTTACAATATGTGGGAGCAAACTAGATGAATCACGTGATCACATGGTTAAAATCAGCTCCATCTAACTTCCTTAGTCTTGTATGTGGCAGCCTGTGACAAACTTCAGATTGCACAGTGTTTCATATATAAATTTTTGTGACCCATTGAATATGTATCAATGCTACACTTCTGTATAAATTTGCGGGACTTTTTTTATACATGCGTTCACATGATGTGTGATCCCAGGAAGCGGTCTTTGACTTCTGTAGTGTAAAAGGCATATGCAATGTACTTTGGATGCACTGTCGGAGATCAAGATCAATTGTGGGCTCTCCATGTTTGTTGTACAACTCGTTCATGTACTTTAAGTACTCCAATTCACACTAAAACAGTTTCTGTATGTTTTCATGTGCCTACCATTTGGTGTGAACCAACAAATCATGCCACCGATTACTATTTCTGCATGCAAGGACGTATCCAGGGGGTGGTCCAGGTGCTCCGGAAACCCTCCCTCCCTCAAAATTTCAGTCTTTGTTAATAAAATAACAATGAAGTCTTTTTATGAAAAATTCTGGCTTTTTCACCGTTTGGACTCCCTCCGAAATTTTTGGACCCTCCCCAAAATTTGTTTTTGTGTATGTCCCTGTCTGCATGATTCCATGCTTAAAGAAATGAATCAATACAAAAAAATTAAAAGAAGTTTGATTAGCCTGTAATACCATCTGTCATTTGCCCAATGCTGACAAACAGTTCAAATCCTATCTTAATCCTAGTGAGTTACATGTTTGGCATTGTTTCCAGAATGCTATTACACAATTTCTGGGCAACATTCATTCTGAAAATTACAAAGACCTAATGGAAGATCTTAAATCTGTGTATGAGAAAATTGGGTACAAAATGTCACTAAATACTTTTTTATATTGATATAAAATACGTATTGATATCTTGCGAGTAAATTTTGGCGCTTTCAGTGATGAAAGAGGAGAACAATCCCATCAGGAGATATCTGCAAGAGAACAGCATTATAAAGGACAGTGGTCAATCTTAATGCTAGCAGAATTGTGCTGGATAATCCAGAGAGATGCTCTAGACATTTCCCAGAAGCGACAGGCAAAAAGACAGCATGTGTGAGAAAGTTTGTAAACTGTTATTCAAATTCTGCTATTACTATATGTCATATGTAAAATGTGAAGTGCAATTACTCAGAATCCTGAGCCAGATGGCAACTTTAACCGTAATTTTCATGTTCAGCGACCCTAAATATGTAAAAGTCTGGTATTTTCATCTCTGTAAAAATTTCACTGTCAAACAGTATTATTTTCAAACTTTTGCTTTATTCCTGCTGTGTTCTATTTGGATTAAAACTGTTTTAGTGACTTCTTTTAAATGGACAAATCATTTAAGTCAGAATATTCTGTTTTGTTTATTGTCACTATATGCTTCAACATTACTAGAACTTGTAGATAATGATGTATTTAAAATCATAATCCCAGTTTTATCATCATTAAGTTCTTTTTAATTTTCATCCACGTAAAAGAAAATGATGTAAATTGGTTCTTAAGACTAAAATACAGTGCTTGTCAGATTGCCACTGTAAAATGATCGAAGTTGAATTTGGGTCATTCATCTCATTGAGTCCAGATTATTACTAGAACTTGTCCGTTTTAACAATAGGAATATATAATTCCTGAGTTTATATAATTTGATTGAAAATTTTTCAAGGAGCTGTTTTTTTTTTTTTTATTCCATTCACGTCTTAAAAAAAAAATCTGAACTCTGTGGATCTAGTCCAACTTTCTGTGGAGAAGAAAAAAAACCTCTATTTTTAGTATCTTTTTATACAATATCCATATTTTTTCAAAAATTGTTAGTTTTGCTAGTTTATATAAAAGCTGTATACAAATATCACATAATTTTATAGCCTTCTTAATGGAAAAGTACCCAAATTTATCTGTTATGTCACTCAGTTTTAGAAATATAAATATTCTAATCCTTCGTGTTCAACTATATCTGTGATGTACCATCTGATATTTTGAAATGTGATTTTTTAATTTTGTTTTAGTACGCCTGATTACAACACCATTAAAGTAATAGATTCTCGAAGATCTCGTAGTTGTTCAGTATCTGAAATGCGGCAAAGTACAATTGACCGATTACAATCAAAACTTGAAAAAGCTGAAAAAGTAAGCATTAAGTTTCATATTTTAAAAATGAGTCCTATACGTTTTTTAAAAATCTTCTACAGATTTTAAGTAATAGCCATTAATCTGAAAAAAAAGCCAAGAAGTTATTAATCTGTTATCTAAGAATAGTTAGTAATCTAGAAGTATCTTAATCAGTTGAAAGAAAAAATTATATTTACTTGCATATAACCTCAGATTGGCATGATTTTGGCATATAGCCCCAGACTTGTCATAATTTTGACATCTCAAATTAAAGAAAAATCTCAACAATTTTTAAAAACATATTACACTTAAAATCAGCAAGTAAAATATGTAATTTTCAAATAATTTTTGAATAAATCTGAAATCCCTACCTCTATTTCAGTAGCAAATGATTTATGACACCAACAAAGATTATAAAGAAACTTTTAAAGATAAATGATGTACAACAAGTACTTTTCAGTTATATGAATTTGGAAAAAAAAAAATCAAAAATTCAACTTAGGAAATATGACTTGCATTCAAATATTTTTTGTGTAACTAATCCAAAAATAAAATGGATATCTCAGGAAGGCAATGTTAATGTCCTATCTGTCAGTAAAAACATTTGTGCAGAATTTGCCCTTTCACATGCGTTAAAATAATTTTATTGAATTTTTAAAGCAAAATCATTAATTAAAGAAAGCTATTGCAATTATTTATATTACATGTGATACATAGGAACCCAGGAGCATAATAAACAAGAAACAATAGTAAAAAGAATTCTTTAGTTAAATTCTTGAAGTTTTTGTCCTCCTTCCCAATTGCTTCAATTCCCCTTGCCCTCTCATTTTTGTCACCATGTCATCTATAGGTGACGAAAATATAGGCACTCTATAGCTATGTTCTAAAGTAAATTATTTGAACTTGAAAGGGACAATTTATTAGAGATTGTAGTGGTATTGAACAGGTCTATTATATTATTGCTGTTTTGATATGCTCTTTGCTTACTCTCATACAGGTGATCATAAAAAAAAAAACCTGTCCCAATGTATAGACCTCTAGTGGCTGTACCATTCAACCGACTGAGATGAGATTTCAGATGTTGTTATTCAGAGGCATGAGATTAGAGTTCTATGAACAGCAAAAAAGTCGTACTCATGGTTATAGGTACAGAAACTTAAAATTTTTGAATTACAATGCTCATTTTTTCCTGTTGCAAAATGCTCAGCACCTGCAAAAACCCTAAAGAGTATTGGAATGCAATTGCAAAAAATTAACATAATATGCACTTACAAAGTACAACTGAATTTTTGCTGCCAAAATCTTTGTATCAACATGTCCAAGCTCCCGACTGAGAAAAACATTCCTACCCTGCTTTTTATTGGTTTTAATACTGCTTATCTGGCGACCATCTTTCTGTAATTAGTGTCTTGCCTTTGTCTTGTGCAAATTTCCCCCATGTGCAGTACATAACCATTCCAACATACTTTAGGGTTATTACATGCACTGAGCATTTTGCAGTGGGAAAAAAGGATGTTACCTTTCAAAAATTTTGAGTTTCTGTACATATAACTATAACTGTGAGTGGGAATTTGTTGCCGTTCAGAGTTCCAAGCTCATACCTCTGAATAACAGTATGCAAAATTTAATCTCGATTGGTAAAACAGAACAGCTGCTTGAGATATATAGGTCAAGATAGTTTTTTTAATGACCGTGTACATCTTCTATACCATATCCAATACCATCTTCCTTTAGCCAAGTGTTATGTACTCTTATTAGTTTCTCTTGAAGTTAAAATAAAGTTATTTTTTAGTTCTAGAATTTCCAGCCTATTAAATTAAAGTAGAAACCATCACTGTACTTCACTTTATTCTTTTCAACTTACAATTTCCTTTTGTTTGCCAAAATTCCTAATGTGTAACATCAATTTTAAAATGCATCAAAAAATATTGTTCATATGTATTGAAAGAAGTTATGATTTACATAAGATGATTTAATTTTTTAAATATAAATTATTTCTATAGTGTACTATATTATTAGTATAGCTCAAAAAAAGTAATAATAATGATTGTACTTACAGTTGTTGACTCTGGTTGTTAAAAGAAATTCATAAAATACCTTTAACTACACTGTTAAATTTTCATTATAAAATATAATAATAGATGAATATACATTGTGTACAATATTTTAATGTGTGTACTGCAGTAACTACACAAACGTTTTAT
The DNA here is from genome assembly GCA_038373885.1 of Cheiracanthium punctorium. Classification (NCBI taxonomy): domain Eukaryota; kingdom Metazoa; phylum Arthropoda; class Arachnida; order Araneae; family Cheiracanthiidae; genus Cheiracanthium; species Cheiracanthium punctorium. Next base: position 97,970 of record JAWZYV010003197.1, on the reverse strand, counting down.
ACAACAGCACTTCATGTTTATTATTGTTGCGCCCCTCTGTAATGCCCTTCTGCAGAGCATTTGCAGAGGGGCTATGAGAAAACAAGCAAAGTGCAAGTGATGATATATGCTTTAAAAAATTATCTTATTCATTCTTATTTTTACTCAAAAACATATTTTTTTAAACCTAAAATGATCATTGAAGCTTTACTGATAATATTATTTTGTAGAAAAGGCAACTAGATGCTTGCTGTTGAAGAATAAAAAGCTGTATGCTGAGGAATGTGAGGGGGATGCCATCGTAAGATATCCTTTGTTGGGGGGGGGCACAATGTTAAAAGGTCAGGAACAGCTGAACTAGGGATCAATGAAGATTAAATGGATTTACAGATGATATGCTTTGGTTCAGCCTAATGACCGGGTCTAAAAGTATAAGTTCATGTAGAAACAGTGTTCTGCATGTGTATATTCCTGTATGGTATATTCAGTAGTAAACATAAAATCAATGTAAATTTGCCACTTTAAGTAATGCATGATTTAAAACATCAATAGGATCTAGAATTGCGTGAAGAGGAGGTAGCTAGACTCAGAAAAATAAGGGATGAAGTTGGTTCTGAAATTGAAGATCTCACAGCCAGTTTATTTGAGGTATTTTTATTTTTTGATATATCGCTTATTTGTTATTGTTTTTCATGTATCATTTTTTGAAATCTGAAGTCTATATTTTCTTCTGTTAAATGTAATTAAAAAAATATTAAATGGATATTTTAGATGTCTTGTTTATATTTTTTTGTAAAAACTCAGGAAATTTGCATGACAAGCACTTTTATTTTTACTTATTATTATTATTATTATTATTATTATTATTATCAACCTAAATAATGAAATCACTAGAATATTTGTTTAAAGAAAATATGTTTTAATGAAGAGCATGTTGAAAAAGTGAATTAAAAATGTGTTTTTCTTTTGTGAAAGGATTTTAATACAAACATTTCTAATTTTTCATTTGGGGTGGGGGTTACAACTACTGCAACTCATGTATATGTATACGTGTGTGTGATAATGGAGTGAAGAATATACATTTTGTATGGCAAAAAATTCCTCATGGGGGGGGTTATGACCCCCTAACCCACCCTTGCCTATGCCACTGTCTTCCAAGATCAAGAGCGAAATTTTGGCTTTTGGTTCACTTTCAAAAGTACCCTGCGTTTGTTAATGAATACTTTAAAAGACTAGAATGCCTTACAGCAATGAAATAAATTATAATTCCCCTCTTGCCCCTTCCCCCTTGTTTAGTATAAGTATTTTAGCCTAGACACTGTTAATTCGCCTGCATTTCAGAACAAGTAGTTGATAATCTTTCTCTCTGCTCAAACATAAAAGAGACACTCTTCGTAGGAATCAAACATAAGAGAGACACTCTTCGTAGGAATCAAACATCACCTCTGCTGCCCAGAAATTTTAAAGTTCGCTATAACTGAAGTCATGGTTCAGTAAATAAAAAAAATCCTATGCACATTTCTAATGTATGTGAATCAGGACTAATAAGATGCTTTCACTGTAGCCGAAAGTTGTCTATATCAGGAGTTGATTGTACATCTTAAATGGGCAGTGGCGGATTTAGGTCTTGAGAGGCCCGAGGTGCAACTGAGGCCCCCTCCTCAATAAAGAAAAACAAACTTTCACTAACCCTACACATTTACATTGTGTGTTCAATGCACAACTTTTTTACAGTAATTAATGTTTTTCTTAATCACTTTGATTAATCAATATTAAATTACAACTGTCTGTAATTAAAATATTGCAAATATTCCGATTGAAGTAAAAGTATTGCAACTATCCGAGAATTTTCTTGGTTAGAAAAATACTTTATTTTAAATTTACTATTTATTTGTATCTATATAAATAAAACGAACTGTAAAATGTCAGTTAGTTGGTTGGTTAGTTAGTTAGTTTGTCTTGTGTAGCTAAAAGAAGGATGATCGTAGACCTACCAAATTTTGTATAGAAATTTTCCAGGACAGGTCCCGACATACCTTGAAGTGATTTTTTTCGAAATTCGAATTATTTTAGGAGATATCGATAAAAAAACATGTCACAAAAGGCTAATTTTTTTATCTCTGCCATTTCGCAATTGTAACCCTGCAGTGGAAAAAATGAGAATTAAGTATATCTAGGTTGCCATATTTGGCGAGTTTATTAAATGATTCAGACTCAAGAATGACAATTCCTTTTAGATTATTGTAAGGTTATTTTTTAATTAAAATATCACGTGCATGTGAAATCAGAGCAGGAATGAAATGTTTTATACTCAAAAGAAAAATAGGATTTGGAATAGGGTTAGAAATAAGCGGTCATTAGTTGTATTTTGCACCCAGAAATTTAAGTTTGACGACCATGAAATAATACCTGGTCGTCATTTTTTATGCCTAATTTAAAGGAAAAAAATTCTTAGCAAAGCATACTCATCAACGGCAATCGCTATAGCATACTTGACACATTCGGAATTTTACAAAAGGTTTATCACCAATAACCCTTCAAACCATATTACCTATTCAGAATAAGTCATTATTATCAGAAATCTCATTTATATAGGGTAATTTATCTGATTTTGACACCCCCAGGCTAGTGCCTTGCTTACCCATGTATGTGATAGTCAGGCTCCGTTTTTGCCATAAATATAATGAAATGTTAGATTTTTTTTTGGGGCAAAATTATTTTTTCCCCCTGGGTTCCTTTTGTTTGCTTGTTTCCTTTTTTCCTCCTTTAAGGCTAGAGCTCAGTGCCTTTTTAGCTTGGCGATGGCACATGCCACATGACCTTGCACGTATGGATGGCACAGAGAGCCTACATAGAATGCAGAATTTTATAAAAGAACAGTATTTTACAGCTCACAGTAAAAAAAAAAAGTATTGCAGTAATTTTATCTTCTAGCATTTAACATTCTACTTATTTACTTTCCTACTTTCACATGTATATATTTAGTAAACAAACTTTAATTAGTATTCGTACTCGCTATGATTTGATGTTTGAATGACTACACTACATAACTTAGTTAAAATTTAAACACGGAAATACCTTAGTAAATAATTAACAACATTAAAAAGCCTTAAAATCTCCGTAAAATAGTAAAAACATGCACCATGAGCGCTTTCGACAGCTTAGCCTGCTGTCCATCATCAGAATTGAGTCCGCTTGGCTCGTTTACCGCTTCTTCACCAAGGCTTGCCATGACTGCTCGATCTGCACATGCGCCATGTCGTTGACAGCTCCCTCTTGTGTCATTATTTCCAATGCTTCCCTTCTTAGGCCATAACTGTGGTTATTGTAATTAGCTATTTTCTTGACATTTATGAAATCTATATCTATATTTTCTTTTAAGGCTAGGCGGGATAGGGCGGTACTTTGTCTATTGTATTTTATATCGTTTATGTGTTTTTTAATTCTATCTTTAATTTTTCTTTTTGTAACACCAATGTAGTATCCGGGAAGGTTGGAATCTCTCTCACTCTATAAGTGAAATTTATTTTGTAAATACCTGCAGTTTCTAGAGGGCTAATCTTGTCTTTGTCTGACCGGATTCTTTTAAAAATATTGCTATTGGGTTTAATTGGGATACGAAGGTTCATTTTACGTGCACGGTTGGATATTTTTACAGCGAGACTGCAACAGTAGGGAATCGGATGAGTAAAGGTGGATTTTTCTTTCTGTGCGTCGTTGATGATGTTGAGTTTCTTTCTTCTATTTCTGATTAGGCGGGGGATACTATTGCTGGGATAATTAGCTTCGCACGCAAGTTGCTTTATGAATTGTATTTCTTCCTTTAGTAATTGTTGGGTGGAGCATATTTCTAGGGCTCTATTGACATGTGAACGTAGGATTGATATTTTGTAGTTATATGTAGTTTTTGAGGAGTAATTGACTAGTTTATTATTATTGGTGGGTTTATGATAAACTGTAGTTTCTATATTGTCTTGGGTGGTTCTAATTACTTTAACGCCAAGGAAATTTAGACTATTATTCTGCTCAAGTTCTATAGTAAATTGTATATTTTCATCAAGTGAGTTAATTTTGTTGAGGATATTATCTATGCTATTGTTATTTACTATTGCAAAAACATCATCAACGTAACGAAACCAGTATTTAATATGGGGGTGGAGGTTTTTATTGTAGTAAAGTCGCCAGCGGCGATCTATTCAGATTCAAAAAACACATCACACTGTACCATTTGGATACATCAGCACGGATCCCAGATCCGGTTCTAGTTAAATCACATCTGCTGAACCATACGGTTCATGGCTCAATCTCTTACACACATCACAGTAGTAGTAGCTTTTGGAAAGACATACCGAGAAGTGAAAAGTAACTTTGTGATGCCTTTTTATATCTGCCAGTTAGTGTGAGACTACGATAGATATTTGCATAGGAAAAAAAAGAGTTCTCATTTTATGCAAATTAGGAACAGTGCCATCTATTGGCGAGAAATGTAAACTTTTTATTACGGCGTTAAAGATATGACGATGTTTACACCGCCATTTTTAAATGCTAACGAACTTACGTTTTCACTTAGTAAACTTTTAAAGGAGTATACAAAAAGTTTATACTTCACTTTAGCAAATTTAGGGATAAAAGGTAAGAAAAGAAATAGCGTTTTTTTTCTAACACATACATCATGTAAAAACAGCATAAATGAATTCAGAAGACCTCAAAACGTGTAAATACACCAAAATCTCGAAGTCGAAATTTTTCATGATTACAATACTTTCCTTAGATGGTTCATGTTTGGAAAGTAAAAATAACTTTTATATTTATAAATTAGTACATTAAAACAAATCTTTTGCCTCGTGAAACTTAATAATTTTTGTACTATTTCACTTTTCACGATTGACACTATAAATAAGCATCAGCATCCTCTAAGTATAACCCAACAAATGCAATTTCATATTGGTCAATTTTGTGCCGATATCTGATTCATTCTGAGTAGAAAATAGGCATAGGGACTCTCTGCGCTTGCATTTTTTGAGGGGAAATATAGGGATCAAATTAAAACAATACTATAAAAAATCTAGCTACTTTCTAAGGAGCTTTAACTTGTATTCATGTTACATCTGGAGAAAACCGATCAAAACTAAAGACCATTAGATCAAAGGCCGCGCGACGGGGCCCAAACCTGGGACCTACACACTTTGGTCGTCTACCATTCTGAGTGCCTTATCCACTCGGTCATGGTGGGGCTGCTAAAGTATTAAATTTAGATTATGATCCAATTCTGTGAAGAGGGAAAGAGACAAAGGGCACCAAAAAAAAATATATTGTTCAAAAGCGCTTTCTACACTAGTAGCAATCCTGGAACTATGAACAACAGTTCTCGAATCGACGTTGAATGTAGTTCCAGGAACTGGAGCTATGAACACTTCCTGTCATTTGAACAGAAATTTATATACAGTAGAACCTTGATCTATCGTTTTTCAAGGGGTGCATAGTAAAAAATGATGCATGTGGGAAAACGACGAATGCGGGTTAAAGTCAAAATATGAAGAAAACAGTATTTATGAATATACACAATGTATACAGTATATCAAAAATACTAAATTTGTTACCAAACTGTAAAAGAAACAAATTGAAGTTCTGTAGAAATTAAGTCATACTTATTTTTAAAAAATCAGTAATTTTAATTAATCAGTAATCAGTAATAAAAAATCAGTAATTATACTGGGTTTTCCCTTTGTATATAAAAGTCATACAATTTCAAATACCGTTATTGCATAGGATAAACTAGGCACTAGTGTTGGCTCGATCTCATGGGCATGAATATTATTCTCAGCCTCTTTGCGATTACTTTCATTTCTTGAGTCACATTTCTTTCAATCTTAGGATACCGCACGTTTCTACTTCTAAATCAATGGAAATATAATCACTACATTTCACACCATACTCATCCCTACTAGATGTCAGAACTCTTCACCTATACCATCATCAACCCAAGATATCATACCAGGAAGTTATTAGATTTCTAAGCCATATTGATCCACTTCATCATCAATTTCATTTCTGCCAGAAGAAACATTTTACAACGATGAACGCGGGAAAGTGAATTTTTGACAACGATACATGCGGGTTTTGTTAATGTTATTTGAATACAGTTTGTGCAGGGACCATAGAAATAAAACGATCACTACGGGAAAACAATGAATGCGAGAACGATAGATCAGGGTTCCACTGTATAATATATATTTTTCTTTTTGAGAACCGAGTTTTGAGGCCCCTTAGATTTGTGAGGCCCATATGTGCCTATTGGGAAATCCGCCACTTTGAAATGGGAACCATTTGGCGCATGCTTAGAACTGTGAGCTAGACTCTCTCTTAATTTCAGAGTAGTCATAGGGTTTTACATTGAAACATGCCCAATTGCCCACTGCACATTCATTAAAATTCTGTGCTGGGACAACCCCTATCCTTGTGGTTGTGCGACTGCCTTATATAAATTAATCAATGCTCCTGGTTTAGAACATATTTTTTATTTTAACAGCTTTTCACACACTTATATGACTACAGATAGGTCATGAAAAATCCACTCTCTCTTCAGTGTTTACACTTTTATTACCTAGGATCACATGATTTATAAGTTAATCATATGATTTATAAAAGGTGCATTTATTGGTTATTAAAATGCCCAGGTTTGATAATCCCTGGAAATGTGGCGACTATGGATAGGAGAATGAGGGGAAATGTTGCTTTTTTGTTAAATTTAGATCCCTAGGCAAATCCTTTGTTTGAAAACGAAAGCTCTTATGCACCTTAAGAACCCTGCAATAAGACCTTTAGTGATGACTAATAGGACAAATGGTTGAGGCTAACTACTCTTGAACAACTCCTTAGAAAACTCATAGCCCCCTCTTTTCTTTTTACAAGAATGGAAAATGAAGGTTAAAGCAAAGGAAGCTATCAGCCTCCTAAAAAATCTCCACAAAGATCGCCCATCGATTATGTTGATGATTATGAACAATGTATATCAGCATTAAAATTAATTAAAGCCTTATATAATAACACATAAAATGGTACTTATCCACAATACTTATCATTTTGGGTAGAACAAGATTCACATTTCCTCAGTAGCAAAAAATTTAAAGCATCCACAAGAATAGAAAGCCTGCAACTAGAGGCTTATTTAAGTTCTAGGCTTTCTACTCCTGTAGAGGTTTTAACTTTTTTGCAACTGAAGAAGGGTGGACCTTTATACTGCCCAAAATGATCATATTGAACAGATACTTATAATGTTTCTCAAAATGTTCTATAAACATTTTTTTAGAATAGTATAGCAACTTTTTTTAGAGAATTGAAGTTTAAGGAGGAAAAATTCTCTAGAAACAACACATTTCTATAAAATATAATAGGTCATTTCTTGATTTGGGGCCACCTGTTGAGTTGGGGCCTGGGAAAGTTGCCCCAGCTGCTTGTACATTGGTCAGGCTCTGTGCTTTAGCATGAACAAATCAACAATTATAGCCCTATAACAGGGGTTCCCAAACTTTATTTGCTGCGGCACCCTTGTCACAGGTTGAAAACATTTTGTGGCACCCTTCTCAGGCTGAAAACTTTCGTGGCAGGTTACCTTTAAAGCAATTAGTTTAGAACGAAACAGTTTGGATGCATTTTTCATTACTTTATGTTGTTTATAGGGCTAACTGTCAAGAAAGTACTCTATTGGGAAAGGGATATAGAATTTGACACCCATCTTCCATTTCAGGTAGTTACTGTAAAAGAGAGGCTACTCGACACTGAACTCTGTTGAATATGACTGAAATATTTTTATTTTTGCCCACTTGGTCACTGGCTTGGCTAACTTTTTTGTGGAATACTGGTTCAGAGGAAATTATTTGATTATACTTCACCAAAACATTTGTCTTGATTATCTGCACGGCACCTCTGTCATATGCTCGTGGCACCCTAGGGTGCCGCGGCACACAGTTTGGGAACCTCTGCCTTATAATGAATGGCTCTTGACCTAAACAAGCATAGCAAATATTAATCCGTGTAACCTTTTCCTTATAAGGCTGCTTTTAATTTTTCAAAAAATAAGCAAAATACTTTTTGAGCAGTTTTTAAAAATAAGTATAATTATATTTTTATTTTGTACTAAATACATAACATTTTAAAAATGAATTCAAATCATCTGAATGATGGCTTTTGATTAAAAAAAAAAAAAAAAAAAAAAAAAAAAGATGCAACACACATTTATGTGTTGTACAAGATATAAATTAAATTTTCTTTTCTTCTAAATTTTGCAGCTTATGATTTACAAAATTTTCAGTGTTAAGTATTTTTTAACGAGTAGAAAATTAAATAACAGTAGTAATATGATACTTTATCTTATTTTCCTTTTCAATGTATATTGTACTCATTTTAATTTGAGTGAAAAGTCCAATAATTTGTCTGATTTTCACTCAAATGTGTTAACTTTTATTTTTTATTTAAAAATATTTTAAAAAGTGATTAAGAACTTAATTTTCACTGTGCTTTATTGTTTACTTGTAATAAAAATTATTGTATTACTCAGGAAGCTAATAATATGGTAAGAAATGCTCATATGAAGCAACATAAAGCTGAGAAGATTGCTAAAGAAGCCAACATGAAAGTAAGTTTCCGATAGAAAAATTAAGTATTTTATTTAATTGTATTTGTGCAGAAAATTTTAAAATTGGATGCATTTTGTTTATAATTGATTAGTTGTATATTCCTGAAAAGCTATCATACTCTTAAAATGCTTGTTACCTATAACATTTGATGAAACAATAAAGGGAATGACATTCTTCTTTAATACTAATTTACAACCTTTTCTTTTAAAATGCTAGTAAGTTAACCTAAAATAAAAAAAATATGTTTTAATCTTTAATTTCATTTTAGCAATTATATAAGTTAGTTGATATGTATATTAGGCATTTTAGGTATACAAACATTTGATAAATCCGTAAGATATTTAAATATGTAAAAGGTTAAATTATCTAAAGGATATGCATGGGTTTTCTTTATTGTGTTAAATTAAAATTAGGATAAATAAAAAAAACTTTTTTGTGATTCCCAGTTTTTTTTTTTTTTTATATCGCAAGAAAAGTGTAGAAAAGCATGAGAAGCCTGTGACCTTCTTTAGCTCGATATTGCAATGTTTACAATCAGTATACTTATACAAAAGTCAAAGCAAATTATGTATATGCACTTGTTTTAACATAAAATGTTGTTACGAGTTAGTCTGCTTGCTTAGTTTTTTGTCAAACTATAAAAATTGTCGATAGGCTTCTCACTCTTGCTATAAAGCATGCTCGTGCTAACATACACGAAGGAAATGCAGAACTTGTTTTTTGCATTTACATGGCTTATGTTTATATAAGTTTGGTATAATCCTTATGTCAAAGAGATGATCTGACATAGACTTCTATGTCATTAAAACAACCTTTATGTTTCAAACAAGTTTATTTATATTTTTATATTAATACCAATTTTATAAGTGTTTATTAATAGGTAAAATTTTACTATTTACAATAAGGATCTTTCATTGTAATACTGACTAAAGCTTTAGTAATACTGACTAAAATTAAGAGGTTGGCCCAAATATCAGAAGTTCAGTAGTAATTTAATATTCGTATATATTTATGCAGTCAGCTTTCGTCAAACCATCATATTTGGTTCTATGCATTTTTTGGTGGTGAGTAAGAATGGTGGCTTAAAAAAGAACATAGTCTTTAAACTATATCTTTTAAAACTATTAGTATGACTATGTTTGCTTGTGGGGAGGGAAATAAAGCATATAGAATGAGTAATTTTCCACTAAATTAATTTGTGTTTATTCAAAAGGAAGCAAATTAAATAAAACGCAATAATGTCAATAAATGGTTGAATAATTGAATATACCTTTTAATTTTTGTAAAAAAAATTATAGAAAGTAATCTATTCTTGATTTGTTACACTAAATGACTATAACGTTTTCAAAAATAACACCATACCCATAGTCTCTGTCAGTTTTGTCATGTACCTCAAAGTAACATCTCTGCAGGGACAGAGACGTCTTAAGACTTTTGAGGCCCTGGGCCCCTATGTAAAAGTAGGTCTCACCGGTGATCCTTTTATCAAATTTGATGTACATACATGTAAAGTTCAACAAAAGCAATCCATAATAAAATTAAGTTTTATTAGAAAATTTGTTTTTTACATTTTAAATTAAAAAAATCATGAATTATGGTCTTCAAAATTAACTTTTAATAATATTTAGTTTTCAATACTCATCCAGCATAAATTATTCAAACATGATTAAGTCATATGATTTCTTAATTCATTTTTGATTGATCTGAGTTTTGAAAATAAATGCTCACCATTTGTATTACTAATCATCATTGAGAAGAAAAATCTCATTAATATCTCAATATTTAGGGATACTGTAAATAGTCTTAGCTTGAAGTAGAGTGCACCTGGACAAAAAAGCAGATAAAACTAGATGCTAATGTGGTAGGCATAGTCACGGATGATGGACATGGCTCTATAAAGCAGGCTTGCCACTTTAGCTAGTTGGCAAATGTTTCAAAAATCCTAATTTATCAGAGAATATATCTGAGAATAACATTTGATGATTGAAATTATTTAGATGATGATCTTATTGAGACAGAGTCGAGAACAAGACAAGCCCCCCCCCCCCCACTCAGGGGAGGGGGTCAGTTGGCCCATGCCTTTTAACAACTCAGCATCTCAGTTTATAGATGCAGTCCCTAGAATCTTAATCAGTTATTTAGCCTTGAGGAAATTTATGCCTGATTTTATTTTAAGTGTCACATTCTTTACATTAAAGGAGAAAAACATTTTATATATGAAATTCCTCTCTTAGTACCATTTACATTAATTTTCTGTTAACTTTATTTAAATAAAACTGCTAACATTTTATCTTCAATCAAATGACAAAAAATCTGATTTTTGCAGCTTGCTATGCTACAGGAAGAAGTTGGTGCTTTAAAATCTATTGTGCAATCAGTTAAAGTGTGTCCAACTGTTGATGGCCATGACATTTCTGATAAAAAACCAGCAGTTTTTCAAAGAGAATCATATGAAGTTAGTGTGCTCTAATTATTTGAAGAAATAATATGTTAGGTAACAATACTAATGTTGGTGCTTTCTGAACAATTTGTAATATCAGATTCTTGATGTGTTGTTTGTAATGAAATAATTTTTGTTTCTTTAAAATGATCTGTAAACTAAATTAAATTTAAACTCAAAGATAATAAAATAAATGAATAAAATAATTAAAAATAAATTAAAAAGAATTAAAATACTATTTTTACTTTTGAAAATACTTTGAATTGGTAATAATAAAGTTTTCCCATAGTTGATTACAAACTTATGTATACTAACATATTACTACTATTATAATAGTTTAAGGTATTAGATTAGGTACTACAATGAACTCTCACTAGTGTGTCTGTTTAAGATGGATCTCCAATTACAGAGGACAGTTGTTTTCCCTGTCATTTTCAGTTTGCAATTAATGTGTGCATCACATAGTGTGTATACTACACTTTGGGTAATGCAAATAATTTTTCTCATAAATTTACTTTTCAGTATTGAAGAAACTGTTTTTGAGCTTTCTTTTTCTTCAAAATCAAATTGTGTACATTTTTTTTTTCTGTGCTTGATGCAAAAATGTTTACTGAAACGAGATCTGTCTGAGGAAGACACCGTTATTCTTCTACTAGGAAAGTTTCATTTTACTATATTATAACTATGTCTTCACAAAAAAATATTTTGCCATTAGATGGTAAAAGTCAAATTCATTGAATTTATTGAAGTGGGAGTTGCAAAACCCTACAACAATCCCTATTTCACACAAATAATAGGAGGGAAAAAAATGCCAGCCCATCCTCAGAGCATTGCAAGAAAGAAAATATGGAGGAATCAAAACAGCCAGTGCATAAGCATGCTTCTCTACTAATCAGCTTTCTCCCTTGTACAAGGCTTCTACAGAAATGCCAAGTATTACAATTATGGTCTTACTGATGGAGAGGGAAAATTATGTATTCCAACTTTTTACAGTGAAAGAAAAATCAAGCCTTTTTTTGAGAATAAAGCGCAGAACATTGCCTGGAAAGTTTACAAATGTGCAAGCAATTCACCACAATTTATACCTGCATGCATGCATGCCTGCTGTACATTATTTGAGGGAAATAGTAATGTAATGGTTCAACTGCATAGCAAAAGAAGCAAAATGCATGTCTACTTGCTCAAAGCAGGAGTGCATCAACTGCAGGTGTAAGAGGAAAAGAGTTTTCAGCAATAGTAGCACAACTAATCTTTACTGCTTTCTAACTCACATCTATACTAGAAAATTATCACCCATTTAAAAAAAAAATCTCACTCAGTTTTGGGGGAAGAGCGAGAAATTATCACCCATTTTTTTCTCATAATGAAAACCCTGGTTCTCATATCAGTTACAAATGTTTGCTGTGATAGTTTTAAAATGAAAAAAATTCATACAAATCATGATCATGAATGCATGGATGAGGTAGAAACTCCTTTAAAATTCGCCCCAAAAAAGTGATTAGTGGTGCTTCAAAAAATACCAGCATGCTTATTCTGAAAAAGAGCCATATGCATCCATTCAGTCATCTAAATCGATTGAACTTTTGAACAGTATGTTCATAGGTTTTTTTTTTTGTGGCACATGGTGGGCGAGATGATTATACCTAAAAGACTTATAAATGCTAAGTTGGATTTAGACAGCATCAAAACAAAATCATCAAATAAAGATCTTGTTTCTTAATGAAAAGTTCAGATGATGAAAAGCTGTTATGAAAGCTGAACATTTTCTTTTTTTTGCTTTGTTTTTGATGAGACATAATCTGCCATTGTCTTGTGCAGACTATGCTAGTAATCTTTTTAGGAAGATGCTTCCGGACTCAATAATAGTATCAAAATAAGCATGTAGATGGACCATTATCAGTACTATGATAAAAAATTTAGTCGCATGATATCTATACTAATTTAAAAACTAAACCTTTTTTATTTGCTACAGATGGTAGCGCAGACAATGAAATCAAAATGTACCCTATTGTTGTGTTCTACATTTGTGAGGATTAAGGTAAAACCATAACTTTACTACTTTTCCTACTAGAATCCAAAGATAATACTGGTGAAGGTATTTTTAGTTTCATTAATGATTTTTTTCAAAAAACAAGAAATACCTCGACAGAGCTGTGTTGCCTCTTCTTCTGGCAATGCAAAATTAAAAGAAAGTTCAAGGGAGTAATATCTATTATTAGAAAGGAACAATCCAAAGTTAAATTTCAGGATTGTGTCTGTCACCTCCAGCATCTAGCTGGGAAAAAAAAAAAAGATGTGAGCACTTAATTAATTGTGGACCAATTTTTGGGTGACATATTACTTTCTCCATAAAAGCTATAAAAGACAGCATAGTTTTAAAAATGCCAAGATGTCTTTGTGGTTAAACTCCATGAAATGGCTGCTTGAACTATGATTCAAGCAGATGGTTTTCTTTGTTATACTGCATAAGGAAAGTTCTGGAACAGTGAGATTTATTAACAATGTTTTTCTGAGAAAACTTGGACAACTCTTTACAAATTAAGTCATATTTTGAAAATCATGTTACAAAAGCTTTTATTTATAAAAAATACCTTACCTTTGTGTCTACTAATGCTTTTCTTCAACAAGCTGCAGTTGCAGTCTGGTATGAAATATCTGAAGTATGTTATGGTAGTGGTGCAAAAAAGTACTCTGCCTTATCCAAGTTAGTTTTGATGCTGTTGCTAGTTCCGTACAATAATACTGCTACTGAAAGTTTCTTAAGTTTAGTATGAAAGAACCAAACAAATTTTAAACCCACTATAGGAACAGAAGTGTTATCGTACTTTGCTTCTAGAAAATCAGATTAACTTGGGAGTTATATGTTATGAGAAAAAAAATTTTGGACCAGCAAACCATAGCTGCTAAAAAATCAACTTGGGCAATGTTATCTTCAAGAAAAGAAAAAGAATGAACAGTAGACTTTGGAATCATCTCATAATCTTTTTCAGATATTTTTAAGGTTACTTTATATTTGTTTTATTCCCCTGAGTGTAAGAATGCCAGAAACGACTTCATTATATTGTTGAATTTAACAACTTAAGAGGTAATAACTTATTCTGACACTATGATAATAGTAATGTTAAAAATAGAATATAAAATTCAATATTTATTTTAACCCTTTGAAGGTGGGTGGCATAGTCAGATAAAAGAAAAAGCTATCTGCGCACATAATCCAAAACTATCTGCAAACTCATAATAGCTCGTGATAACTGAATACATATTGCGTATATGAACACATGTATATATGCATACATGCACACATCTGTGTGACACGCTTGTGCTATAGTGACTTAAAAAAGGTTTTTCTTTTAGGTAACTATCCATCTTTAAAAAAAAAAGAAAAGAAAACCTTGGAATTACCAGAGAAACTATCTGCAAGACCTTTGAATGTATCCGCGCCCGGCGTGCGCGCGTGTGTCTACATTATCTGACTACAGTGGGTGGTAGATTTTTCAACCAAGCTACAGAACATCTTAAAGGGCGGCATAGTTCATATTTCGGCCAGTTTCATATTCTCTGAGTGTGCAAGTTATGTGTCAAAATCCAGTGAAAAGTAGAAAAAATAGTCTTTAATGTCAAATTATAATGTTTTTTCCATTTTTTACCATATGAGACAGAAATTGAAGTGTAGCAATAGTGAGGTGGTAGAAAAACTTGCTATACAAGTATTTAAGATGAGCAAGGCATTGCCATGGCTTGCCTTTGTTCCAACTAAAAGGAGCATGCGTATCTTTTAACCTTCAGTTTACACAAGCGAATGCGTTGTTTTTGATTTCAACTTCTTCAGTCAGAAACTCTCCCCTTCCCTGTGGGTGCATGCCTACATCATCCCTATAACTTTTCCCTGCAAAACTTACTTACTGTCTGACTTTGCTTAGCCTGGAAAATTGGCAAGCTGTTAGTAAAGATGAATTCAAGTGAATTGGTTGAGGAGGGGAGAAGCTAGCCGATTGAATGCACGTTTCATCCTTTTCATTTCTATGTGATTGTACATGATTATTGAGTTTTGACTTCTTAGTTCATTTAATTTGATAATAGAAATCGTTATTTCTTGAAAACTGCATCTGAATAATTTAGCGGCAAGCACACTTCTGACTGGCACCTTCAACAATGCCAGTTTCTGCTTCTAGACTGGATGTTTACATATTTATCTAGTTGGTTGTTAAACAGTACTCTTTTTCCTGGTGACTTTGAGAGACTGTGGTCTGGTATAGTATTTCCTTGTTGATTTTTGACTTGTAAAAGTTTCTAAGTTGACTTAGGGCCGTATTCACCAAACTTTAAACCCTGGAGTTAACCCAGCAAAGCGAGCTACTTCAAGGGTTAGTGAGAAAATGGTATTCACAACTCCAAAATCAGGGGTTACCCCAAGAATTGACCCTGACTCCAGGTGCAGATTCTAACCCCGCAAAATCGGAGGGTTGACTCGGGGTTATAAATGGCGGATACGAGGGTTGTTTTTTATAGGTTTGGAAAATCCCAAATATTTGCTAATACTTGAATATTTTGTGCTTTAACAGACGGAAACTGCTGTGAAAACCACCCATCAAGCTATAAAAGCCGCCAAAAGTGATAAAAAATCTTTGTACAATGTTTCCAAAAACTCTCGAGAATGACTGTACTTTTTTTGCCGTAGAGACTGCAGGCGCCATCTGTCGGACTTATCTTGGTTTGCTTTTCCATTCCCTCTCTTTTCTGATTTGAACGCTTTTTTATTCTTAATTATTTTTTGTGTTGAAAATAAGTAAGTAAATTCTGATCTTTCCTATTTATTTTCTTGTCTCTATTGTTCCACAGATGAGGGGCGATTTGGCCAGAGCACTGTGGATCTACTACGCCGGCACTTTTTTTTTTTTTTTTTTTTTTTGTAAGAAGAGGCGGGATAAAAATATTTACATTGAAGAGATTATTCATTTATGTGTAAAGGATGAAAAAAAAAAGTGTTGTTGAGGGGTTAAACATTTTTGTCTGATTGTAGTGTACTGTACTTGGGAATAGCCAATTAACAATTTTTCACACAAATGTGAGAAAAAAAAGAACAATATGTTTCAGTATCATAGAATTTTTTAAAGACATACATATTCTATGTATAATATATAAAGTATCTCAAAAAGAAAAACATCAAAACTGCATAAATTAATTTTTGTGTGTTTAAAAATATGAAAATTCCTAAATTTGAAAAAAGTATAACAGACATGAAATTTTATTTATAAAAAATATTGGATGTAATTTTGTATTAAATGTTTAATCAGTCTATTTTTTTAAATTAATTTTCACATTTTAATGTGCAGTTTGCATAAAAACAAATTAAATATCATGAAGGAAGAGTGTGTGGTGGGAGCTGGGTTCGATCTCCCGAACATTAAACCTAGTTCACCCCCTTCACGGACTCATTACTCTGACCAATCACAGACGAGCTTTCAAAGCTGGCTAAGACAACTCCAGAGTCAAGTAACCCTGGGCGGAAATAAGTTGGTGAATACAGTTTCTGAGTTGTCTCAGAGTCAAACCGGCAATGCAGGTTTCCCAACTCTTGGATGATGGCGGGCTACTCACAGTTTGGTGAATACGGCCCTTAACTGTGTTTAAACACCATTGCAGTTTGTCAACCCTACCCTAAGCTTTCAATGTCAACTACTGTGAAAGGCATTTTTTTGAGTTTATTTTCAAGGTAACAAATGAATTTTTTTTTTAAATTCATTCTAGTGTTGGAATTATCCATGGGAATTAACTATAAGTGGTTGAGGTATAAAATTGCTTTCACTGACCTCCAGTTTTCATTGCAGCACACCATTTTTTAAAAACTGAATTACATGTATTATAAATTATATTTAAAGTTGTCTTAAAGTTTTGAAGAGCAAATTTAATTGACTTAACTATAGCTGATTGTATTAAATTTTTTTTCATATTATTAAAATTCCCCAAACTTATTAATGTGCATACAATTTTCTGAGGGGCAAGTCATCTTTTCTCATTTTAAATCTTGAACCCGAGTTTAATTTGTTTGCTCACGTAGTTGCAAAGACATAACCATAAAATTTGACTTCTATGTCCAGCATTAATTGTCAGCATGCATGTTTGAATGCCTAGTAAGGAAAAGACTGGGCCCCAGAGGGCATTCAAACTTTCTTGGAAGCAACATGGCAGAGGAGGCAATCTTTACCACTGTGCCTGCAAAAATGGGAAGAAAATGGTTAACCCTTACATGGAAGGATAGGAGTGAACAGGCTAATCTTTAAAGGTGGGTGAGGCCTGATAGCTCCCTGGCCCCCTCTTCCATTCATCCAATGTCCTGAATTTGAAGACAGGAGATGCTACTAATTTAAACTAAGTAATGCTTTTCCCCACTATTATTGTTCACCTTTATCAGATGGTCCGGGAGAGATATCAACATCCAGTTGCAGCCCAGTTTCCAAAAAGTTAAATATATCTGTAAAAGGAATCCCCTTTTGCTTAAGAAGTTAGTTTTACTTCATGGACTGGAAAGTGTAATCCGTCAACTATTGTTCTACAAATAGCAGTTTCATCTGAAGAATCACTGAAAGGGGGAAAGCATACTCTAGATATTCCATCGTTTTAAAGCAACACTGCCACAATCTTCTCACCATGAAAAAGTTAAGTAGATAAAATATATTGGCTGTCTTTTTCACTAGTGCAAATAAGGATGATTTTGCTGCAGAGTGTTGCATTTTACTTGTGCAAATTGTAAAAATGCCTGCAGAGAAAGCACCCTCTATGCTAGATTATGATACTTTTTAAAAAATATTATGATGCATACCTATCTCTGAATTTTGATTCATGTGTGAAGCTCTCAGCTACTGTCATGCTACTTCAGCTATCGTAAGAAGTAAACAACTGCAAAGTTCTGCAAAGCAAAGTAAATTTATTTATTTAAACTTACTTTGATAAACTATAAGGTGTAAATGTTATTGTTAGGAGGGAAATAATTTGGCTGCTCCGATCTAATAAATTGTTTTCAAATACTAGTGTTAGAAATATACTTGCTTCTTCCTGTATGAAAAATGAGTACATCAGCTAGTTTTTACTAAAACAAGACTTGACTATTTGGTTTACAATGAGTCCATTTTGCAGTTATTTATACACATAATTAGATAGTTATAATTATGTCTTGTATACCATTAAACATTATATCTTTTAAGATTTCAATAGATATTTTTGAAGAAATTTTATGCACACAGATATAATAAAACAAAAAATATTTAATAATTAAAAGTGCGTGCAGTAACATGATTTGGATTTTTGCAGGTGGATCCAATATTCAACAAGGAATTTGTTTCATGGCGTCAAAATCCTGTTTTTGATAAAGAAAGTTCTTTTTTCAAGCGGATATATGAAGAAGATATTTATCCATGCTTGAACTTCAAAAATTCAGAAGTAATTGAAAGTTTTATATGTATTATTATGAAGGAAACAAGCATTTTTTAAAGGTCATAATTAGCCAGGTTTGAAATTACGTTTATAATGTTAATTAGTTATAAGTGGTTATAAATTTATACTGTATTTAACATCAAGCAATTATTTTCAAATTGAAAAAATATAATGCTCTTTTGCTGTTTATATGTGAATGTTTGTTGTTCAGAAGCATTTAAAAATAAAATGATTATTATATTTCTCTGTGCTTTACATTCAAGCACATTTGGACATTTAAAATGTATCTGCAGCATTTTAGCATTTATCGTATGGAAGCAAATACAATTAAAATGAAATCTAACCTTCACATAGACTTTTACAAATTATTTTTTATTTCATAACCTGGAATAGTCTAGTGTATGAATATTTTTATGTTTATTTTAATTGGCTAAACTATCTAACCTGTATTGTGAGATAGACTTTTTTTTAGATGTCTGATGAAACTCTTGATTACTGGTGACAAGTATTTTTTTAGTAATTTACCAATTCTGGAATCCTTCAGAATTTTGGATTTTTACAAATTTTGGATAATTTGCAGTTATTTTTATTTATAGCTAGTTAGCAGTTGCAAAAGAATTAGTTTTTTTGAATTTTTTTTTCATCTTAGAACTGGTCTAAATGAGCAGGTTCACTTATGAGGAAAAGGTAAATATTTCTTATCTGAAGCTACAGCCAGTGGCTGGAAAAACTTTCTAAGTGAATTGCAACTATAACTACTTTTTGAAAAACGTAGTTAACTAGAACTGCTTTGACAAACATAGTTAATTACATCTACTTTTGAAATATAGTTACTACCTGACTACTTTTAGAAGACGAGTTTCACCAAAGAATTAATTACGTTCACATTTAAGGATATTTATACACTAATTAGGGAAAACTTTATGCTGAAAAATGTAGTGATTACTGCACTTTTGCTACTTGCAAGATGTTAGTTCCGATACCTGACTGCAGGTGTATAGTCATTGGAAAATGCAGGATTACCAGTGACCCATTTTTTTTCTAAAATTCCTATAAATACTTGCAATAATTTTGAGGTGTGTATATAGAATTTAAGGAAACATTGAATAGTTGGTGAATTATTCAGATTTAATGCAAATGTTTTACATTGAGCCGGAATGTAGCCATAGCTAGAAGCTGTCACATAAAATTTGGATTTTTGTTAAAAAATAGTAGTTAAGTTCTTTTATGAGAAATTCAGATTTTTCAACTCTTTGAACCACATAAATTATTTTTTTGACTACATGTTTGTATTGATATGCCTTAGTACAATGTTGTCAAAGAGATTTGTTGCTAAATTTAGTAACTTTTCATTGTATTTGGGGGATAAACTTTCTGCTTTGGGATTAGTGACATATTTAGTGATTTTTCTCTTTTATTTAGCATCTTTTAAAAGAATTTGAGGTATTGTTTCAATAAAAAGATAATTTCAAGATATTTTAAGGTCATTAGTATGTTAGAAAGAAATGAAAAGATCAAATGAAAAATCACTTAATGGATTATTTGCTTGTATGGCTTAATACTTACAATTTATAGTAATAATTGAAGAATTGGCATAGATTTCTATTATGAAATTTTTAGGTTAGTTTGCCGCTATTATAAAGTGAACATACAAGTTGTAGTATCATCATTTCTAGGATTAGTGCCACAAAAAATAAAACACTAACCTGTTTAAAGTGATTATCAATGTTAGTTTAGAATTAACAATGATCATCACTTATTATTCAATGATTATTAAATTTTAATTTGCAATTAACATTGAATAATAAATTTTGCATGTAGAAAGGATGCATAATGTGTATGCTTTTAGAGTTGGGTAGAACATCATAATTTTATACCATCTTCCCATAATTTTCCTGCAATTTAGTTCCCTATCAGAAGGTGTTTGATTATTGGCATCTTTTACAAACAGCTAGTGACTGCTGAGGGGACTTTGGGAAGCATGGATGCATCTACACAGTGGTATTTAGTGGTATGTCAAGAATCAAACCCTCTAGATTCAAATCAGATGCTTTATTACTGGGTTACTTCAACAGTTTTATTGCCCATATCACATTTATTCCTGTTAAGTATTTTTTGATTTTTCATTTAATGATCAGTTGACTGTCTAATAGGGTAGAGTGAAAAATGGGGGTTGTGATTTTTTTTTTTTTAAGTGAAAATGCCTGAGGGTACAAAAGTTAACCATTTGTAATAATAACTCCTGGGTAAAATTTGGACAAAATTTGACAATATCTTCTGCCTCCACCAGCGCCATCTATGTTTCACGATAGCCTAATGTGGGTTCCTGGTAGGTTTTCATCAATAATTACATTCTTTGCAGAGCTACAATAATTTGTAATATATCAAATTATTTGTCTTCCTATGCTTTGTCAAAACAGTAATGATCAGAAAATAAGAATAACCAATTTTTGCTGCAGTTTAGGCGAAACATTTTTTTCCTAAATAAATTGGTGTTTGGTGATTTACTTCCTTTTTCTTGCTTAACCCTCTAACCCTAAAAATTGCATACTTTTTGAAGCTAGCTTCGAAAAGCGCACAAAATGTTGCAAAAAATTCTCATATTTTGTAGAAACGTGGAGAACTAACGTGGAGAACCATCTGTTAGCCCACATCTAAATAAACAATTAAACATCACAGGAAACCAAAATGAAACCATGAACGGGGAAAGAGTGGGTTGCACAGTTAAATAGACGGCAAAAATTTATCCCTGCAGAAATTGTGGGTTGCGCAAATTTTGCTACTTCTACATTGTCCGTGGAAATCGCTGGATGCGCAGTGAGAGGGTTAAAATGAACTGAACTATTTCTTTATACTGTTACTGAACCTAAAAAGGAAGAAATCCTTTTCGTACAGATTTGTGGTTTAGTTTCCATAGCAGCATTAGTTCCCGGGTATGAGCTGAGGTTATGTGATATATTGCACTTGCTTTTTTTTTTTTTTGTCTGTAATTTTTTTTTCTATTCTGTTTTCATGTTTGCTATCATACGTTACCAATGGCTTCATAAAAGGTGTCAAACTGTGACAGATTCCGGTAATCACTCTGGTTTGAAATCACTGATTTCACAGAGCCAGTCTACACGAATATGGACCCTTGTCCTGTGTTCAGACAACCATCAGACTTAAAGATGAATGTGCTACTCACGTACACTGATGTTATAAGGTGTTGCCCTTGGCTAAGTATTCAAAGAAAGTCATGAAGAGGGATCTTCCATTCAAAGAAATAAGCAAAATTGTTGCTTTGAAAATGGAGAACATCTGGAAGAAAGCCTCCATTCCGGTAACATCCCACCAAAGGATTGTTAATCTTATAAAGATCTATCATGATAAATACATGAAAAGTGTCAAAATAAAGAATAAACTAAATAAGCGTTTAAGAAAGAAGTTTCAAATTTCAGAAAAGATGCTCAGTCAAAATTGTTTGATATTTCGGCATGCAAGTGTGACTTTGTCCTGGTCCATATGAGAGAAAGACCAAAAAATTCCTGTAGAAGAAAAAACATTTTTGCTTGATCAGAGCTGTGAGAAAAATGGTAATTGAATCCCTGTATTTGCGAACTACATGAGCATTTGAGAGGAAAGAAAGAGAAAGGCAGAAGAGAGTTTTGCACATTGCTGTAATGAAGCACAATCTTCTGCTGTTGCACACTATGATAATGATGATGTGGTTTCAGTATCGCCTGATGCTGGGGATGAGTCATCTGCTGCTATTACTGATTTTATGCCTCAGTCTTCAATTTCATTTGAAATCAAAAAGCCTAAACAGATGAGGCTCTGACTCTCAATGTTTGATATAACAGCTGACAGCTATGGGGTTCCGGACCAAGTGGCCACTTCCCTTGCATTTGTTATGCTAGGAGACAGTGGATTAGTCAGATCTGATGACATGAGTAACATAGTTGATAGGAGTAAAGTTAGAAGAGAGAAAAAGAAGACTACAAAGCACTGCAAAAGGGATCTTGCAGCACTTCCATTACTCGGCCTACTCTTTGATGGAGGAAAGATGCAACCCTTGTTCAAGTTAAGGAAGATGATACTGGAACATACTATTGAGATATTGTGATCAAGGAATATGTAATGCTCATGCGAGAGATGGACATTGAGTATCTGGTCCATGACACATCTGAAAATGGCATGTTGCTAGGAATAAAAAAAGGATACTAGCTTTATAGCAAAAAATGAAATCAATGTATCTAATTTGTATATAGTTGGATGCAACGGAACAGTGATGTACACTGCCTGCAAAGGTATAGTGTTATAAGGCTTCTAAAAGTAGCTGTGGAGCAAAGACTAGAGAAGGCTTTATACAAAGCAAAATTTATTCTAGAAGAAGCATGCTAAATTTCAACACAAAAAGACAGTACCAATTGATTGAATTGATGAGTGCAGAAGCAAGTGACTATTGTTGATAAGTACTGACACTGTACTGAAATGTTTATTTTATTTTATCATTAATCTAAGTTATATTTCAGTTGAAAACTTGTTTATTGTAATTTAAAAATGTGTGTTTCTTGCCTTTCTAAATGTTTTCTCATACTTTTTGATTTATGCAAAATACAAGACAGTATTTGTAAATAACAGGCACAGTTCCAAATTCGTGTGTATAATTCTCAAATTATTTCATATATTTTTAAAGTGATGAAGTAAATCATCTCGCAGTAGATTTGGTATGTTTCAGAGAGACAGAAAGATGTCCTGCAGATCAGATGAATTATCATGTAAGAAATTGTCTCTTTCAAAAATGATCACAATTTTGCTCAAAATTAGGAATTTTTAATTTTAGATCTGTACCCATTTTGTAGAGAGTAAAAAGACAAATAATTCGTTATATTACAAATTATTGAGCTGTGTAGAGAAAGACCTTTTTGCCAAAAAACCCTTTAGAAACCTACACTGAGCTATATTCAAACATAGATGGCTTTGGTGGGGCTGAAGATATTGTATATTTTATGTATGCATATTATTTAATCATATTTTAAAGTACTTGCTTTTTTTGCATCTTTTCAAGCTCTCTGAACAAGTGCTATCTGCCATTGAAAATGATAAAATAATTATTGAAAAAATTCCTTGTACAAAAAATGAACCCTTGCCAAAGTAAGTGGATTGTATTTTAAATGTTTTCTTCTTACAAGGTTTTGAAAGAAAATAAATGAACAAAAGTTCACTAAATTGAAATGTTTAAATCATATGTCAGGCATCAGGAAAGTAGCTATCTGAGACAAATATGCAGGGTTGTCACATATGACTGAAATGTAACTATTTGTATTTATTAGGCAAGTTGGAGTGTATAGGCTGATTAATTTTATTTTTTACCAACTATGCGAAAAATTCGATTTACAGAGGAAGATGATAAATGCCAACGGTTCTAATGCGAGAAATTTAATCTGGGAATCGTCCCAGAGTAGCTCAGTGGTAGAGCACCCGCACGTTATGCGGCAGTCCTGGGTTTGAATCCCAGCTCTGGAATTTTTCGCATAGTTGGTGAAAAATAAAATTAATCAGCCTATACACTCCAACTTGCCTAATAACTTGAAAGGTTGATGGAATCACTTTCTAAAAATATATATTTGTATTTATTTTTAAAATTGGACAATAATATTGAGTATTTTTTGCTATAAATAGCTTTGCTTAAGTTACTATTTTTAAAGGGTAACTTTTTTTCAAATAATTTTGTAAAATATTAGGCAAATAAAAATAAATAACTGTTTATGTAGCTATCTGGATATTATTAAAATGAACAGAACATTTTACATTATTTCATCTTGCAGAGAGTATAGATTAACTACTATACTGCAAATTTTACTTCAAACAAATAGTCTCCTAACCACATTATAAGGTGTGACATACAAAAGTTTTAAAAAAGGATATAGTATTTTAATTGAATGATTAATAGTAAAATTATTTCTGCCAACCTTTTCAGCTTCAGGACATCTAAATGTGATGTACAAAGTAGAATTTTTGTTTTATAAAACTACAGCCAAAAAGTGTAATAGATACAAAAATATTAAATGCATTTTTGTGGTTCTGGCAGATATGAAATCGAGCATTTCAGGAGAATCAATTGGTGTCAAGGAATGCATTTTAAAGTTTCTGTTTTTTTCCCCCTTCCCTATTCTTTTTTCTAAAATCTTAGCAGCTAAATAAAATTAAGTGCTTGTATTAAATATTTAATGTGAAAAGCTTGGTATGGTTTCACATTTTTATACTAAATACCATTATTATAAGGTGTAAAGCTTAATGAATGGTTAGTAAGTAAACAAAAAATATCATTATTTTGGGGATCTGCACTGACATTACCATAAACAAGATAGTAACACGACGTGTATTCTACTAGTTAATTAAACATTACAATTTTGAACTGTAGTTGTCGTAGAGGCATACATTTTCATATTATATTCTGGTGTTAAATGTAATATTGTTCCAAAACTGTTTACAACCATGACAACTCAAGTTACTAGGCCTTCTGCAGACATTGCCCAGATACTCAAAGATACACCAGAATGTATTTTTGACTGCCAAGCCATTGTTGCCTCTCTTTTTCAGCATGGCAAGCCACCACAGGACATCCTTTAGAGCTCCCTGGCTCCAGACCTGGCAGCCCTCATTTTCAACGCTTTTGACTCCATCTAGATTTTACTTGCTTATGGACATGACAACAGCAATAACTGTTTAGTTAAAATTTACTGATTTCTCAAGTAGTTAATCACTTTTAAAAATTGTTTGCTAAATGTAGCATATTGCTGCAGTTTTCAATGGTAAACTATATATATTGCAGCAATATTTTGATGTTTGAAATTAAATGTGACAGTTGTATAAATTAAAATATAAATGCATTTAATTTTTCAATCTTGGTTTTTCGGATTATAATTAATGCTTATTTGTAATGTACGGTTCAGTCCAGTCAACAATTATGTTTCGCTTATCTATAATGTTTTATTACATTATTATTAATAAGTCATTATGTCATGTTTATAAGACAGCATTTTTTTTTAATAGGTCTTGTGCCTTGATGGATGCCCCTCGCTTATGTCCATATAAAATGTATTTGAATGGAAAAGATTGTTATAATATTTCTGCATTGAGTAGAAATAGAGTAAGTTTTAAGATATATGTGTAGAAATTGTGCTTTTTTAAATTTGTTCAATTCTACAAAGATTAAAATAAGCTTCTTAAGTGCTGAAAATGTAGTTAGTTATGACGTCATTAAAATTAGAAATAGGTGAAAAGGCAGTGTTTCTATTAGTTGAGAAAAAATTATCTTAAAAATTAACTGCAGTGGTCTACCAAGGGATTTTTGTACCTGGGGTGGTCATCTATTTTGTCACCCCTCCCCCCCCTTTCAAAGCTAAATTGCATTGTGTAAAACAAATTTCAGAACAATACAATAGTTTAAAATGCAGTTTTTATGAAATTAGTTTATTAAAAAACAATTAGTGCATAAATACTTTCGTAAAATACATTCCTTAATTCTTTAACTAATTTGCTTACCATTAAGAAACACCCAAAAACTGGTATTTAGTTTAGTAAGTAATATGTACTTCATTTTGAACACATAAAATATAAAATATTGGGGAAAAAATTAATCAAATTTTTTTTTTCTTTCTTTCAAATTATAAAATTTAGAAATAGCATCATCCATATCAATGTTTTTAGCTATTTTATGCTCTATTGAAAGCAGAGCTAGATTTGACAGTCATGACTGACTCATGGTGGAACGGAGGTAGTTTTTTTATCAGTCTAAGTTTCGAAAAGCTTCGCTCACAAGATGAGACAGATATGCATACTGTCAAAAAAATCTTAGAGCCAAAGATAAGTTTGGCACTGAATTGCAAAAGTCAAAATCGATAACGAATTGTAAAAATTTCAGCGCTGCTCATCCTTGACAAACTTCTTTGTTAATATTTGCTGCTTTTAGGAGTCTCCAAAGTCATGCAATTTCTGAAATTATGTTATCTTTGAAAATTTCGTCGAAAGTTTGAGTAAGGTTTGTGACAAATTCTTCCAGTTCTGCATCTGATACACTAACCAAATTACTTGCCTGAACCACTGCGAATGTTGATAAAATGCTTTCCATTGATTTAAAACGGGTTTTTGTTCTTATTTCTTCCTGGAAACGGTCAACGCACTCAAACATAGCTCTTTACAGTTCTTGCTCCAGAGTCAAGCCAACATCTTTAGACATCTCTCCTGGCATCATTTTCTTGAATTTCCTTCTCCCCTTTCTCTCAATAAGAATGTTCATTTCCTCGAATAGCTCAAAAGCATACTGGATTGAGACTTCCACAAGTTTACTGCGATCCTCCTGTAGGTAAAGTTTTAGGCATTGGAGTTTCTTGACACACTTATCTAAACTCACCCCTGATATCTGTAAATACTTTTGAGTAGCGTTTACTTCCTCTAAGACTTTATCCAATAGTGAGAGACAGGGTTGCGCCATCCATGTGTGCGGCGCACACAGGTGCCAGATACTCAGGGGTGCCTCGAGGCGCCCATTAGGAAAACTGTAACGCATTCCTAAGTCTGTGGTAAAACTGTCAGCACCTTTTATTAAATGGAATCTTTGACAATGGAAGTTAAAATTGGGATACTTTGATTTGAATTAAACCAATGTTTCTTCATACTTACTATGCTTTATTGATTTAACATAACCTATGAAATGAAATAGCAGTGGGGTTGTCATCGCTGTTTCCATTCACGAACAGCCCAATTCAAGTGACTACCAATGGATAGTTGTATTAAAGGGCAGTATATCGAATTTTCTTTTTCTTTTTCTAAATTTTCGGAATTAAAAATAAACAAATAGATTCGTCATCAATGTTTATGGATGACGTAATAAAGAACTAGCCCTGTCCATTGGCAGAGTATTTTGGAAGAAAACGTTCTACAAATGAGAATATTAAAGATTTGTATAACTTTTTGAATTGGCTGACTAGTTATCGCAGCTCATTCAGTATCATATGAAAAATTATTTTCAACCTTTATTAGTCTGACGGTTGCCATTAGAGCACCGAAAGTGAAGCAGCACCAGAATGGCCAGTGCCTGGAAGGGTGAACTCGTCTCTCGACCTAGTTTGCTGTGGACTGTGTACGTTAAATGGAATGCTGGTGGCCGTAAAATCTATCTTGTCTCCAATATCCTCTTTGTTCAAACGATACCTCTGGGGATGTCAATCCAAGTTCCAGGTCTTTCATCTGGAATTCATTCAAAATTATTAGACCACGCATAAGGGAATGTTGGTCTGCCTATTTTGTGTCCCTATAATGAAACAGACCAGCATTTCCTGCCCTCATAGAGGTCAAGTCTAATACAAGTAGGCCGTTAACATGGCCATTAAAAAGAAAAATGTCCTTTAGATTAATCCTTTTAGACCCTGAGTCCACAACTGAGGACACAAAAATGACCTAGTGTCGTACAGGAAAGAGTCCTATCCTAATTTGTAAGCTTAAAAAAAAAGGCTTTTTCTTGAAAATTTAATAGTTAGGATTTTATATTTAGTTTTTAGTTACAAATTCAGTATCCATTATCAAAAAAAAATTTAATTCAAAGAAAAATCATGTTAGAACGGGTTAATATCATAGAGGAACGGTAGGGTTAATAGGGTCGAAGATGCGTAACAAGTTGGGTTGTGAAAGGTTTCAAAAATTAAAAAAAAAGGAAAAGAAAATCTAAAACAGTTTAATATTTTAAATACGCACTGAAGTGCTATATGTTAAGAGTATCATAATCCATTTGTCACCCCTATTGGTCTTTCTTGCTTCATTTCATACGAAGGTATATCATAATCAATGTTTGGCCCTATTTCCTATCCTTGTTTCATTACGTTAGAAATTTAATCATAATCTATAAGTGTGGCATATTTGTCTCCCTTGTTCCATGGAAAACTTCTTTGGAACATGTTTCTTACATGTTTCTTTACATGTTTCTTTAGTACATCAGGGTGTCTACCATCATGCAAAGGTCACGAAAGTCATGGAAAAGTCAAGAATTGGAAAAAATGTCAGGAAAGTCGAGAAAAGGTCAAGAAATGAAGCACTAGGTCACGATTAGCGACTCAACTTCCTTTTTCCATTTCATTCAAATTCTTAGTTGACAATTTTCGTAACTAAATTTCCTAAACTTTTGTGCACCATTTTTACAGAATTGCTAATAAACGTATAGTTTACCGCATAATTCTATCGATCTTTGTTGTAGAGATATTTAATTTTGAAATCGGGGGCTTATTCGCTGATCATCCTGTATATTAATAGTGTTAAATTTAAAAGTGTAATTTTTCTTCATTCTATCAATATGATGCAGGGGTGCAGAAACTGTTTTTACTCTCAACATTTCCCTCAATCCATATGCAAATTTCCCCAAAATTTTATGATATGTTTATAGACTTGCATAAGCTCTGTATTACCATAAGTGTAAAAATATTTGCCTGAACAAGCTACATACATGTTTACTAAATAGCAATTGGTCCAAGTTAAGAGAAAGCAAACTGCTGATCGGTGAAAGAGTTGAAAAAAAATCGCTTTAAAAATAGGAATGGGAAAGAATAACTCGAAGAATTTTGTAATTCATTGTTAAAATCGAAATCAGGTGTACATTTTCTGCAAAATTTCCCCCTATCCTAGATTGCCGGATCGTACATATTCTGCATCCCTGGCACGAATGTATTTTTGATATTAGTGTTTCGTATTTGTTATGGTCAAGAAAAGATCAAGAAATCAAGCTTACTTTATGTGGTACTTTACTTTATGGGTTTTCTACCTCTCTTTATGATTTCTACTCTCATAGTATCAGGTATTGGTATTGGCCAGCAGCCTATATCCGTATGTAGAGGAATTGTAACAATATATATCTTCTTCATCAAAATCATCTGAGGGACTCTGACATTTGTCCCGCTTGTCATCGTTATGTTTAGAAAATAAACTTTGCATAATCTTCTGTCCATCTGTTTTTTTATTAACTTCCTCCTGTGAAGTTGATGGTGTTTCCATTTGACACTGACATTTGTCCTGTTTGTCATCGTTATATTGAGAAAATATACTTTGCATAATTTTTGGTTCATCTGTGTTTTCATTTGCTTCCTCTCGTGATTGTGAAGTTGATGTTTCAATGTCATGTTCAGATTCTTCAAGAGGACCATTGTCATTTTCTAATACTTTTCCTTTAGCAGTGGATGTAGAAGCTGTCACAAAATTTAAAATCGATTTTGAGAGAGCGTGAGACTCAAGTTCTCTTTCTTTCTTCTGTTTTCTTTGTTCTGCTCCACTTGGTCGATTGTGCTTCATTCTGTAAACCATTACAATAATTCTAATGATTTGCCTTAATAATTCTAATAATTTGCTTATCAAGAATTAATTTGCTTTAGTTAATTCTCGATAATTTGCTTTAAAAATTTACAAATTAAAAATATTTTTAAAAGATACACATAAATTATCTGATTTATTAAAATGATTAGTGTCAAAGTATGTGTAAAGATAGTAGTAACTACATAAAAAATGAAAATACTGAAATTTTTATTGTATGTACAGCTGCGGGAAAAACAAACAAACAAACAAAAAGCCACGTACCCTTTATTTAGACATTGTTTGTCGTTCAGCAAAGTTACAAATACCATTTGTTTACGAATAACGTACACTTTAATTTACTGTTTATAAAATTTGATTAAGGGATCGTTTTCATATTTAATTCTGCATCTACTTCATTTTTTCCAATAGCAGTACTCTATTTTGACTTTATTAAACAATAGAAAAACCAAATTACAGATATAAATTTACAGTAATTTTGTACATTAATTTCTCAAGATTTTGCAAATTCATTACAGTGCAATTTTAAGGGATTATCCTCAAATTGAGAACAGTTTTATGAAGATTCTGAATCATTTATCATTACGTCTAATTTCAGTTTTGCAATTTAATATTTGAATTTTAAAAACATTTTACCCTTTAACACGTGGAGTCCTCGCTTGAAGACACCTAATTCCAGAGCTTTCACTGGTAGTCAAAACTTAATCATTAGTGAAATTTCCTACCTCAGTTATAGAAATAACGTGCATAGTTCCTACAAACCTGCTAAATAATGACATAGCTAAGACATAAGCCTCAAATGTTTAACAGCGAGCTTTAGAAATGGCTGTATATTTTTCATGAAATATACAGTAGAAGACCCAAAATCCGCCGACCCGAAATCTGCAAGGCTCTAAAATCCGCACTGTCTGTTCAATATAAACAATGAAATCTGCCCTGCCTACTGCAAGTTCAGAAAACTACCGTATAACCACAAAGTAAAACTAAATAAGCTATTCCCACATGAAAAAAATTTTTTAGGAGTCTGTGAGATCTAATCTTAACATTGATAACTTTCAAATGACTGACATTGACATAATTGACACTGAATTATGATCACATGACGCAGACTCTGACACAGTAACAAGTGAGGATCATCAAAAAATTCATAAATTAACATTTAATGAAGGTTAGGCTGTAAGAAAGAAATATCTCAGATTTGTAGAGCAACAAAGCTGTGTTATGAACAGAAAATAATGAAAAAAAAATAAAAAATAAATAAATATAATTAGAACATCCCAAAGTCCTAAACTATTGAATATACATGTTTAAATAAGTTGTACTATAATCTCATAATTTTGTATATTGCATTAATCCTCTGTATTTTTATATCATGATTCTAAATATAAGTAACATGATTTATTTCCCTTGATCTATATTGTATTTTTTTTCTATTATTTTCTGAGGGGGGTGGAAATAGAATAAATTTCCTATTATGACCCAAAATCCGCAAAATTCTAAAATCTGCACAAGGTCTGGAATCAAGCTGTGCGGATTTTGGGTCTTCTACTGTATATCAGAAATATTACAATCTCTCCTAGCATCTGGAAAACTGGAGAGTGGTGCAAAAATGCTTACCCCAGAACGGGTTAAAGCATTATTAAATATAGTAGTATATTAAACAAGCATTCCGTTTTGTAATAACTTAGATAAAACTTTATTTTTTGAGAAATTTAATGCTAAAAATAACTATTATGATAATTTGCATTAGTTGTTAATTACATATTAAAATTACAGTTTCAATATAAATCAGAAGATAATCAGAGAATATTATTTTAAAATTACAGTTTCAATTGAATTTAAGTAACAGGGTACGGTATTTATAATTAAAGAGCATTCATATTTTATCTAATATTTTAACATTTTATCTCATTTTTACAACTGGTTTTAACTGGTTTTATCAATCATCAGGTCTTTTCAATCAACTGGTCAATTTCAATCAACTGGTCTTTAGGCTTTCCATAATTTGATATTATTATTAAAATTGATGATATAATATTACAAAATGCAATATTGTTATAATGTGCTAATAAAGCATTAAATATTCTCGAGTTCTGAGAATTATAATGAGATTATTCACCATAATTTACCTTTCGGTGATTATGAGACTCTTAATCTTTAACAAGACAGTCTCTCCAAGTGCTTACGCTTTTGTAAAACTTTTACACATACTTTGTAATTAAGTTTGAATTTGTTATTGAGTATGTTGAAGATTCTCTTAAAATTCTAATTTATATTATAAATTTATTTTCTTTTAGATAACTTTCAAAGAATTGTCATTTTATAAATTGATATATGCCTCCTTAATTCATCAAAATAAGACATTTTAATTGATATAAAATCAACTGTTGAACATAAAAATATGAAATTTTGTACAGCCATGTAAAATTATTTTCTTCATTTATTTTCGTTGAAATTTGGTTCGGTAACTATTCATACTTTTTTCGAATATTAATATAATTATTCATAGTACATATTCTTATTTTACTAAAAGAATAGGAAAAAAATATTTATAATAATAAAAAAAATATGTTTGGGCTGTTTTGTTTAGTTCTAACTGCAGGAATTAAAGTCAGTTAATTAATATCAATATTAAATAAGTTAAGGATTAAAGTATGAAAAAATATTTTATTATAAGGAGTGGGAAATATTTCGGAAGCTCATAACTCATTAATTCTTAGTTCAAATGTATTGAAAATTGGTATTTGGAGTTAAAATTAGCTAATTCTTTTAAATATAAAGGGAAAACTAGGAGTTGCCGTTAGAAAAACGAAGGTAATGCAGAATTAAATATGAAGACGGCTTCTTGTGCAAATTTTATATACAGCAAATAAAAGTGTATGCTATTCGCAAATGATTGGTGTATGTAACTTAGCTGTATGACACACGATAACCAAATAAAGGGCAAGTTTAACTTTTTTTTTTTCTGCAGCTGTAAAAGATTCTTACTCTATTTTAAAAATTTATGAATTTGCATCCTCATTGTTGTACAATTCTTCAGCAAGCCTCTTATGCTTACATAAATAAATAGCCCATCAATAGAGTATGAACGAATTAGAATTAAATATTAGTTTAAAAGAAAGGTTGGGGGGGGGGGGAAATGAAACAGAAAAATTGAACTCGACTTTTAATTGGAGCTGTGTATTTACCTTCACGGAGAATGTGGAAATGAATGCCTTTCAAGAGATTTTTTTAATGAGAAACTGTATTAGTTACAAAATTTAAATAATGACAGTAAAGATTTGATTTTGATGTTTGGGAATACAGCTGATTATCTACACTAGAGGTCTGTACGGGCCCGAGGCATGTATCCGGTGCAAGTCCCGGGTACACTACCAATGCAAGTTGAAAATTAGTAATAGGGCCAGGCCGGGCCAGCCTATGGCCTTTTTTTTTTCTTTCGGGCCGATCCTGCTTTGATCGAAAAAATATTGGCGACGTACATTTTCTAATAGTGTATAAAATCAAAACAGGAATTCAAATCAAGAACAGACGCCCAATTTCCTACGCAGCTGCCAATTGTTTGGTCTACTCTCATCCAGACAGGAGCACTTTTTTTCTCTACAGATAATGCTTAAAAAAAAAGTAAATTATTAGGAAAGAGTTTTCTATTTATCCATGCATGTACTACTGAGAATGTAGTTTTCTTTTGATTATCCATAATCGTTTTAAAACATCAAGCATGAGCTGTATATACACTTATTTTATAAATTAAAAATTCATCACTGTTTTAGAAAAATAAAGTGTTTAGAAAAGAAGAAAAAAGTTGTATAGACGGAGATTGTGGAAATTCTGAAATTTTTTTTCTTAAGAACACCTGATTTGAAAGTAAGAATCAGTGGTGTATCCAGACACATCTTTCGGGTGGGGGGAGGGCTGAGACAATCTTACTATTTTTTGAAGTACATTGATAGCTGAATGTTTGACGACAGTAAAATAGCAAAACATTATTTTAATTAACACATATTTTAACACTAGAACTGTGGGATGGGTCATTTTGACCCAAAACCAGATTTGATTCAGTTTTTTTCAAAAAGTTACCAACTGAAATTTTTTAAAAATCATGACTTTTCCTAACTTTGTTATTAATTATCTGTAAAAAATTTAAGCTTGTAACTTTTATCTGTTTTTGTTTTTAATATGTATACTTGATGTCGCGGAATGCGTGATTTTGACCCAAAACTTCCCACGAGTCTGGAATCCAAAGTTCAAATTAAATAAATGCCATTATCATTCATAAAATGAACGGTAATGACATAATAAATGGTATGATAGCATACCATTATGTCATTTTCATTGCAACATGAATATTACAAGTCGGGTCAATTTGACCCATACCGCGGTTTTAGGTATACCTATCTCAAGCGACGTGGTTCTAATAAGAAATATAGCAACAATACTTTTGTACTTTTAATGTAATATTAAACTTAATATGAATGTTAAGATTGAACTAATATCATTACTGTTGAAATATAACATTATTGTTGCATTGCAATGTGAATTCTGAAAGTTGGGTCAATTTGACTCAGCCCGCAGTTTTAGGTATATCTGAAACACCGCGGTTCTAGTGTTAAATATTTGATTAATAAATGAAGAACAAACTAAGCAAAGAGTTATGTTACTTTATAAGCGACACTCAACTTACTAATCACGTGCTTACAACATTAAAAGTGTATAATATATGCAGGGTTGGCAAGTTTCTTCCAAAGTGGAAAAAACCAAGAGAAAAAAAAATGCACAGAAGAAATAGGTTTCTTCCAAGTGAAAGAAACTGGGGGGAGGGGAACTGTTATTTTGTTAAGAAAGAATCATATCAATTGTAACTTGGGAAAATACAATAAATGTTCAAAAAAGACATGGAAAACCTTAAGAAAATGAATGCAATTTGATGTATAAACATTTAATTATACATAACAAATTAATTATTACATCAGTTTTCTTTAGCCAAGATTGCTCATTTGACTAAAGCTTTTCAATTATTGGGTAACTGAGAGAAAAAAAAAAAATCAGAAAATCATATAATTAGATAATAATAAATAGTTAGATAATTAAAGATTAATTTAAAGTTTACCAGCATATTTTTCATTAAATTTCTATAACAGTATTAAATAATATTGGGGAATCGTCTACTGATAATACATTTTTAATATATATAATATATATAATATATATGTTACAGTGAAAACCCGAAATCAGTCAAAACCCGAATTAACTAGGGAAAACGCATTCTGACTGAGTGTGTTAGGGAAAACCCGAATTAACTAGGCAAAATGCGTTCTGACTGACCGCGCTAGGCAAAACCCGAATTAACTAGGGAAAACCCGTTTTATTCGAGTAGCGGTAGCACGTTTTCGAGGGGCCCCTACTGCGGAGGCTTATTTTCCATGGGGTCCCTAAAGCGATGGCTAGACCCACTGATTTTTTTTGGGTCTCGCAAAGAACCAGTGTTAGCATATTTTTGAAAGGGGGCCCCCCTACAGTGGTGGCCGGACCCCATGTTTTCCCATGTGAATTCAGGAATGTTAATGCTTTACCCTCTAAAAATTGGATCTTGCTCTCCCTTCGAAAATATGCTATTGCTGGCCCTTTGCGAGACCCAAAAGTCCTCACTGTGTCCGGCCACTGCTGTAGGGGCCCCCTTCGAAAATATGCTAACGCTGGCCCTCTGCGAGACCCAAAAAAATATCAGTGGGTCCGGATATCACTTCAAGGGGCCCCCTCGAAAATATGCTTACGCTGGCCCCCTGCGAGACCCAAAGAAACATCAATGGGTCCGGTCATCACTTTAGGGGGCCCCTCGAAAATATGCTAACACTGTCCCCTTGCGAGACCCAAAAAATCATCAGTGGGTCCGGCCACCGATGTAGAGGCCCCCTGGAAAATGTGCTAACGCTGGCCCTCTGCGAGACCCAAAGAAACATTAATGGGTCCGGTCATCACTTTAGGGGGCCCCTCGAAAATATGCTAACGCTGTCCCCTTGCGAGACCCAAAAAATCATCAGTGGGTCCGGCCACCGATGTAGAGGCCCCCTGGAAAATATGCTAATGCTGGTCCTTAGCGAGACCCAAAAAACATTTTGGGTCTCGCGAGTTTGTGCTGGCCCGGTTTCACTCACGGTAACGCTAACGTTAAATGACATTGGACAATAAAGCGCATGCGCACGCATAAAATGCGAAACATGGTTGGTCAAAATACTCCGTATAGCGGATAGCGTTAGCGTAGGAAGAAACGGTATGCACAAACTCCCTATTACTGTGTCTGGCTATCACTTAAGGGGGCTCCCTTGAAAATATGCTAAAGCTGGCCCTTTGCAAGACCCAAAAAAAATCAGTGGGTCCGGCCATCGCTGTAGGGGCCCCCTGGAAAATATGCCTCCGCTGTAGGGGCCCCTCGAAAACGTGCTACCGCTACTCCAATAAAACGGGTTTTCCCTAGTTAATTCGGGTTTTGCCTAGCGCTGTCAGTCAGAACGCGTTTTGCCTAGTCAATTCGGGTTTTCCCTGATGCACTCAGTCAGAACGCGTTTTCCCTGATTTCATGTTTTCACTGCAACATATATACACACACACACACTTGTATATTAATTATACACACTTATATATCTGCACATACACGCACACTTATATATTTTTAAATGACCATATTTTGTCTTTGAACTAAGAAGATGTATATATGAAAAACACTTTTTGCCCCCTTGAGGTCCTATGTTGAAAAATCCTAAAATTTGTTTCTAGATATTCCTGTTTGTTGCATTAAAAAAAAATCATATGAATATCTTTAAAAAAAAAAAAAAAGAATGATATGAAGAATATGTGAGAACCCCATTTTGCCTCTTAGATATGACGGATATGTGAAAAACATGTTTTGCCCCCCCCCCCCCCCCCCCCCACCAATAGGGAAATTCCAAAAAATCCCCCCAAAAATTTTTTAGCTGTTCTTTTTATTATATTTTATAACAAAATTGAAACAACAATTTTATTCTTCATTTTTTTCCTTCGTTTTCCCAACTTGATAACACCCCCTAATGAGGCGGATTTGAAAAACTCCTAAAATTTGTTTCCAGAATTTCCTTTTTTTTACATTTAAAAATAAAAATAATATAAATATTTCTTTCTACATATGAAGGATATGTGAAATATATCTAAGAAACACATTTTGCCCCCCCCTCCTCCCGCAGCACACCTTGGAGAGGCGAATCTAAAAAAAAAAAAAAATAAAAATAAAACATTTGTCTTAGGTTTTCTAATTTGTTACATTTAAAACAAAAAGTCTTATTCATTTTCTGTACCATATGAAGGATATGTGAAAAACACATTCCCCCCCCCCACATCTCCAAAGGGTAAATTTCGAAGAATAACCCTTTTTTTTAAGGCTATTCCTGTTTGTTACATTTTCAGACAAAAATCCTATGAATATCTGTCTTTTTATTTGAGATATGAAGTCCATGTTAAAAATATGTGAAGTACCCTTTTGCTCCCCCCGTCCCTTCTGAAGGGCGAATTTAAAAAAAATCTTTGAATTTTTATTTAGGTAATCCGATTATTTACATTTTAAAAGAAAATTGGCATTCTTATTTGTTTCTATTTTCTTCGAGATGATACAATATTGTAATTTAAACAAAAATAAACTTT
The DNA here is from genome assembly GCA_038373885.1 of Cheiracanthium punctorium. Taxonomy (NCBI): domain Eukaryota; kingdom Metazoa; phylum Arthropoda; class Arachnida; order Araneae; family Cheiracanthiidae; genus Cheiracanthium; species Cheiracanthium punctorium. The sequence continues at coordinate 60,479 of JAWZYV010003197.1, read as the reverse complement.
TGGTTTCATTGAGATTCGTGAGAAAAAAAATCACGCATAAAATTAATTTTTGTAATACACTTATTTGTTCAATTATTTATTGTTTTATATTACATCTAAGTAAGAGAAAGAAAATGTAAGTAAAACATACCTTTGGTTCTTTGATTAGGTCTTGTATTATTAGCCCTTTTTGGTTATAAGATACATGATACATTAAATAAAATTTAAACATAAAATTTTACAAACATAAAAACTTATACACAGTTCACAAAATTGTATATTTATAAGTCATACTAATCTAGTTAAAATGAAACTTACACGTAACTCAACTTTGTAAAAAACACACATAAGAAGTAAAAGGAAAAAGGATACACGTTTCGTTCAAAAATTGTTTTGAACTTCTTCAGTCCAAGCCCTTCGACGTAAAGAACACAGGGAACTGAAAAGAGAAAAACAAGCAAGATGTTGCCACAAGGGGCAAAGAAAAGTCGAACAAAACCACGGAGAGGGGAGAAAAAAAAAATTAAAAAAGGGGGATAAAAAGGAAAGGAAAGAAGCACAAAAAATACAGAAATAAAAAAGGAATAAAGAAAAAGGGAACACACACACACAAAAAAGAGAAAACAGAACAAACAAACAAAAAACAAATAGCACACGGGTTTTTTTATTTTTTTATTTTTTAATAAAAACCACGAACAGGACAGCACAAAAAATATATATATAAATATTTTTTAAAAAAATATTTTAATAAAAACGAAAAAGAAAGACAGTAACACACGTACATGCACATTAAAGAAACAGGGGGGAAAAAAAGGGGGGGTAGATGAAGAAAGTGAAAAGAACCTTACAACAGCAACTTCCAAGCAGAATGAACGAAAGGAACGGAAGAACCATCGTTCACAAGACTTATTCGTCATGTGAACGATGTGCTGGGTAATGGAAAAACGAAGTGCTGGGTAATGGAAAAACCTTCCAAAAAATCCAGATGGGACAAAGACTGAGGAGTGCACAAAATCTTAGCCTTAGAAAACTGAAATCGATGATTGGAATTCCAACAATGTGAGGCAATAGAAGATTTGGAAAGTTCGTGCTTAGAGACATATCTCTCATGTTCTTTGAGCCTAAATTTGAGAGCTCTTCTGGTCTGACCAATATAGCCCAAATCACAAGATTCACAAGGAATATAATAAACACCCCAACGGTTCTCAGTAGGAATAGGATCTTTAAGGGAAGAAAATTTAAGTTTATTAACAGGTTTAAAAATGACTTTGAAACCGAAATTTTTGAGAAGTTTAGAAATTTTGTAGCATAAAGGTGAAAAGAAAGGTAGTACAATTAATTCGTTGTGAAAATTAATAGTATTAGTAGAAGTATTAGGCTTATTAAATTTAGAAACAGCTTTATCAATAATAGAGGGGCTAAAACCACGAGAAACAGCTAAGGATTTTAAGTAACTAATTTCATTATTAAGAGAAGAAGAATCAGACCAAATTTTGATAGCACGAAACACATAAGTGTAAAAAGCAGAAAGTTTTTGCTGGTAAGGATGATTAGATAGGGCATGAGGAGGTAAAGATATAGAAAAGGGCTTGCGGAAAACAGAAGTAGAGAAACCGTCAGGATTCCTAGAAACAAGAACATCCATAAAAGGTAAAGAATTGTTGCACTCCTCTTCTAGAGTAAATTGGATACACGGATCAACAGAATTAACGATCAAAAGTAAATTAGAAATATCACAATTGGAATCCACTAGAACGAAAGTATCGTCAACATATCTGACCCAGCACGGAAAATTAAAGACCTTGAAGAGCTTCTCTTCAAAATAATGCATATAAATATCACATAAGAGAGATGAGAGAGAATTACCCATAACAAGACCCTCGGTTTGTTTGTAGAAAGAGCCATTAAAAATGAAAGCAGTTTGTTTAATACAAACGCTTACTAAAGCTATAAACTCTTTAATCTGCTATGGGTAATTCTCTCTCACCTCTCTTATGTGATATTTATATGCATTATTTTGAAGAGAAGCTCTTCAAGGTCTTTAATTTTCCGTGCTGGGTCAGATATGTTGACGATACTTTCGTTCTAGTGGATTCTAATTGTGATATTTCTAATTTACTTTTGATCGTTAATTCTGTTGATCCGTGTATCCAATTTACTCTAGAAGAGGAGTGCAACAATTCTTTACCTTTTTTGGATGTTCTTGTTTCTAGGAATCCTGACGGTTTCTCTACTTCTGTTTTCTGCAAGCCCTTTTCTATATCTTTACCTCCTCATGCCCTATCTAATCATCCTTACCAGCAAAAACTTTCTGCTTTTTACACTTATGTGTTTCGTGCTATCAAAATTTGCTCTGATTCTTCTTCTCTTAATAATGAAATTAGTTACTTAAAATCCTTAGCTGTTTCTCGTGGTTTTAGCCCCTCTATTATTGATAAAGCTGTTTCTAAATTTAATAAGCCTAATACTTCTACTAATACTATTAATTTTCACAACGAATTAATTGTACTACCTTTCTTTTCACCTTTATGCTACAAAATTTCTAAACTTCTCAAAAATTTCGGTTTCAAAGTCATTTTTAAACCTGTTAATAAACTTAAATTTTCTTCCCTTAAAGATCCTATTCCTACTGAGAACCGTTGGGGTGTTTATTATATTCCTTGTGAATCTTGTGATTTGGGCTATATTGGTCAGACCAGAAGAGCTCTCAAATTTAGGCTCAAAGAGCATGAGAGATATGTCTCTAAGCACGAACTTTCCAAATCTTCTATTGTCTCACATTGTTGGAATTCCAATCATCGATTTCAGTTTTCTAAGGCTAAGATTTTGTGCACTCCTCAGTCTTCGTCCCATCTGGATTTTTTGGAAGGTTTTTCCATTACCCAGCACTTAGATCGTCTTGTGAACGATGGTTCTTCCATTCCTTTCGTTCATTCTGCTTGGAAGTTGCTGTTGTAAGGTTCTTTTCACTTTCTTCATCTACCCCCCCTTTTTTCCCCCCCTGTTTCTTTAATGTGTATGTACGTGTGTTACTGTCTTTCTTTTTCGTTTTTATTAAAATATTTTTAAAAAAAATGTATATATATATTTTTTGTGCTGTCCTGTTCGTGGTTTTTATTTAAAAAAAAAAAAAAAAAAAAAAAGTGTGCTATTTGTTTTTTGTTTGTTTGTTCTGTTTTCTCTTTTTTGTGTGTGTGTTTGTACTTGTGTGTTCCCTTTTTCTTTATTCCTTTTTTATTTCTGTATTTTTTGTGCTTCTTTCCTTTCCTTTTTATCCCCCTTTTTTAATTTTTTTTTTCCTCCCCTCTCCGTGGTTTTGTTCGACTTTTCTTTGCCCCTTGTGGCAACATCTTACTTGTTTTTCTCTTTTCAGTTCCCTGTGTTCTTTACGTCGAAGGGCTTGGACTGAAGAAGTTCAAAACAATTTTTGAACGAAACGCGTATCCTTTTTCCTTTTACTTCTTATGTGTGTTTTTTACAAAGTTTTTTAATTACTTTTTCGTTTAACACCAGTATTTTGAGTGTTTTTTCAGTTACACGTAACTCCTAAAGAAAAGATGATAATAAACGAAAACGAGTGTGCAGTTCACGGTTTAGCACAAATTTAGAAAATAACTGATAAACCACAACAAAAAAGAATTCATCATATTTTCGAGGGTTGTCCTTGGAGTTTTTATTTTTATTTTTCATTCATTTTCATTGCTTTCTCAGTAATTTTGTGGACTGATGTAAAACAGGAAGTTGTAATAGGAAACAATATGTGCCTTCTGTCTGTACCCCCTGCAAGTCCTGTCCTTCCTTATCAGTAAGTCCTCGAGCTAAAGCGCTGTTTTTTTGTTTATGGAGAAGACCCACAGCCCCCTCTTTTACTGCCATACTACAGTGGATTCTATTATTTAGTCCGAGTTGGAATTTTTTTTTTTCTGAACACTTTCACACATACATCTGAAACATTTGCACCATACAGATATATATTCCTATGGATAGATCAGTGGGGAGAAGGGGGGGGGGTGCCCGTTTACAGATACCGGACACCCATAACAGACCCGACCCAATGATCTGCCATCTGACCCAGATGGATGGAGATAATCTTCTTTTGTTGCCTGAAAGTGCGTGAACTGTAGGGGAAGAGAAAAAGGGTTCTTAGAAATCTTGTTAAGCCTAGGTTTTCTACTTGCGTCGATGCTAAGTGTTCGAATTCGTCAACCACGAAAAAGTGCCTGGGGTCTTTCGTGCATCCACCATCTGGATGTCCCCGCTCCACTACTACTTTGGAAGCCAGAGACACAAGCTAAAGTCATTAATCACTCTGCGCATAGTGAAAGTAGCAATGTTTTAGTAGAAACTTAAGAAAGAAATCTGAAAAGGAGAAGGGTAAAATAAATGGTGCTTTACTCAAATCATTTTTTTTTTACAAATGTACGAAAACTGGACCCCCTTTCCTGGGTACCCGGGGCAGACTCCCCCCCCCCCCTTGGAACGCCACTGATTAACAGGTTTTCTCTAAGGCTTGTTTGGATAATTTTGCAGTTGATGAAAACTAAAATTATCCAAAGCTTCTAAAAGATCTAAATTTAGTTGATTTATAAGTAAGGCTAAGTCTTATGCTTTTGAGTTGTGCAAACATAAAGCATCCCCGAGAAAAATTGAAATTTTTTATTACATTTTTGTTTACCGAAGAATGTGTTAATGAACTGATCTGTGTGATAAAGTTTTTAGTTGAAAACTGGAGCAAACCATGATTATATGATTTGATAGTTCCTTTTTTAGTGACTCTTTCTTTTTTCTTTAAAATTTATTGTCACTGGAGTGCTATTACTACCTCTAAAATTTATTGTTGCGTTTGGCATTATTGTTTCACTTTTCAGAAAACTAATATACCAGATTTAAAATTACTAGGTTACATCCTGCGGTCCATATGTTACTTTACCTCCCAAAAAAACTAAAAAAATAAAATTTCATAACAAAGCACTTCCTACCCAAACTTATTTTTTAAATAGGTGGTTAGAAAATTATCAGATATCTGTCCCTCCCTAAGATTTAATGAATATTAGTTACAAAATTTAAAGAATGAAACATTCCTTCTATTCATTTCCAATATTCCAAAGCAAACAGCAGCCGTTATTTTAACCCTTTCACTCTCAATCCGCCCGTACCGGCTCATAATGCATGCTCCCAGATCCGGCCTTACGCCAGGACGAAGCTTCATCCTGCCCGTGCTTTGCAACATCCATTTATAAGTGTCAAGTGTGAAAAACCCCTTTCTCGTGTTTGCTATTGTAACCCCCTTCCCCCTTTGGGTGATCACATGGTGATCAGCTGCATTTACGAACGGGTGCTTTTCAAATCCTTCGGGGGAGGCACTCCCACAAATTCTCTGCACGCCTGTTTCGACAGAGATATATCTACACAGGTACAAAAGAAACGTGTTTGGTGGGGGAAAGCATACAAAAACTTTTCTCGGGCGTTTCCGGGATTTTGAGCAAGCATTCCATATCAAAGCTTGGGAGCGAAAGGGTTAAAGTAAGTGGTCTAAAATTGTAACTAAATTTTAAGAAGAAAGCATTTAAAAATTAGAAGGCAGTCTTTTCTGTTTCAATAATTCACTAAATTTGTCTTAAGATATTTTCCTGAACAGTGATTTACCTCACATCCCCCACACTTGCACTGTAATATGCAGAATTAATAAACTGTATCCACTCAATTTCTGAGTGCTTCTTTCTTAACTTTTAGTTAGACCATTTACTTGAAAACAATGGCTGTTTGTTATGGTATATTGGAAATAAATTTTTCAATGCTTCATTATTTATGACTCTAGTAGCTGATATTTATTAAATAATATAGAGGAAAAAAAATTCTGACCACATTTTTAAGCTTGGGCAGTTTGTAATGCTTTTTTAAAGTTTTTTTGGAAGGATATTGGAGTTTTTTTCTTTTTTAAGTTCAATGTGTTAAAAGAAATTTACCACTTGTTAGTAAAATTATGCTACTTCAGCAGCCTGCTGTGATTTTTCTGTTAAATGGTGTTCAATAACACATTCATTTAAAAATTATATTTTTTGAAATATTTCATTTGAAGTATTTATTATATTTCTGTGTTTGCATTTTTTAGATGTCTTCGAGTACAAAAATTGTTGGATGAAATTACTCATGTTATTTTTCTGTATGTTGGTAGCTTTTAAATATAGTTGTGAAAATTATTATGTGTTTCGTTTTAGATAACATCAATCTGTGACTTATTTTGCTACTGCAGATATATTGAAAAAGGATTGATATCATTAAGCAGTAAGCAATTTTCATTTTTTATCCACGAGCTTTGTATGCAGCAAAAGTTAAATTAAACATTTACTTTAAATGTATTTTTCATCACAAAAACATCAGACGAGTATACGTATTTGAAAGTGTTTGTTATTAAAGATAAACAGAGTTATAGATTGATGTAATACTGATTATGAATTGTTGATGGCATTCCATTTCTTGTGGCTTATTAACTGCCCTCAACCTGATAACCTGATAAATACACATGCATATTGCAATACAGTTTTATAAGTCTTATAATCCTTTCAAGGCATAATACCTGAAGACAAGTCATCATATTTTACTTTAGTATGCCTCATGTAAAATTAACAATTTTAATGGAATTTCAAATTCTGTGCATTGAAAATACTCTATTTTCTTTTAACTTTTATGTTGTGATTCAGTAAACATTCCAATGCTTCGTTTTATTCTGTCTGTAACTGTATTGAATTCTGTGGTTTTATTCAAAGGTGAATGTGAGGTGGTATTGTTCATGTCTTTTGAAAGTAGACATACATGAGAACAGAATCTTTCGGAAATAGATAACCCAATCATTTGTTTATAAAAATTGAAATGCTGTGTCTATGCAATTTAATTGCATTTTTATTGACTGTATTTTTTAAATACAGTTAATCCTATTAATTAAAAAAAAACAATATTTTTGCCATTTTTATATAGTGCCTATTTTTTATAGCCACAATAAAAAATGGGTAAGATACAAACAAATGAAAAATGTTTACAAGCTGCAACTATGTATCCTTAAAAACTGTAAACCTGTTACCACAATAAAATTTTGAATAAGGCACTAAGTGTAGCACTGCCTAAACCCTACTTAGTGAAGGATTATTCTTTTAAATATTTTTAACACTTTCCAACAAGGTTGAAAAGTGTTTATGATTTCGGTTTCTGTATGTCTATCCGTCCGTCCGTCCGTGCTCTAACTCACATAAATATGCATTGATTTCTACGAAATTTTAATATGTTATTCTTATGTACTGTACCATGTACCCTATTAAAAATGGTATATGTAGCATTTATAGTTTTTCTACAGGAGCACTCAAAATATTCCCAATACATTGCAGTCTATGGGAAGTTATTCTTTCAAGCATATCATCCTACTATACAGTTACGCTGATCCCTGACTTCAAGATAAAACTTTTTCGCGCATTACTGCAAAAAGATTACAAAGTTAACACGAAAAGCCTAATAATTTCTACACCGTTTGTACAATCCGCTTAAAATTTTTCATGATCATGTATAAAAATATAGAAAACAATCTGTGCTACTTTAAAAATCTGGAAATCCACCCGTTCCCTCATTTTTAAGCGATTTTTTGCTATTTTCTCGCATTTTATTTCCGAGAGTCAAAAAAGTAAATCATTTGCACGACAAAATTACCCTTTTCAAGTGAATATGACATCATACAATTGCGATTCAAATTCGTTTAAAAAAGCTTTTCCAGATTACACAGTTTATCATTTTTTTTCACAAATAAATTGGTTGCATGGACATGAGAATAGCTGTGTACACAAAACGAAATCTTTCGATTGCGAAAAGATTCCGCGAGTTTCCAGAACAGCATGAAATTTAATTTGGGTATATAATAAAAAATGAATATGAACTTATTTATTTTACGTGGTTGAAAATTAAATATTTTGAATGTAGACAAATTTTCGTCAAATGCTTTCTCTAGTGCCCGTATTCATTGCCTCCACAACGGTCTTTGACTTCTAGTTTTAGAGATATTCTGCTATTTGAAATGAAACAAACCTGATATATGTTATTAAGGATTACAAGATGAAGCTAGCTTTCTATCGAAAGTAGTGTTTGTATAGTTAATAGTTTTTCTACAGAACCACTCAAAATAATTTCCATACAATATGGTCAGTGACAGTTTAGAGACAGGCATCTATTTAAAGAATATAATACTATCTAAAGGATATAATACTTATCTCGAAAATGTTGCCAGTTTTAAGGAAAATACATCGCCAAATTTTTCGAAAAAATATTTTTGTATTGGAAAGTGTTTTATAATCCATGCGTTTTGCATGACTTATTTATCTTGTTTTGTGTTTAATTTTAGTTCTTTTTTAAAACTTGTATAGATTTAGTCCATAGTACAAACATTCTGAATGTTTGGAAATCTCTTATGTACTTGTTTATTTTTATTTCATCCTGTTTATAAATTGAATGATTTTTTTAAGTAACCGAATTGAAAAATACAGCTTTTTATTTCCAGAAGTGTATTAGGAATCATTCTGTAATCAATCAATACAAATCACTAGGCTCTCTCCTGATGGGAGAGTGTATTAGATCATATAAAAGCTTATTGAAAACTTTTAAACGATCCATTATTTAATTTCCTGGAGTACAACATTCTGCAAAACAAGCATATGCAAGTTTTTTCAAAGAAATTCCCTGGTCTAAAACAAAATTTAGACCATTCTACTGGCCATGACACTGCTTTACCTGGTATTTTCGTACAACATATTGAGTAACCAATATGATGCTACTAATACTGCAAGATCAGGGGCAGCTACCCCAACCACCTTCTGATTCTCCTGATTGGCCCGTTTAGATATATTATACATGTATACACGGCAGTGGTATCTCCTGACTTGAAACTTGGAGTGTTAGAAAATATATTAGCCCTGTGACCATATTTAAAAAGGAGATTAAACGACTTTTGAGCAGCTGCATCATATATGGTGTTTTAAGAAATGCGCACATATGCGGACTAATGTTTTGAAAATTCATATACACTTTATGCATTAATGGTTGTAAAAAATAAGCCATGGGAATAGATTGGTGAATATGAGCAGACATTTTTTTTTCAGTTATGCCTTAGTACCTAATGCTCCCAGGCAACACAAGACTACTCACCTAGTTTTTATAACTATGATCCTAATATGATTAAAAATTTTTAAATGGTTATTTGATGATATCTGAGCAGCGAATATTTTGAGTGATAAAAATATAAATGAATGAAAACAGCTTTTAACTATATTTATAATATGTTTTAATTCTTACTAAGTCTTGTAGACTTACGCTCAATGTATCAGATGTTTGAAACTGTTTGATCAGTGGGCACATGTTTTAAACTATTGACTTTAGCTCTATTCTTCCAATTAGAAAACGTTTTCTAATGACATGCAGTTACTTTTCATGCTATAAATTTTACAAAAAGGGCCATGTATTTAAAATAATATATATAACATATAAAATTAAATATCCTCTCAAAATTCAAAATTTCTATTAGCTTCCTTCAAACTTCTATAGGGGCATAGCAACTTTCCTTTTCAAATAAAGGATTTGTCTCGGGATCTAAATTTAATAAAAAGGCAATTATTGATATATTTCCCTCCTCTTGTTGCGTAGTCACCAAACCTCAAGAATTTCCAGGGATTATGAGACCTGGGCAGTTTAATAGCCAATAAATACGCCTTTTTTTGGAACATGTTATTACTGTATAAATCATGTGACTGTACTTATACACTGCTGGCCACCCAAATTGCAACACCAAGAAAAACAAGAGATATCACAACAAAATTTATTGTGTAGATAACATGTTGACCAAGTAACAAATGATTAAATTTACAGCATTCTATGAAGCGTGGTTCCTGCCAAAATCAGTACCCAGAGTAGCCGCCGTTGTTGGAGATCACAGCTGCCACACGCCTCGGCATTGATTCAAAGAGACTTTGAATGTGTTCTTGGGGTACAGCAGACCAAGCAGCTTCCACACGTTGCCAAAGTTGATCTGGTGTGACAGCTGGGGATGAACTCTGGGTCAGTCGTTGAGCAACCATGGACCACATGTTTTCTATCGGCGAAAGATCCGGAGAGCGCGCCGGCCAGGGAAGCAATTCAATCTGGTGATTGACGAAGAACCCTTGGACAATGCGTGCCACGTGTGGCCGTGCATTATCCTGCTGAAATATGGCTGTTGGCAAGCCCTGAAGGTAAGAAAGGACAACTGGCTCCAACACCTCGGAGATGTAGCGCTGGCTGGTTAAAGTACCGGCAATGCGTACTAGAGGAGTGCGAGAGAGATATCCGATACCGCCCCATACCATAATACCCGGTGCAGGACCAGTGTGACGGTGCATAATGCAGCTGTTCAGCATCCTCTCTCCACGGTGTCTCCAGACTCGAATCCGACCGTCGTGGTGTTGCATACAGAAGCGTGACTCGTCAGTAAAGAGAATTTCATTCCATTCTGTCGTCCACATCCTTCTTTCATCGCACCATTGGCGGCGGAGACGTCTGTGGTTCCGCATCAGAGGTAGACAAAGCAACGGACGTCTTGCGGACAGACCATTCTGCTGTAAACGACGTCGAATGGTACGCGCAGACACTGGATGATGCGTTACAGACTGAATCTGCTGTGATATGGTTCGTGATGTGACTGAGCGGTCCGTCACTGCCATGCGTACAATCTGCCTGTCATCACGTGACGTGGTGCACTGAGGTCGATGCGGTCGATCACGTCTGTCCGTCGTACCCTCCTGCACCCAACGATCACATATCCGCATCACAGTTGTTTGGTTTCGTCCAATACGACGACCGATTTCCCTGAAAGATAACCCACAATCTCGGTATGCCACTATCCTTCCTCTGTCAAACTCGGATACTTGATCAAAAGATGATCGTTGTTTCCTACGAGGCATAATTTATCGTTTTTTTGAAAAAAAAGCAAGAAAAACACAATTGCTGTACTTGAAACCGTCGAAATCTCCAAGCCTTAAATAGCGCTTTGAGGTGGCGCCACAGGCGCGCTTGATGTGCATCTGCGCTGAAATTCTAATCATTTGCATATCTCACCTCAGCTAATGCATGTTGTAAATTTCATATTATTTGCATGCTTCCTTCAGGGTGTTGCATTTACGATGGCCAGCAGTGTATAAATTGAAACACTGCTCAGAGAGCAGCTTTACTGTGACTTCTGTTGCCATGTAAACTTTTGTGAAAATCTCTTAATATAAATATGCGTTAAACCAGGAGTGTATACTTATTAATTAGCTACAGCCACGAGTGCTGATGCTTGCCTTGCAGATTCCATCAGTTCCGGCCAGACTATATCTCAATCATAATATTTCATATATATATATATATATAGGGTTACCTTGTGTACTTTTGCATTACTTTATTGATTGTTACAGAATGTGATCTTTTGCATTTTAAATAATTTTTTTAAAAAATTTGGGTTTTTATTTTAGTTCATGAGGTATATTTGGAAATATTGAAGAAGCGCAGAAGAATTACATCTTCAAAACTTGGTCTGATTGATGATGTCATTGAATAGATTATTTTCAGATAAACTTATCAGTGCAATTTATTTTTTACATAATTATTTATTAAATATAAGTTCCTTCTATGCTTGTCTATCTAAATGCCATGAACTTTTCCTCTTATATCAGAGGTTTCTTAAATGCCATTTTTATAGATTTCTTGCTTGTATTATTATATATATCTAAGTCATTTTTTAAAGTACAAACTATAGTTGCCAAAGTATAAAGCTGCCAAATTTATGTATTGTTAATTTTAATTATCTAGTGCTTTTATATTTCATTTTTGTATATTTATTAGAAAATTTTCTTTGTTTTTTCAAGTTTTGAAACAGCTTTTCTCTTCGAAACATATATATATATTTATATAAATGCAGTTTTATAAATTGCTGAATCATTACTAACTTTTCAATATCAAAAGATTTACACTCGCGTAGTAAATGCTGCTTAATGTGTGTGATCATATTGAAAACATACATTTTTGATAATTTTGGCAGAATTGTTAAATTAAATAATTAAAAACTTTAGAAATATTCATGTGGTTTGATTATGTTAATGAAAGTTTGTGTTAGAATTTGCATCTTTGATGGGTTTGTTAAAGAAATTTTTTATATATTACTAGTAAAAGATTTTCTTCATCTATTATGCAAAAAGCATTTAAAAGAACCCTGCTTTTTATCATTCCTTATCATAACAGATATGAACTGCTTAACTAACTCATTGTAATTCAGTTCACCACTTATAATAATGTACTTAAGTATTTTATTACTTTATTAATTATTTAAGCAATAGTTTCTCATAGTTTACCATGTTCATTATTCATTGTTGAAACATTTCTGTTAGACATTTTGACTTAATTTTTCATCCAATTGGTCTTTAATATTCCTTGTAATTTATGCAAGGTACGTAAGTTGTAATCAACACTGCTTCATGTATATCAGTACTCACGTTTTTGTTTATGAAAAGTTTGTCTTACGCATTGTATTCATAAAAATGTGTGTTTTTTAACTGCTTAAGGCAGTAATGCTAGTTTCAAAAAATATGTTGCACCTTGTAATTTATTAGTTTTAATATTAACAAAAGTTCCTTGCTGTATAAAATTTTCTGTGCATATTCTCAACATTCTTCATATGAATAATGACAGAATATGTCCTTTATATGAAAGATCTGTCATAATTTTTTAAAGTTTCTCTGTGTATATGTACTTAAAAATCATAAAATCAAGGAAGCTGATACTTATAAAAATAATGCTTTTGAGCTTACATTATATTATGTACTTTGAAAAGGTTAGATTTTTTTAAATGAATGATAACATTAAGCAGTAGCATATTCAAAGGGTGGGTCAACGCCCTCTCCTCCCTTGTCAAAAATAAAGTCCATATATTTTTAATTTTTAATTTAAGGATTACATCTTTTAACATAACACTATGCCCACAAACCACCACTTGTAAAAAGTCTGTGTACACTACTGACATTAAGTGTTGTCATACTAAGTTTCATTTAATGTATTGTATGATTTTAACATTTTTTTAATGATTGAAGCATTAAATACATTTAATTTTATTCTTGAGTTACATTAATGTTAAGTTACATCTCTAAACAAACTTTCATGCATAAAGTTTTTCTATATCAAGATTTTTTTTAAAAATAAAATCTTACACTGAAGTGTTTTTTTTTTTTTTTACTAAATAAAATCTTCATTTAAAATTGTTTTTTGTGCAGATACTTTTTATTTATGAAGAACTTTTTTCAAAAATTGAATTCTCTCCACTTCTCGAGAAAAATTTCAATCTTTTACAGAATCTTGGTTTTACAGACAGTTGACACACATTTTTTAAAAACTCTTGATTTTCAGTCGATGATCAATTGCTACCTATGACAGACATATGTGCAGTGGCATTAAAAAATATTAGGTTGCCCCAAATATATTATGTGTAATGGCACAGTTGGTGTCTTTTTTTGAAAGTGCAAACAAATAATTTTTAATTAAGTTTTGTTTTTAAAAATAAATGTATTTTATTTTATAAAAAGTAAAAATTTCATTCTAAACATGTGCGATTTTACTACATTATAAAAGCTTATTATTTTTTTTCTTTTCTTATATCTAAATTTCATGCTTTAAAAAAGGATCTTTTTAAAAATATTCCTATCTGTGCACGATTTTTTAAATTTAGTATTAGTATTTTTTAATCAAATGAAATGCTGCCAAAAGTAAAACCTCCTTTTCCATAAATAAGGATATTCTGCATTATTTATTGTGTTATAAACGTAGAACAGATATTTATATCTTAGTAAATTTTTGAATAACTATTTTTTTCTTTTAAAATAAATTTACAGCACTTTTTTATTGTTTTAAATGTTCAAATGTAAGACAAGATTATTTTTAACTGTAATGAATTTTAAATTTTCATTAATTTGAGGCGATTCAAACTTAACAAGTGGAATATCATTTAATCTATTTTTTGGTAAAAAAAATTTATCTATTAATTATTGTGTAGCTTTAAAATACTTGTGTTGTTCTTAAAGAGATATATTTTGAAATATATACCTTGTTAATATAAACATGGGTAAAAACTCTGAAGAATGCAATAATTTAGAAAATACTGTTTTTCAAAAGCTATATGAAAATTTTATTATATCTTTAAAATATTGCTCCATTCAACCTTCCAGCAGGTGCACGTATGTGAGCGATACACTAAGTAAAAAAAAAAAAAAAAAAATGTTTTAAGCATTTGTAGTGATCAACTCTAAGGTAATTGCAGTATGATTTCAATGTTATATACACTCTTGAAAATGCGCATTTTACAATAGTGTATCTAGGTGATACGTGCAACTTTTTATGTTGGTATCGTGGACATGCTGGAAGGTTACAAACTCTGCTTTCAAAACTCCCTTTTTTGTACTTACAAGTGATATAGTTTTGAGCTAATTTAAAGTGCAAAATAATTCCAGTAAGAATTTTTTCTCTTAAATGTCTGACTAACTTTGGTGTAAGATCATATTGATATAATTCACTATAATTATTACCTTTTATGTATCCACTTTTATCACTTGACTCCTTGTGAGTGGTTACTTGTGAAAATTAAATTCTTTCATGTATTGAAAAATGTTTAAAAATCATATTTTAATTGAACGCTTTGCATTATATTTTGGTTTGCACATGTCAGTATGTCTTAAAGTTTTACTGTATTATTTGTTAGTTACATTTGTTGAAGTATAGCTTTTACCAATGTTTAAGTCTTTTTAAAATTCCTTTCAAATAATTGAATATGTAATTATTTTTCTTTGTTTAATAATAATTAAAGAATTTCGTTCTGCACAGTTTATTTAGCATAAGAAGAATGTTGTATTAATTATTGTTCAAGAAGTTGCAACTTATTGAATGTGAGTAAAGATGGTATATTACTGTGTTGTTAAGCGAGAAAATATGTGCATGTATGTTTTATTCTGCTCTGTTTCTAATTTTAGACTACCTTATAAATTCTATTTTTATTCCAGTGAGGTGCAGAAAGGTACATTTAAGTGTCACATGATGCTTGATGGATACTTTATAAACTTGTGTTAGGATGCACAATAGTGCAAGCTTTGACATTAGGGAATTAAGTGAATGTCTAAGGGCATCTATCAAACAAGTTATTAGAAATACATCACAATCTCCACTTTTTCTTTTTATATCTGTTGGCTGCTAATATCTGAAGTTTTGGACAACCATCAACAATTTCTAAATAATTTTTGTACCTTCACACATTGTTACAGCTTTTTTCTCTGTACTTAAATTTTTTAAAAATCTCATTTATCAGTGCAATAAATAACAGAATAATGTTATTTTCTGTTATAGCAATTTTCTGTTCATAAAGACTCATCAAGCCAGACAAACGAGTCAAAGTACACCTTTATAAATTGTCTTCATGATTCTGTTAGATTAATTCAGTATTACCTGATGGAGAACAAAATTTGTAGTTATGTGTATGCATGTTGTATCAAGAGAAAATTGTGTTATTGTTACTTCTTTGTCTTAATTTCTTTTGATTTCTGAATATCTAAAGCTGTATAATACATAATATTCAATACTTTCTGAAAAATCTAGTGATACCAACTATGTGATAGTTTCCATGAAAGTATTGCATTATTCTTGATACAAACTTTACTACAATTAATATGGTTTTATAACAAATGTTCTCAGTAATGCATGGTTATATTTATGAATTTTTGTTTATATTAAAAACACACTACTGTGTACATGCTTAAATCTTTAAACAGATGAAATAGTGAATTTGTGTTATAAAAATATCAAGAACGTATTAAAATTTTAGTGTACAATTTAATCATTCACCAAATGCTTTTCTAAATAATATTTTAAAGGAAGTTTGGGTGCCTTGGCTGCTTTGAAAATTGGCTATGATATACATACATCATTGATATGGCACACATACTTCATTGATTAACCAGTAATTAAAATTTTTAATGTGATGAGAGAGAAATAGAATTTTTAAGTGTCAAAATAAAAGTAAGTTGAAATTATGTTTTTGAAATAGTCTGCAATTATTTATTTTTTATTTCAATGTTTTTAGTGTGGAGGAAAATTTTGTGGCATGCCAGAAACACATTGGCATGTATGCTGTGTAACTGCCAGTGCTGATTTAAATGTTTCTGTACAGTGGCTCTCTATTTTAAAATTGAATTATTGATTTTCGTATGTATGTAATACTTATAAATCACAATCTCAATATTCTGAGAAATGATTTTACAAATGTGATATTTTAATGAATATTTTTATACAGTTATGTGAATGAAGAAAGCATTAAAAAATTATAAATTTTTATTACATTTGCTTTATTTATTTGTTCTAATTTACTCATATACAAAGCTTTATTTTGTTGATTTTACTGTTATGTATGTTATGATTCATTTCCTTAATTTTTAAAAAGAATAATGTCCTTTGTTTAATTTAAGAGTTTCTCATATCTCATATTTTAAAATTCCTTGAACATTTTAAGTTCAATTTTGATACATAAAGATTTTTTTTTACATGTTGTTAAATTAAAACCTTAAAAAAATATTCACTTTAAGTTATTGTATCCAATTTAATAAAGATATTGAAAGTTGTAATAAAAATTCAATGCCTTTTAGCCTGTATGCTAGCTAACAGATATTTTTTTTTAGCTTCAGCTCATTTTAATTATTTAATTAAAAATTAAAGTTTCATATTGGAGAGTTTTTCCCAACATATAGGCAGTCATTCAAAATCTAAATGTTAAGTACTTCTTATCATCAATCCCTTGGGTTTCCATATGGTCACCTGGCTCCCACTCAATGCCATAGATAGGGGAGGGATCATAGAAGGTTTGATCGTTCCCTAAAAAATTATAGTCAGTACATAGTTTTTTTTTATTATTTGCATTGGGGATCATTTACACATGCCTTCAAAATTTTACTTTTTAAAATTTTCTGAGAATTTTATTCACTTTTCCTTTGAATTTTGACACAATGAATTTAAATTTACCAGAAATTTCTATTCATAAGCTTTTATTTTTTATTTACAGCTTCTTTGTATTTTTTGTGAGGTTAGGTGCACATTGACGAATTTAACATAGTGTTGATATCACTTAAGATAAAATTATTGTGATGTCTACATCAAGGAGACTTTTGTTTAAATGAACTGCAGTGTTTTTGTTTTATTTGTGGTGAGTATGTCTTTAAAAATTATAGAAAATCAATTACAGACTTCATAAAAACCACGTATGCAAGCTATTTTAAAGTACAAGTGCATAATTTGGACAAGTCGTGGGTGGCAAAAGCTGTATGTCAGAATTGTGTTGTTAGTTTGCGACAATGGTCACATGAGAAAAGTCCCTGATGCTTAAAACCCCCCATGATTTGGTGAGAACCTAATGATGATTGTTTATTTTTGCCTTGTTCCTTTGAATGGTATTAATTCAAATAACCCCAATAAATGGATTTACCCTAATTTATCATCTGCCAAATGATCAACTTTGCTATCTAGTCCAGTCTAACAGCCTATACCACCAGTTTTACCATTAACATCTGCAGAAGCTTGCCAAATCAAAACAGATGACATAATAGACGGAGATAAGTTGAATGATCCTGATTTTGTACCCAATATCCCAATCAAAGAACCCTGTCCAAAACGAGTTAAATGACTTGATGAGAGACCTTGATTTGACAAGAAAACAGTCTGAGTTACTCGCCTCTAAGGAAAAACTAAAGGAAAAAAAAATTACTTGCACCCAAAACTAAAATCACGATATACCGTACGTGCAAAAAGGATTTGTTACAATATTTTACCCAACGAAGTGACACAGTGTTCTGTCAAAATTTCAAACCTTTAATGAATAACATGGTTTTACAACAGTATAATCCACATGATTGGTGACTTTTTATAGATAGCTGCCAAAGAAGTTTGAAATGTGTGTTGTTACACAATGGTAATAAATTCGGTTCTAACCATATTGTATATTCCATAACATTGAATGAAGCTTATGAAAATATTTCTTCTGTTATAGAAAAAATCAAGAACCATGAACACAATGGCAAATATGTGTAGATTTCAAAATGATACATTTTCTTTTAAGGCAGCAAAGTGGAGTCGCAAAGTATCTGTCTTTTATTTGTCTTTAGGACAGCAGAGATAGAAAACCTCATTGGACTTGGAAAGAATGGCCTTCTAGGGAAAGATTAGCCCCTGGTAAGCAGAACATAAAATATTCTTCTCTTGTTAGCAGCGATCACATTATTTGCCACCTCTACATATAAAACTTGGTATAATGAAACAAATTGTTAAGGCACTTGATGTAAATGGTAAGCGTTTTGAGTCTATTGCACAGAAATCTCCTTGCCTAAGTACTGAAAAATTAAAAGCTGGATTATTTCATGAACCACAAATACGATTGCAAGTTAATGATGAAAATTTTGTTAAAACAATGAATAAAATTGAGTCCAATTCATGGAAAATGAAAAACTTTCTTGGTAATATTAAAGCACCAAACTACCAAGACTTTCCAACATGTCTGAATTACATGTCTGTAGTCAACAATTTGTCTTACAACATTGTGTGTCGAATTACAACATGTCTGTCAACAAGTCCAACATGTCTGTAGCTATTATGTCTGAAAGTTCTTGGTTGTACCATGAGTATAGAACTTCATTACTTTAACTCTCATTTGGACTATTTTCCTAAAAATCTCAGCCATTTTAGTGATGAACAAGGAGAAAGATTCCACCAAGGAATTCGTATCATGCAGGAATGATATAAGGGCAGATGGGATGTGCATATGATGTCAGAATACTGCTGGAGTTTGAAACATGATCTACCACAAGCATCTCATTCCAGAAAATCATTAAAAAGATCATTTTTGACTGCTTTCAAAAATCAAACTTATTTTTATGGTAATTTTTTAAAATGTTTTTCTTCAAAGTTACACAGATGCCATATCTTAAAAACTAAAACTGATGGAAGAAAATGGTTTTTATTTTCAGAGTGAGGATGGCAAATAACTACAGAAAAGCTACTTAATTTTCTGGAATTTCTTTTTTTTGTAGATATGTGTTATAAGTGAAAAATTGTTTGTGCTACATATTCAAAAAAGTACTGCATATCCCACCCCTAATTTTTTTTTGTGGCTATGGCCTTGCTCTCCTTTGTGGTGAAATAAGTTTTGTTTATACCTTTGCAGTTGCAGCTTTCATTTTCAGCTTGTTTTCTTTTGGAAAGTTACATTAATATGTGTACTGTCAGTTCTTACTCCTTGTAGGAATCGTAGTGCTTACAAACTCAAACTTTTCATACATGTATTGTAATAGCATTCAAAAAAGTGTTTAATGGTAAAATTACTTAAACATTTTGTAAAATAATATACACAAATAAAAGATACTGAAATGTGATTGTTTTAAGTGATACAAAGTGTTAACCTGTCCTCAGTTGCTAAAAAGCTCTATCATCCACATAGGGCAGGAAGGGTAGAACTGAAAGTAAACAATGCAGGGCAAGTTGCCATTCAAAAGACGTAAAATGCAACATAATCAGGAAGAATAAAAAGTGAACAAGGGGAGCAAGGAAAAGAAATTAATAAAAGAGGATAGTAAGTTAAAAATGAAATTAAATAATAAAATAACAAAAAATATAGAAAATACAAAACAGAAGAATAAAATTACTAGGACTTAAACAACAGTTTTTTTTTTCATTAACAGGTAAAAAGAATAACACTTTTTTTTTCATTTATTATATAAACAGTAACACACTAGGGGCATAGCCAGGGGAAGGACCTAGGGATATATCCTCCGCCTTCTGAAAATTTCACATTAGTTAGCATAAGCTCTAAGTTGTGCTGAAATTCAGTTTTTTCATATCCTCCAAAATATTTTATTTGCTATGCCTATAACACACATATACACACAAAAAAGGATTCAGAAAACAGAGGAAGAAAGTAAACGGGGACTTTTACAGCAACCGTTTCAGAGTTGAATAGATGAAAAGAATGTTAAAACTGTTGTTTCCAAGGTGTTTCATGCTGGGCGATGGAAAACCTTTCAAGAAATCAGGGTAGGATGAAGACTGAGGAGTATACAATACCTTACATTTACAAAATTGATAATTATGATTAGAATTCTAACAATGGGAGGCAATAGAAAATTTAGAAAGCTCCTGCTTAGAAACATATCTGATGCTTTTTGAGCCTAAATTTGAGAGCTCTTTGGTCAGACTAATGTAGCCCAGATCACAAATGTCTAATTATCATAAAATTTACAAAGAGTATAACTAACATCCTAATGGTTTTAAGTTGTAATGGAATCCTTGAGAGAAGAGAACTTAAGTTTATCGACAGGTTTAAACTTATAGGCAGGTTTAAAAAATGATTACCAAAATGTTATAATTTGTATATTTCTTTACCATCTTGAGCTCTCTATATTTTCTGCTGACCAGCAAGAATTTTCTGCTTTTTTACACGTTTGTATTCGATGTAATCAAAATTGTTTCGACTCATCTTTGTTTAACAACAACATTAATTACCTAAAATCTTTTGCTGTTACTTATATTATTATTATATTATATTATTAGTCCCTCTATTATTGATAAGGCTCATGAATTTAATAAGTTTCATTCTTCATCTACTTCTGTTTATTCTTTTAATCTATTTGTTATACTACTTTTCTTTTCACTTTTATGCTATAAAATTTCTAAACTTCTCATTTTTGAGTTTCAAAGTTGTCCTAAAACCTGTGAATGAACTTAAATTCTCTTCACTCAAGGATCCTATTTCTACTGAGAACCATTGAGTGATTGTTATATTCCTTGTGGAACTTGTGATTTGGGCTGCGTCATTCAGCTCTCAAATTCTGGCTCAAATAGCATGAAAGAGATGTTTCTAAGCAGGAGCTTTCAAAATCATCTGTTGTCTCTCTTTGTTGGAGTTCTAATCATCATTTCCAATTTTGTAAACTAAGATCATGTGCACTCTTCAGTCTCCTCCCATCTTGATTTCTTGGTCAGTTTTTCCATTACCCCACATGCAAAGCATCTTGTGAATGACTATTCTTCTGTTTCTTTCATTCATTCTGCCTGGAACCAGATATTGTAAGTCTCCATTTACTTTCTTCCTCTGTCTTCATCCCCCTTTTTTTTGGTATGTTTTTTACTGTTTATATAATAAATAAAGGAAAACAGATGTTCTGGCTATTTGTAATTAAAAAAAAAATGTTTGTCCTTTTCTTTATTCTTCTATTTCAGTTTTCTATTTATTTATTAGTATTATTAGTTTGTTTATATTTTTGTTCATTTTATTATTTAACTTTATTTAATTTTTATTTTTAACTTATTATTATCATTTTACTCATTTCTTATCCTCATCCCCCAGCCAGTTCAACTTTAATTCTCTCTGGTTTTCTTATTTTTTCCCTTATGAATGGCAACTTCCCCTGTTGTTTACTTTGAATTCCATCCCTCCTGCCCGTGTCTATGGTGGAACTTTTTAGCAACTGAGGAAGGATTGACCTTTTGTACCACCTGAAATGATCACATTACGGTATCTTTTTTGAGTGTAAAATATGGACATTTCAGTACATTTTTAAGGAAGAGTTCAAAATTTTTACAGGCAGATCTTTTTAAATTTAAGGTACCTTTAAAGTGGAGCTACTTACTCATTTTTCAAAATTTTAATGGATAAAATTACTCAATTGCATTAATAACATCAGTTGCCTTGAATGAAATATGAAGGCAAGAAATCAGTTTCATTTTTTGATTAAATAGGTTTACAAAAATTAAAATTCATTAGAGTAACCATATATTTACTTTTCATGATGCGTACTGTAGCATTATTTTATAATGTAATTAAAGATTGACGAATTTCAGTCCATTTATTTGTAAATTAATGCAAAACTTTAATTTATATCATCAGAATATCATGTTTAATAAAATCACAATTTGAAAATGCCTAATCAGTAACTGTATGAATTAGTTTGTACTGTTAACTCTAATATCACTTATGTGATAAATCACATAAAGTATCCAAACAAATCTATAATATAATTTTTTCAAAATTCTATGATCTGCACATCTTTTAGTTATTAGGTGGATAGAATGTATTGTAAGCAAGTTTATAAACTCTAAATAAAGAGTACTATTTCCATGTTTAGAAGCTGCTCTTTTTTTTT
Source organism: Cheiracanthium punctorium (assembly GCA_038373885.1). NCBI lineage: Eukaryota > Metazoa > Arthropoda > Arachnida > Araneae > Cheiracanthiidae > Cheiracanthium > Cheiracanthium punctorium. Next base: position 38,247 of record JAWZYV010003197.1, on the reverse strand, counting down.
TTTTTTTTTTCTTGTATATAAATTTGGACATGTATATGCATCTAAGATGTATAGATATTGAGAATTTAAATGTGTATGTTTTATCATCTGCTATCTGAAATTTTTGTTAAATGAGAAAGTCTTGGGATTTACATAACGCTTTGTACTGATATATTGTTCTTTTTAAAAAGGGTATTATTTCATATAATGATAATAATATTTGTTTTCAAAGCTAAATTATTCATCAAGGTGTCTTAGTTTCATTTTTCAAACAATATTCTTAATATCATACTAATATTACAATATAATTTTTTCTGAGTTATAAGCGAATCTTATATTTTTATACCATGGGAATTTGTATAGAGAAGAAATTTTATATTTTAAAAATGTAAATTTTATGCAATTTTTATACTCTGTTTATATGGCCTAATCACACATACAAAAAATTTTTTGAAAGAATGTTAGAGAAATTTTTTTAGAATGGTAATTTTAAGCAAGTCAATAAAATTTAGAATGTATCTAAATACAATTAGTTTATTCACTAGTTACTTTTTATTTCTAAAATTAAAACAAGTACAATATTTTACCATTATCACTTCTTATATAATTGAAAAAGTAATCATTTAATTTTATGATTCATTGCTTTTTATTTTTATTGTGTCTTTTAATGCATAGTGTATCCATAAAGCATCAGATATACATGTTTTCTAATATTTTTTATGAGCTCATAAAATGATAAATAAATAACAAGTACAGAAACTATGCAACTTTTATTTAATATGTGCTACTTAAAAACCATTCCAAGTCTTAAAGGTAAAATCAAACCTTTAAAATATTTACGAAGCACTTTTGTAGTTCAAAACAAGTGAGCAAATCATAGAAAAATATCTCTAGCACATCTTTACGATTCATGTATATTTCATACTACTATTCATAAGATCTTAAAATAATTTTTAATCAAAATATCTGTGATCCAAATTAAAGCAGATTTGAAATATTTATTAAACTTCATGAATGTTATTTTGCACTCAATAGTTTCACTGGTTTATGAGGATATCTTAATTTATTTTCAAGTATAAATTTTAAACCACATTACACCTTATTTGTATGAATGAATTGTGAAAGAATAACTTATTTTACTCGATAACAAACCCAGTAAGTTGTAAGATGTTTATTTATATATTTATTACTGAGTAAATTTTAAAAATTTAATTTTGCTGCTAGATACCACAATGTAGATCAAATATATTCACTTTATTGGCACACTTTGTTTTGCAGTTTGGTGCTCCTTATTTTACATCAGAAGAAGGCAGTTGTTTTAGAGCTGTATATGATTAATTTTTAATACTATTTACTTATAGTTTGGGTTCATTTTGAAATTGTGCCTTTTTATTTCATGATTTTGTATAATGAGAAGCAAAAGATGAAATTGAATAAAAACTTTTAAAAATTAAAAAAAGAATAAATTTAGTTTTAAAATCATGTTTTAACAGCTCAATTCTTAAGATATAGTTTTATAAAAGTGAGTATATTATTCAGCTATATATTTAAGCACTCAGCTCTTTGCTTTTAGTTTAAGAAAGATAGTTTTGAAAGCAAGTGATATAATAGAAAATTTCAGTTAAAATTTAATATTCTAGATTGGTGGTTCTCTTAGCCCCGTGGATCGTTATCCAGATGTCCTTAGCCCAAATTAATGTTTGTCCACTAAGCCATTATGAGGGCATCATCAACCTTTCTACTATGGGGCATTTAATGTGTGCACTTTACTGTTCCTAAGAAGGAATGCACCTAAGCACATACTACGTCTGGTCTGAGTTTAGAATCTAAATGCTAAGAATTATTTTTTAAGCATCTGACTATTTAGATGGCATAGTTGCAAACTTGGTTTTATGAAAATTGATGCTGAAAAGAGGGATTTATATGATACTTTAATTTATGTAATTTGTAAGACTTCAAATTTGAAGAGTGTGATTAAAGGATCAGAAACCATTAAATATATATCTTTTGAATGCAAACTTAATGCATGTAGTTTAAAGAACATCCAATTTCAGATAGTTTCAAAGTGAGGAAGAATATTGTTTTAGAAGTAGAAGATATTTTAGTTTTAGAAGCAAACAATTTGTGTTACTTCAGCTGTTCATTTTTAACTATACAGCTTTATGAGAGAGAATTTATTTATTATTCAGTGAAGAACTTGATATACTTGATTTCTTATTTTAAAAAATCTACTTCTGAAAGATGCAGAAATTTAGTTAGAGTTTTGTTGCATTAGATCTGTAGTTGCAGACTCTACAATTAGGAGAGAAAAAAAAAGTTATGTATATAGACTAAGAAGGTATTTTTTTTAGTATTAAAATCATGTATGAGATTTTAAAGCCATGTATCATCATTAAAGAATGTTAGCTTGTGTATACATTATATGCATCTCTTGAATTTGAATTATGTGCATGGATAATGGAATGGATCTGATTATAGTGTGCAGCATAATGTGTTTATCTGGAAAAATCCATTAGCATGAAATAATACTGCAGTCCAGGCAGTTTACTGTGCAATTACATGCATTTTTTAAAAACATTTTTAAAGAAACAAAAATAGCTTAATATTGCAAAAATTCTTTTCTCAATGTAATTTGACAATCAAAATAAGACATCTTTTCCAAAAAACGACAAAAATTGTTTGTTTTTTTATCAGTTATGTATAATTATTATATAAATGTTTTTAATATAGTGAATTAGACAACATATAAGTATGTGTAGACTTTCTATCTACTGGGTGTATTGTAAGTTCATACAAGATTAAGAAAAATCATTAAAAAATGAAAATTGTGAGTGAGAAGTGCACTTTGAATAAAAATTAACATCTATTGCAAGGCCCTACCCATGGGGATGGTCCTAGGGGTCTGCCACCCACCTGAAATTATGTTATATATATATATTTATATGTGTGTGAGAGTATCTCTATATTCTAAAAAAAAGTAAGCACTGCTGTCGTTGCCGCTGTCAAAAGCTTGTTCGCCTCTCTTCTCCTAAACGTGGGGATTTGAGTTTCGACTAAGGTGCCCACAGATTCGAAAAATTCCGAGGAACCTGCTAAGCTGACTTAAATTTCAAAAATCGATTTATTTTAGAAGATATTAATAAAAAAACTGAAAAATAAACAGAATGGGTGCCAGATTTGGCATAAAATTATTCATTCCTTTGCAAAAAAGCGTTTCCAAGTACCCAGAATCGTGTGAAATTTACAAACATGAGTTAGAATTACGCCCATTTTACGCCAAAATAAAAACTATATGAAATAAGTAAATAAGAATGTGTTACACAAAGTTGACAATTTTCAAATAGTAAGTTTGCTTAGACAACAGGAGTTTAGAATTAGCGATTATTCATTTTTCCAAAACAGAATAACTAATATCTTGAAAATGAAAAATAATTAAAATGCAGATTATTTTAAAGCCGGTTCGGTCCAGCTGGATTATTTGCTACCAGTAGAAATATTTGGCGGCGTTAACTATGCTGTTATAGTACACTTTGGATATTTGCTAGCGTGTTGAGATGGTATAATTCCTGGTGCTAAGTACGCCAATCTGCAAACGATTATGTAAATGAAAATATGGATAACGGTTTTCTGGTAACCTTAAATGAACAGTAATTATAGGTTGTGAGCATGTTTAAATCACCAAATAATGAAAAGTCGCCATTGGTGGCAAGCTATCCTATCTGTTCCGTAGCTTTTATTAACTTTACATGTATGCAAGTCGCCAAATAATGAAAAATCGTCATGGGTGGCAAATTCGCAAGGTGTCCAATAGGTTTTACATTATTAAAAATACACCTGAAACAGATGTTCTGATTTTATTATGCTTTAGTTCTTAATTAATATAACTTTTGAATGGCAACATTAAATATCATTGTGTTTCTGAGGAGTGCAAATAATTTTTCCAGCGATTATAACACACTCCGGTATTGCACAGCGGTCCACACTCCAGGTGGAGTATAGCTCAGGACCCGTACAACACGGATTCCCATAACAAAATATCTTCTGTGTTATGAGGGGGAGGTGTGTCTACTGTAGTGTGAAGTTTAAATTTTTATGTACCAATGAACATGGAAGAACCAAGCAATGTGTAGCTCAGTAACATTCCATCTGATCCAATCTTCGGGTTTTGTCTGTTGAAATTATGTCTTTTTTACGAATAAGCCTTATTAGGGGCCGAATGCCTCATACGAAAAGCGAGCGTAGCGAGTCTGGGGGCCTTGGTCCCTAGTATTTATATATAATATGATGATATTCAATAAGTCAGACCATCCCAAAATGTCAGACTCCCTCCGAAATTATTTTCTGGGTATGGCCCTGATCATAGTATTTAAAAAAAAAAAAAGCTTTAAAAATTGTTCAAAAAGTCACCATCATCAGAGGATGTTGATACCCCAAGAAGTCACCATATAATGTGAAAGACATTTATTGTAGAATCATCAAACCCATAATTATATCCAGCCAGCCGATGAAAGACAAGATGTTAACTTTTAGTGATAAAAACATGAATGTTGTTTTATGAATATGCTGTCATTGGTTGAGGATGCAAGTTTGCACACCTACTTGTGATCATTTGACCTAATGCTAATGAAATTATGTTGATGGATATATCTGAAATTACAATTGTACTGTTCTTCTCTGTCTGTATCAAGGAAGCACTTTAAAGTAATTAAAAAACTTTGTAAAAAACACACATAAGAAGTTGTTTTTTACAAAGTTTTTTAATTACTTTATCGTTTAACACCAGTATTTTGAGTGTTTTTTCAAGGAAGCACTTTATTTATCAGGTTAAATCATCTGGACATGCATATGTATTTTTTACAGTTACTGTGAGATGGTGCCTTAACTAGGACAGCGCTGTTGGCAGCAAGAGGTGCAAAAGCCAAATGGCTTTATAAATATATAATAAATTTCTTTTGAACATTCTTTTGATCAGGGGTGGGGTGCAAAGTCTTTAAAGTTGCACAGAGTGCAACATGGACCAGTTTCAAGTTTGCTGTGACAAACTTCACTTTTATCATAAAATGTGTTGCTTTCATAACCCATGGTATGGAAATAAAGTGAATTTAAAACAAACATATTCTGCTCACTATATTTTCACTTAGCCCTCTTTATCGGCTATTTGAAGTCAAAAATTCCTGTAAAAACTTGTGAAAGTCAAAAATTTGAAGATGGAAACTGCACTTATCTCTCACAAATTATCTTTTTATAATAATTTATTAAAGTTTAAACAATTTATGATGCACATAGTATATATATATGTATATATATATATATATATATATATATATATATATAAGCAAAAATTAAATTAATAATATCCAACAACATCAAAGGTAATGTTGAGCAATAGTTTAAAATTAAAAATTGCCTTAATAGTTTGTTTAAAACCAAAATAAAAACAGGAGCACTTTTAACCATCAATGTCCCCCATCCTTAGGTTTTTATCTGTTGTAGTGCTGTAACTAGAGATTGCATCACCTGGGGTAAACCTTAATCTTTGCACTCTGTCCCTCCCTAGTTGCAGCCCTGATCTGCTGGTTTATACTCTCCTTCATAAAAGTTCTGTCTGTCTTTCACCCAACTGTCAGGGTTTCCACTGGCGACTGAAAAGGCAACTTTTGCGTCTAATTTAAAGATGAGGCAACTCGGGTGATTTTTTTAAAAAATGAAAAGCATCATTTTCATACTATGCTGTAATTTTCAATGTCTGTAATTTTCAAGTTTTTGGCTACTTGTGCTTTACTCCAGGTGACTAATTTGAAAATCAGATTTCGGTTTTTGTCAACTCCCTTTTCTTTTCAAAGTTGAGAATGGTCATTTGCTAAACATTCAAATCGTTTTTTTTTAAATAAAATAAATATACTATATGCTCTGTTATCAAGGCATTAAGTTTTTAATTTATCATTTTATTCATTCCTCCTTAAATGAAGCTAAATGATGTATGCTTATTTCTTAACTATAAAATTCTGTAAAAATGCTGCTATTTTGGCCACTAAAATTAGGAAAATGGCTACTAAAATGGTGACTTTTTCATGTTGGTGAGGCTACTAATGATATTATTTTTGCCTCCTGACATTGATGGACATCCTGAACTGTGCATGCAACATATTGTTTAGTACTTCCTCTCCAATCAAAATTTTTAATGCTTCTCTTTGAAATTTGTCATTTTCATAATCTACAAGTTTTCTGAAATTTTCTGAAGGTTTTACAAAACATTCAACTTTTACAGAGGAGGTGTAAACCAGCAGATAGAAATGTGAGGAATTCTATGATTGACAGTTGAACGTACTCATGTTTTTACCTGGACTTTTAAAGTGATTTTTATTTATGGATAAGACTGTTTATAATTTTTATTCTGTTATGATATTGGCGAGTTTTTTAGCATTGCACAGTTTAACATGAAAAATATTCTAATTCCCTCACTTTCATGTTAGACATTTTTCACTGTATGTGAAATAAAATATTTATAAAATATTTGATATTGTAGTTCATCTGTAAATATATATATTTTTGTTGTTTAAATTTTTTTCTAATCATGTGAGCAATCAACATTTAATGGTTATTTCGATGGGAAAAAAATCATCCTAACTTAATATTTGTTATAAGAAAAATACTGAATACAGTATATAGTTATCATTATTTCATTTATTAGTTATAGTCTGTTATTTTAACTTCGCATTGCACCTACAGCAGATCTGATATGTTTCAGTTGTAACTTGATGGCTTTTCTACTGGCAGAACTGAAGGCGAGTATTGGAGTGTTAAGAAGGAAAGGCTGACTAGTGTAGAAAGGATAGTATCATTCTAGAGAATATTTTGTCACAAAAATTAATTTCCTAGAGACGATCTAAGCCCCCCCTCCCCTAATAGTCCTCATTCAATTACATAATTTAATTGACAACTGATTAATGTACTATTTATGCAATATATATATATATATATATGCTATTTATTGGATACGCTTGTGTATATAGTATTCACAAGCAATAATTAGTGCCAAATATTTTGTTATTAATTCTTTCCCATAACATATATGTTTATTTTAACTTATAGGGAGTTGTGTGTAAAATATTAGTTTATTGGTTTATTTTATTTTTGATTCATGTATATATGTGTGTGTTTGTTTCAGCATGTACTATTTTTTATGATTCCTGAATCTTTATTTATACATATGAAATATTTATAATATATATATATACTCCCTCCCCATCTTAAAATAATAATCCTGGTTTTGTATTCTCTAGAACCAGAAAAATAAATTTTATAATTTTCATTCAAAGAAGAATTTTCAAAATTTTGTTTCAATCGTGTTGTATGAAATTAGCTTGTTAATTAACTATGGAAATCTCAGTATTGCTTGTTAGACATTTACTATGACTTTAACTTATGGAGCGCAGTGCCAAATCCCAAGGAATCGGCACTGAACTTTTCTTTGACGGGCATCAGTCCATAGGGACTGGTAATATCAAAGTTAAACTTGAGTGCTTGTTGCAAAGTTCTCTCTTGCTAACAACTTAACAGAAAGGAATATCAGCATTGCACCCAATGTGTTGAATTAATTAAATTTCAATAAAATATTTCGGAAGCAAGAGCTTAAAAATAGTCTTGCAAGATAAAACCTCTGATGGTTCTCTGAACCATGATTATGTATGTTTTTGAAAATATTTTAGTTAACATACCAGAAGTTAAATTTGAAGAAAAATAAAATAAATTATGAGAAATTTTTTTTAGCAACTCTTTTTGCTAACTCGTATTTCAAATAATAAAAAGTTAAATAATTTGGAAAGTAAATAAAGCCAAACTTGGGTTTCTACTGGGCTTTAAACTTTGAAAAGTTCAGTTTGAGTTATCCTTTTATATTAATTTGTTAACCCTTTTGCTGCCACCGGGACGTATGTCCCGCAGGTAGTTTCAGTGACCCTATGGGATTGCATTGTATTAATATGAATACCTGCCCCAGTGGTATTTCTTGATATAACTGAATATTCAGTGTAATTTATCTTTTTTTCAGTATCTCATCAATATTTGTATTGTAATTGATGTTATAAAGTACTTATTTAATTTTTTCTCAGAAAAAAAAATTGAGAGTGCAAGGGTTAATCTAATTTTTTTCTTTCTATCCAAATAATTCATGGTGAATTTTAATTATTTTTATGAAAAAAAAGCACAGTTTCTGTCGATAATCGCCATCTTCAGCCAACACCTACAAATTTTTCTCGGTCGCCAAAGGAAGGGTAGGAATGGCATGTTATAAAGCTGGCTCTCTCTCTATGTAATCTAATCCACGTGAATCCAGACTTTCCATCGGGCATAAAGGATAAACCAGTAAAAGTAAGGGTCAGTGTCAAGAATGATTTCATCCAATATTAGCAGTAGCATAGCAATTCACTAAGTTTGGGGGGGGGGAGGGGGGCTCAATGTGTTTCGATCAATTCTGAAACAAAAAAGACATCATAGTGTGCTGATTTGTAGTAATTTTCTCCCTTCCTTCAAGGGTATGGGAGGGGGTGCTTGAGCCTCACATGCCCCCCTTTCCTACACCACTGAATATTAGCTATGACATTTTAACAGAGCTTGGACATAGCAGCTTCTGACTATAGTGATTAAAGTACTGTGCTCGATTTTGCTTTCCTTGTGCATTTTGAGCATTGATTTTCAGTTGCATTTCTCTACAGTAGTATGGAGTATTCGGAGGTTAATCACTCATTACGTGATTTCTTGTAGTGTATATTGTTAATATTTGTTCTGGTGCAAATAGTATGTCAGCAAGCAATCTATTTTCTTCAAACAGTGTCAGGCATTCCGAATCTGTCAAAAATACTGCTATTTCTCAACACTTTCAGTAGTTGTGATTCTACTTCCGCATTTTACAGACAAAGAAAGATCAAACATGTTAAACTTGATGTCCAGAAAAAAAAAGTTTTGGAAGTCACTAATGTATTTTTGAACAAAGACGCCTATCCGGACATTATAGCAAAAGTAGGGCTAATATTCTTGGTGGCATTTTATGAAAGTAAGAGTGATGACACACTAAATAATTTAAGATTTTACCTGCTCTCAAAAACCTTTTGATAGAACTAATTTCAATTTGGCTTTCCTACCTCCAACACTGGAAGCAGCTCATCAGCATGCTTCATACTCTACTTGCAAGTGCGAATGTGGTTGGGAAACAACTTAAATCTAGTGAACTGGGGTTGGCAAACTAATAAAAATGGCTGCACCCCAATCACTTCTGGCAACTATATTTTGCAAATGTACCAAAGGATGTAAAGATGCTTGTAGTTGCAGAAAAGCAGCAATAAAATTTGTGAAAAGTCAGAGGGCATGCATGTAGAAATGTTCCTACTGAAGTAGATGGAGATTTTTCTACTGGGGAAGAAGATAATGATGACGCTCCCAATATTTTTAGCGAAGAAAAAGACACCCCTGAAGAAAGTGCAGAAATTAAATCAGACCAGTGATTCCTTCAAAACATTGTGACTTAAAGAGCTTTGAAATATGCTGACTGGTGTATGGCTTTATTTGATCTTTTTTATCCTAGTTAAAACATAATTGCTATATTTTTCTACAGAGATTATAAAAATATTAATTAAACTGTGAATGTAAAGATACTAATCGTTTAGCTAAGCAAAATAAAAATGTTTGTTTCTCATTGTAAGAAGGTGTGACATTGTGTTCCGATTATTGATTTATTATAAAAATCAACATAATGATATACACTCTGTCAAAATAGTGTTGGAGTATAAGTGAAATTTTCTATTTTAGCCTTGCAAATAATCTATTAGTCTTATAAAAAGTACAACTTGATAGAAGTATTAAAAATCATATAGTTATATATAGCCTAATATAATATTTTATGATAAATAATTTTTAATATACAAAACCAATGTAAGAACATTGACTTTAACTCACTTTTTTGAGAGGATGTAATTATGTAGGTACCTGCAGCAATGAAAGACAAATATTAATTGTTCTTACTGGATTTAGAATTTACTTTTAGATAAAAAGTACATTAAAATTTCAGTGAACTTTAATTATTAGATGGCAAATATATGAATATTCTCTACCCCAATAGAAAGTCTAAATCCACACAGCTGAAATTGCATTAAGAGAGAGTGATTGAAACAAGCTTGTAACGTCCCCCTTTCCCACCTTGGAGACCGAAAAATTTTATAGGTGTTGACCAAAGGCAGGCAGCTGTTGGCAGTGCCTTTGAATTCCAGTATTGAAAGGATTTTGATGAATGTTATTGCCATTATACGAGGGACAAAGTATGTCAGTTGGGTACTCATTTAGGCAGAATTTAATGCTTTACACTTTTTAAAATATATATCTGCTAATTTTTTGAGCTGTTTTCAAAAAATTTAGTAAAACTGCTAAAACATCCCATTTTTTGGTTACATTTTTCAACGCAGCCGCCGACTCTCACCTCACAAGAAGGGGAAAACCGAGGATAGTAATATTGGGATATAACTGAAGCTATTAAAATAAAACCTTTACCAACAGTTTTTTACAGCCAGAATGACCAAATTACTATATGACTATTTGTGATTAAGTTTTACATTCTTCTAAAAAAATACATATATATTGATTAAAGTTTGATATTCATGTTTTTGCTGATAACTATTTTACTCAATCTCATGAATTCTTGTTAATTTATTGTTTCTCTCAGTAATTAAATGAATTTTTGTGCTTAGGATTTAGACAAATTTCATTAATTGTTATTGACTACTACAGATATTTAGTAACTGTTTAAATTATACTTTGTTGCTAGAAAAATAATTCTTTACATGTGTTGTGATCTTATTATCTTTATATGTACAAATAACTATTTATTTAATGTTGTGGTGTTGTTTGGATTATTGCTATCATGTAAATGAAGTATTAAATTTAATAAACTTTTATCTTTTATTAATAAAACATGTTTAATTAATACTTAATGTTTTTTTAGAACCAATGTTTTTTTTATAGCTGTTTATTTGTGTGCAGAATAATATTTATTATTATTATTTTGAAAAATGTTTGATTAGTGCAATCTTTTTACAAATATTAATTTTGATGATTTATTAATATTGCTTTTTGTTAGACAAATAAATACTTGGTATGTTTAAAAGCATGTTCCTCCCTTTCTTTAGAAATTTGCATATATGCTGTATATAATCGTATCTTTATTACATTCTTTTATTGAAGAAGTATGTCATTTGATTTAATTGTGAAAAACTGGAGGTATATTCATTGTAGGAATACTTAAATTTTCTTATATTTTGAAATGAGAGTAAATTTTAGAGTTCAACCCTTTTACTTAATACCAGGCTTTTAGATCTACCTTTCTTGAAAAGTACATGTGGCATATGTGTAAGTGTGTATATAATAAGTGTAAAAGGGAGAGAGGGTGCACAGAAGACTATGTGCTCCCTCAACTTAGTCTTTTATTTCAAAACTTCAAAAAAGTTTTCCTTTTTTCCTTATAAATTTGATATGTGCCACCTAAAGAAAAAAAAAATTGGATATCATCAATCCATATTTGAAGAATTATACATTTTAAGATTGCTAGGCATATTTATTTTTATAGAAAGTTGTTACTGACTCAAAATCTATTAGACATTCTATTTTGATCTTATAAAATTGTGTGTGTAACATAAGCATACACAGAATTTATTTTAATATGAACTAAAGCTTTTAATGTCTTAATCCTTTTTAAGCTCTTGTGTGCCGCATTGTGATAATACTATGATTGTACAAGTACAAGGTCTAGTCAAAAACAAATGAGAAAAAAAATAATTTGTTATTCATAAAATAATATTAGAGTGGTAACTTCAAATGATCTTTTTTGAAGTATTCTCAATTAATTGCTATATACTTGATTTAATGTGCCTGCCATTCCTAGAACATGTGCTTGAATCCATTTTTTGACATTTTAAAACTGTCCCTTTTTTTCTTCAAAGTTGTATCTATGAATGGAAAGCTCAAAATTTTGATGAGTGAACACAGAAAAGGTGCATGGAACTAGGTCTGGATTATATGGAGTGTGTGGTGTAGCTTCTATTTCTTTTTGAGATTAGTAATGAGTAATAATGTTGGAAATGTGAGGGTGTGCATTATTGTGACATAAACACCAATCAGATGCAGCTCTGGTTAGTTTTGTAATGCCAGCTAGTAATTCTTGAATGCACAAACACTTCATGTTGATGAATCTTTCCATGCCTGTCAAAGGAAGAAATAACCATTACTTTTCTTGCAAGGTTTACCTCTTTGGCTTTCTTCAGTGTAGGAGAACTGGGTGATTTCAAGGTTGGGCTCTTTGTGGGATCATAATGATATAGGCAACTCTCATCATTAGTAATGATGGATTTCAAGTATGCATCACCATGCTCTACTACCTAACTCTGACGTTCCCAACATGCATCGATTTGCTATTTATTCTGTTCAGGGGTTAACAATATTGATGACTATCTCGTGCAGTCATGCAGAATGGTAAAAATGTTCCTATGAGGTATGTGTTATCACTTTGCCAGTCCATCTAATGACATTTGATCTCAAACAGTGACAGTAGTTTTGTTTATCGTGGTGTCATTCATTGCACTAGCAGGAGCTCTCAAATCACCTTTCTTTGAAAACAAGATGCATCCTACCTAAAATTGTTTGAACCAGCAAAATGCTGTGGTAAACTGCAGTAAAACATTGTCATATGCTAGTTGCAATATTTTATTAGCTTCTGTACCAGAATTCTGCAAATAAATGCAAAATTTGTATGCTGCATATTGCTCATCAAGAACAGACTTCATTTTCTGTAGACAAAAAGGAACTTGTCTCTGCATATGTTTTATTCCAGCCAAATGCATTGTCAGATTTTCTTACATTTTTTCTGCAAGTAAATGATTTCTCAGGTATTTCCAGAAATTTATTTCACTGCTATATGTCATCTGCATTTTTAAAAATAAATTGATCCTCAATCTTATTTGACTAACCTAGGTATAAATATAAGTATATACAATTATATATTTATGTATAGGAACTCTGCTAAAAAAAATTACAGGTTTTGATAGAACAAAATTTTAGAGCACTAAACTTTTCCGAACTTACCTTTTCATGAAAGTTTCATTTTTATGAAACTTGCACTCTTCACAATAGAAAGAATAGGTGCAGATATAATCTTCTTACATCAGTTTATAGTCACTGTAAAGAAGTTTGACAGTGTTCATCAAATTTTCTAGTTGCATTTAATAAAAAGTATTTTTATTATTCATACACGGTATCACTCAAAAGAAAATATAATTTATTATTATCAATTATAGGTAAGAATTAATTGCACAAATTTTATCAATTTAAAAAGAAAATCCTGATTTGAATGTGTCTAACACAACAGTTCAACATTTTTTAAAAAAGGAATAATGAACTGATGCATAAAAATTGTGTGTATGTAGCCATATTTTCTTTTATAAAAAAATGTCAGTTCTATTATGTTATATCACCCCCGAAATTTTTTCCCCCGAGCTCAGAAACAGTCTGTATGTGCATGATTTTATCCATGTATGAAAGGCATTCCAATAGATATGCAAATTTTAGATTCTAATAAAGATCATTGATTAGTATTTTCTGATATGTAACATAAAGTGTTTTTGAACACAGCATTATAGTTTAATTATAAAGTGAACATAATTTAGAAATCACTGATTTCTGTTAAGAAAATGAGGCGTAATATGAAAAATGTGCAGGAGAATAAGGCATTCTTCCATAGACACCATTAGTCAAAATTTTATGACAAAAATTTCAACAAACTATTCTTTGGACATGTAGTATAATGCATTTATTCAGTATTTATGTGTTGTGCATAAGATGAAAAAATTACTAATTGATTTAATTCTTCTCAGATAGAAAGTATTTATGCATGCTTACACTTATCCCTCTTTTTATTCCTTATATAACTATTACTATGCACAAAAAAATATCCCTCAGAATAAAATAAGTTCTTACTTTTTTTTGGATATGAGTTGTTTTTAGAACAGTATTAAATATTTCTGAAATAGAGATGGAAATTTTGACTTGCACATAACTCAAACACATGCTATATTTAGAGACCTTTCATATTGTGTATCAAAACCCATTTTCTCAAATCTGTCAATCAGAATTTATAGAAAACTGACACTGCATGCTCATATTGGATTCTCTATATACAGAGTGTTTCATTACCAGACCAACAAACTTGCTGAGGTGTAGGGGTCAGAAAGATGGCTCGGAATCATATAACAAATATGGTGTCAAAAATGTTGTAGTTGCAAACTATGGTATAAAGATGCAGAGAAAAAGGAACAGAAACAGCAACATTTTTTATTAGGACAGAAAATATTTTATTGAAAGATTGTACTATAGAAGGTATTCGAAATTACAACCAAAAGTGGTCAGGCAGGTTTGACAATGCCACCATGACCTATCTACCAGTGTCTAAGAAATTTTTCGTGGGGAGGGGTGGTGTTTACGACTACTGCAACTCATATATATGTATATATGAGTTGCAGTGTGAAAATACATTTTGTATGACAAAAAATTCCTAATGAGGGGTTGTGACCCCCCCCCACCACTGGTCAGTGGATATCATTTGTGTATCTGTAGATGCTAAGAGGATACGAGACTTGCCAGGAATATTCCAGGATGTGAGGAACTCATTGTGGTGCCACTGTCAAGACTGCCTGACCATTTCTGGTCATAATTTCAAATACCAGTAGTAAAACCTTTCTATAAAATGTTTCTGTCCCATTAATGTGTTGATATTTCTGTTTTTTTTTCTTTGCTTATCACAGCTTAAAGCGATGGCATTTTTGACCCTGCATTGCTATGTGATTCTGAGTGGTCTCTGTGCCCTCTACACCTCCTGCAAGTTTGTTGGTTGGGTAGTGAAACACCCTGTATATGTTAATGCAGTGATAATCAGAATTCTGTGTGTAAATTTGTAAGAAGTATCATTCACCAAGACAAATCAGAATCGCATACTTATTGTAGCTTACACTAGATGGTCATAACATCGTTTTTGTTCATCACTTAACACTACGTGTTAAATTTCATAAGCAATGAGTCTGGTTTTCAATAATTCAAATTATTATAAAACTTCTTGTATAGTAATTTTAATTAACTGTTTTGTCAGAACATTAATTATTTGTTTACCACTGTTGGATATGAGCACTTAACAGATTGTGTTTGCAACTCTTCAATGCTATGTAATTCAAAGTCTGTGCATCTTATTTTTGTTGAACATGAATAATCTCATGAGTCCTGATTAATTGTATGTATATACATATATAAATGCCACTGGGATTTGATATTTTACCACTGTCCCTATTCTAAAGTTGTAAGTGATGTGTATAGAAAGAAATATAATGGATTATTAAAAATGTGGAAATGTGTTGTATTTTTTAAAGTTTTAGTCAACTGCAGTTGAGGGTAATACCTGTGTGAGAGTATGTAATATAGTTCTTTGTTGTGTAAACTGTGCTACTTACATGATGGGTAACACTTATTTTAATAGTATATTGTGACTTTTTTACGTATCTTTTAGAATGCAATGTACTCCAAATTTAGTCATTTAAGAAATAAAAATTGCATATTGTTGACAGTGTTTGTAGTGATTGAATAAAAATAAAATTTATATTGTACTTAAATTTGAGTACTTTAATTTGTTTAAACTTGCATCTTTATCTGAACACATCATTTATTATACACTATTATATATTATATTATTTATTATAGGTTTAAAGCTAAACGAACTAACAAATTTTGGTTTTTATAATTTTTCATTAATTTTACTTGTTGGAAACAATTTTATAGCTGAAAATACGAGAGCAATCATATAATACATGTATGTGTTAATGTTCATTTTTTAAGAAACAGAGCTATTAATAATCCCAACAATCGCCGAGTAAAATATTTTGCTTCCCTACTGCCAGCTGTTGGTGGTGTCTCGAGCTTTTCAGTCCATCAAAATCAGTGCAGGGAAGGTGCTAGACTTTCTCCAATGGGGGTTGGCGGTGGGCACACTTCCCTACGAAGGGGCTCTAATATAATATACATGGTGTCACTCAAAAAGGAGGTAGAACGCTTTAATTCTCTGTTAGAGATAAGTAAGTTGAAAAAATGTTCAAAATAAGGTAGGGAAAAGGATTACGTTAAAAGAAAAAACTCCCTTGTGAATTTTCAGAAACTTATTCTTTTTTAAATTTGCATGCAACCTCCCACCAGGCATGTTTCCTCAGGAAGTTTTTATTTTCCGTCCAAGACGACCATTGGAAAAAACTGTATAACCGTATCTAAAATTGAGTGAGTTACGCTTAATTGAAAATGGAATGCTATGCATAGGAACCATAAAAATAAATTTAAATTTGTGACTTATTATAAAAGATAAAATGCATGAAAATAATTTACATCTAAGTCATTTTTGAGTGTTTGGTAGATTAATGATCCAGTCACGTATTGTATAAGGGTTTTTCTTGCATTGAGAATACTAATTTTTATTTGAAAAAAAATGAGCGAAGAATAAAACAGATACTATTTATAGATTTATTTATTTTCAAAATTATCATATTTTCTCAAAGTGATGCTTAAATAAATGAACTCTAAAGACGTTTTTCTTTCATATAAGTGTAACTTAGCCGTTTCTAATATTTATGCTTTTTTTTTTTTTTAACTGCATAGTGAAATGTAGACGATTTCTTTTTCAGTTTACTTATTTATTTAAGTAGTCTTTTCAGAACAACCCACTCTTCTTGTGGATATTCGAATAAATATTAGAAATCATGCAGCATTAGTTTCATGCTGTCGAATTAAAAACATAAGTGGTAGTGCATTTTTTTTTTAAACAACGAACTGTTTGAATTGGCAATGATTTATTGTATGGGCAGTAGAAATGATGCAGATAAATTGCTTGGAAAATCTGATTGCGATATCGGGGCGGGGTAAGACAAAAATTAGCAGTGGGCAAAGCGAGTTTTGCGAGATCCCCCACCCCCACTACACTGGTTTCCAAAAATTAAGGAAAAATCACAAAAATAGCGATAACTCAATCAAAAATAAGCCAATTCGTATGAAATTTGAATATGTTATCAAATAAATGTTACTGAGTAAAGCTGCAATATGCAAATTACTCGCGTTGCAACCAGAATAATTAATTACTAGAAGCATAAAACTGCATCTTTGACATCGACTGCAACTTTTGCTGTGACTAAGGTAAGAAATTGCGGATGGCGAATTTGTAGCGGTGACCTCCAGGCATCATTTGCCAGAACAATTGCGACGGAGAGCTACTGGACAAAGGACAAAGTCGGACACAAGTGGACAGAAGGCTAACAGTCGTATTCACGAAACGGCTAGTAACCGCCTGATTATGAAACTAACGTTTGACCGTTACTTGCTGGTAACACACCGGTAACCTCAGAACGGTATTCACCAACTATTTAAAACCACTGGTTTCCTGACCAACGTTTGACCACCGATTAACTTGTACTTGTGCATTCTGCTTTGTAAGCTCGTCTGTGATTGGCTTAGGGCACTGGCTATCCAACCAGCTGATTGCCGACCCTTGAACCCTCTTCGCAAGCGCTCCAAAATAGTTGAAAATAAGCAGGAGTGTAATGTGTTTTCATGTATTTTTATAATCACAAATGCTTCAATTATTTATTTCGGAGATTTCTGCTGAATTTTTTGTAATTAATAACCGATATTTTATTTATATACTCCTACGAATTTAAAAGATATATTGATTTTAAAAGATAATTTTTAAAGGTATTCGAAGGTTTTCTATTTTTATTTTTTAATGTATCTGACAGTCAAAAACAGTACGATTGTTTAAAAATTTGTGAATACATACTTAAGAGCTTACCCTGGGGGTATTTTATTTGTTTTACTGTAGGAGATGGTATGTTTTTTTTTTTTTTTTTTTTTGAGTATCAATAATTAAAATTTCAAATGCATAAAAAAGCAAATATTTTTACAATGTCTTAATACAATTGTAATGATTCTAATGTTGAAACCTACTGGTGACCATACTTTAATCACAAAAATATGGATCATAGTGCAGCTCTGCAATTTTTTGTAATTTTATACAGTAAAGGGTAAATATATACGTGAATATTAAAATGTGATTGTGTTGAGATGGTTCTTGCTGGGTCTTAAATAATGATTTATGAGGTAGCCATTACTCAATTTTTAACTGAAGTTATGAACTAGGCTGTCTCTTGATTTTTCATATCAAGGACTAGAAATTTTTGGATCCTCCCCCCCCCCCCCAAAAAAAAAAAAGGAATTGCAGATCTCCACTCGAAATTGCAAGTTTTTTCCCACAATAGACACTTTAACCCATTTATGCCTAGCGTCCCTTTTTTGGGACGGCATTTTCGCTATCAGCCGTAAACGTTATTTATTTTTCCTAGCCTTTATTCACGAGTATTTAACCTCAATTCCACAAAATATTTCAATATGGCCAAGTAGGATGTTGACATTTCAATTTTTATACATAATGATTTTAAATGAAATCATCCCTTGTTCAAAAAGTTGACATCAGAAATTTATCAATTACTGCTGGTGTTAGCAAAAATCGAAGAAAGTCGCAAAAATATCCAGGCACGAATGGGTTAATCACTCTGTAGTCAGACATTAAAATAAGATTTTTTTTTTTTCGCATGTGATTAATTTATGAGTAATAACTTAGCACGAAGTGTACAACTTATTTGAATAAAGCAGGAACGGGGAAAAAGAGTATTCAATTTAAATATTAATAGTGAATAATGCCTCTGATGTATTTTTATTAATGAATTAATGCAAAAATCAAGAATTATATTAGTTATTTTATCGGATGTATGTAAATAAATATTTAATACTATAAGCTTAAAACAGACTCTGTTAAAATTTACATTTTCTTCCCCCTTGAAACAGATAAAACAAATGTCAATGAATTTTTGTCTCAAAGCTACATGTTCTTCTTTTGCAAAATCGTAGGCAAATAAAAATTGGGAGGGGATGGGGGGTATGTAGCGCTGAAATTTTTTTACCTATAGTTGAACTGCAGAATCAATGCAAATAAAAAAACTACTAATTTCATTGACTAAAATTTGGGGGGGAGGGTGGGAAATCAACGGAATTTTAGAAAGGGGACTAATTATAGAAACCTGTTCCAGCCCAGCTAACCCCTGCTAATTCACATGGCTTTGTCTATTAAATTTTGCAATGGTCTTGCTGGGAAAAAAATAAAAAATTAATAAAATTATTTCTTTTTTTCTGACAGGATTGGGATCATGATTGATTTTGATGGTATTGTAGTATAATGTCGAATTTATACACCTAATTAAAATGGTTAAGTACTTCATCCCAGAGGGCCTTACTTTTTTAGAAAAAAAAAAGAGATGTAAAAAAAAGGGGGGGGGGTGAGAGAGCAAGAAGGGATACTTTGGCCGCAGCGAGGCCAGAACCCTGGAACTACTGCTTGCCAATCGCTCGCTTTAGCGCTGCGCCATAATTTCATTGACACGTTTGCTGTAAATTTAAAACATTTCCTTTTTCGCCTGTTTACCGTTTACTTACTTTGATGGTAATGTATTGGAAAATCCTTGACACACAAGTCTTCTAAACCGTTTACTTTCTCCTCACACATAAATTTTGCAAATCTATGTATGAACCACAGACGGACTAACATTACAGATTCGGCATCCAGATGGTCCAGCCAAGGACGGCCTACTGTTACGACCAGCCGATAACAGATATTAGTCGTTATCTTCACGAAGGAATAGAACCGCAACTCCGGCTCAACTCAGATCCTCCCTTGCTGTAGCCGCCGAAAGGCTGGTGTCAACTCTAACTGTGCGTAGAAGGCTTCACGTAGGTGGTCTGTACGCGAGGAGACCAGCCATTTACATGTCCCTCTCGCCACGTCACAGAAGGGAACGTTTGAGGTGGGCGCATCAATATGTCCACTGGACGGTTGATCAATGGAAGGATGCTCTGTTTACGGATGAGTCCAGGTTTAGCACCCAAAGCGAGAGTAGGCGTTGTTTAATTTCTAAAGAACCTGGAACCCGTTATCATTCATCAAACATCCGTGAAAGAGATGCATACGCAGAAGGCACCCAGACAGCACACTTGCCCAATTTATGTCCATATCTGGACAAACTTGTCCAAAACATGTCTATGTCTATGATAAGATATCTCCTGGACATCATTTTAGCGACATCTTTGGGAAAATCCATAATATGTCTAGAATAAGACATGATTGGGACATGTAACACCCCAATTAAGTCTTATTACGACAAAAACGGGAAAACCCATATTATGTCTCTAATATGACATGAATTGGACATCTAAACACCCCAATCATGTCTATTTTATGACATAAATGGGAAAATCTATCGGCGACAAACTCTGATTGGCTTAGTTTGTTTGATCATGCGCAGTAACATTTTTGTATACACGTTGTTTTTAATAATCTGTGGTGGTTGTGGTAGATAGTACCCACATATTTGAAGTTTCCTTGTTAGACAATTATAACATTTTTATGCGCACTTCTTGCATTTTGCTTGCCTATATCACTGTTCTGTTATTTACAATACGAGGTAATGCACAACTTTTTGACTTAATATGTATTTTAATAAAAAAATTGAATCGACTCGTCAGGAATAGCGAAATGTTGAACAGGAAGTTAATGATGAATTATTCCTGTTTGAAGCTGAATGTAATGTGAATGATATTGAATCGAAGGCTATTAATGCGCACGATTATAATTATTTTCATAATGAATTTGAAAATAGGATCGATGAAAATATTTTTGAAGATTCAAATATGTGTGATCCCACAAGCAGTTCTTCTAATAGCTCCATTTTAGAAATTACTGATGAAACAGATACTTCTGTTCCTTTATGGTAGTAACTTATCCATAGCATAAAAATAAACTGTGGATATGAGATAAATATCCACAGAATGTCTTTTTATGGGGATATTCTAGTTGTCTATAACATGTCCATATGGACAAGTTATGGATGTCCATAACATGTCCATATAGATAAGTTCTGGATGTCTATAACATGTCCATATGGATGTCTATATTTTGTCCAGAGGATATCATTATGGACGCCGTATTGTGCCATATGGACAAGTTTGGGGCGTATTATTGACAAGATATAGACAAATTTGGGGATGTCAGTTATGTCCCGAACTTGTCCATGATATCATATGGACATGTTCTGGACAAGTTTGTGCTGTCTGGGCAGCGTCTGAGTTTGGGGTTATATCTCTTTGCGTGGCCGCACAGACCTCCATGTCTTTCCACATGGAACCGTCTATGCTCAGACCTATAGAGATGACATCCTTGATGCTTATGTGTGCCCTTATGCCGGGCAATACCCGATGATTTCCTGCTTCTGGACGACGATGCTAGACCGCACAGGGCTCGCATCCTGATGATTATCTTCAGCACCAAACAATTCAGCGCATCGAGTGGTCGGCTCGATCACCGGACCTGAATCCTATTTAGCACATCTGGGCTATTTTAGCAAGACGGATAGCTGTTCTCAATCCTCCTGCTGCGGCCCTTGCCACGCTTGCAACTGCCTTGCATGAGCAATGGCTCTCCCTTCCAACAGAATTCATAGACCGCATAATTGACAGTATCACACATCGCCGTTGGTTCTGTATTGCTTCTAAGGGGGGGGGGGTCTTATTCCACATTGAAGGTACTTTTCCTATATCAAACTTACAAACCCAATTTGTTGATTTTATGCATATGCTAATTTCTATAATACCACAAGCGTCTGGTAATTTCTTTTCATGGTATTTTATAGCTTCCTATGTGTTATACACTGTGGTGTGGGTGAGTTTCATTAAAATATATATGTAACTTTTTGAGTCATCTTCATTTTTGTGATTTTTCCTTAATTAATGATAACGAGTGTATTTTAAGTAGCAATTTTAGGGGGGGGGGTTCGTTTGAAAAGCTGTTTGCAACCCTTTATTGCTATATTCAATCAGAGCCGGTTATAGGCATTTTTCTTTGGCGTAGGCGAGAACTGATTTTACGCCCCCTCTGCTTCCCTAATCACGATCGTAGGTTATAAAAAGCTTTCCGATATGTCATCTATCATCGTCCAACCTTTTAAAAGAGCTTCAAATACGCAGCTATAAACATTTACTGTCGTCCCTCATTTGTGATGGTTAATCAGTTTCGGACTCTACCGCGATAAGTGAATTTGCGCAAAGTAGGATTTTTCACTTATTAATCCAATATTTTCATAGTTGGGACATATAAAATCTGTTTACCATCGAAACACGCTTTTTTAACACTTCGTATTTATCTTCGTCGTTCAGAATTTCGTAACACATATTAGATAGCACCATGGACGCCGGCAGAATATTTCCCAGGGGGGGGCAACGACTACTTTAACGTATGGTTACCATGTTGGAAAGAGCAAAAAAGCAAGGGAAAACACTGCATACAAAAATCCTGGGGGGCATTGCCCCCCCTTGCCCTATGCTGCTGGCGCCCATGGATAGTACAAATATAAAGCGTTCTTGCACGTTTAATTACAAGCACATATTTGTTACACAGTTGTTATATAGGATAATTGAAGAATCAATTTATTATGTACAGGGGAAGTATAATGGAGGTCATTCGTAAAAAGAGAACACTATAAAAGTAATAAAAAGAGCATTTCGTATGCGAGATGGTATATATGTATAAATAGGGGTCCAATTTTGTTGCTCAACACGATTACAACAAGCTACGTCACATAGATATGACTTTACGCTCTTTATAACAGGTACACCATTATTAGATAAGCTTAAAAATATACATCTTCATAGAAAGGTTTCTCAAAGAAAGTGTTAATGGGAGTTAATTGTTTTTGATTTTAATTAAATTCAAGTTTAAAACAATTGAAAGTTAGCTTAAAATAATGAATACCAAATTTTTTTTATATAATAATTTCAACGATTTTGCGTTGATTTCTCTTGCACCTTAGCTGAGACCTTGCGCTTATCTATAGCAAGACATTTTATGTCCAAATGTAAGTTTTGTCTTCTAGAACAGAGATTCCCAAACTATGCGCCGGGGCACCATGGGGTAACGGAAGCGTATGCCAGAGGTGCTATGGAGATAATCAAGAAAATTCGGAGTTTTGAGGGAGTATAATCAAAATTTTTTCTCTGAATAGGGATCCCACAAAAAATTTGTTCAAGCCGATTTCCAAGTGGGCGAAAACAAAAATATTTCAGTCAAGTTCGAGAGAGTTCAGTGTCCACTCGTCTCTTTCACAGGAACTCTGAGATATGGGGGAGGCTGAGGCAAAATTATATATTCCTTTCCGGAGAGAGTATTTTCTTGATAGTTAGCCCTATAAACATAAAAGAAATAATGAAAAATGTATCTAAAGTGTTTCATTCTAAACCTTCATATTCATATTAATTTAAAGGTAACCTGCCGCGAAAGTTTTTAGCTCGAGAAAGGCAGGGATCCGTAACTTAACGTAACAAAATTGTAACGTTATTCAGCCTTGTAACAAAATAATTCGTTATACAATTTTTATATGTACAAATAACTGCTTGATTTTCGTTATGTATTAGTTACGTTACATTTTGTATTTTATTATCGTACCGTAACAAATCTACAGAACGCAAATGAATACGTTATTGCAATAACGTTATTCAGAATAACGTTATTCAATGGTATACTTATTATAACGTTATTCCGTTTTGTGTTATACTCAAAAACTGAACAAAAAGTAACAGAATGCATTCGGTTACTCATGCTAACGCTTAGTTTATAACGTTAAACTCACCTAACTATTTAATTACGATACAGTATCAATTAGTTATAGAATATAGCATTTCGCTGAATAACGTTTTAAATACGGTATGAGACCATAACGTTAAAGGAACAGAACGATATTTTCATACCGTTATAGCTACATAACTATATGCAATAATATTGGAACATTTCGTTACAAATTATAACATATTGGTGTCAATATATTTAAATACGGTATAAGATCTAACGGTTCAAATAACTTAAAGATTTCTGATCCGAATCAACGGCTTTTCGGACTGAGAGGAGGGTGTAAGATAAGTGTTGCGTGAGAGCCACCCTTACTTATGTTTTGTATGTAGCACACACACGGACATAGGGGCTGTCCAGGAGCAAGGGCTTCGGAAGCATAGGCCAAGGGGATCATTTGCCTCCCCCCCTAGATTATTATATGCCGTTTTTTCTCTGCTTTTTAGTTTTTTTCCAATACGATAACCATATGTTGAAACAATCTTTGTCCTCCCCCCACCCCTGCATCGGAAAATTTTGTGCCGACGCCCATGTCCAGGAGTCGCTAGTCAGACAGTATGATAGGGGTATATTGAATAATATAAGGGTATATAAAGGGGTACATACAAAGCCATTGCTAAGGCTTTATTTAAGGAGGGGAGATAAACTGCCAAGTCAAATATCGGTTTTTACCAACTTATTAATTTTTTTATCAACTATATTACCAACTTTTAATTTTGCCAACTGGGTTTGTGTAATTTTGTCAAGCGTATCAGAAATGAATTATGGTTTTCGTTATTTTATTTATTTATTTTTTTTACCAAGTTTGCCAATTAGGAGTCTAATTTTGCCAAGTTTAACAGAATTTTGCGAGTATTAGAGGGCAGACTCCCCCTACCCCACCTCCCCCTTTAGCAAGGGCCCTGTGTACATGATCTTGAAGAAAAACCTTTTTTTCTAATAGTGGGTGCATGAGCTAAATTACTTGAACTTCTAAAGCCGAGATTCCAAAAGGAGTCAATTAAGTTTTCAATGGGTCTATATTATTCCAGGGACGTATTGGGGATCGAAAATAACTTTTAGCACTTTTAACAGATTTCTTCATCTATTTCTGCTTACTTTTTAAATAAAAAATTTAAACATCTCAGGGGCACAGTCAGCTGGGACATGCCACCTTTTTACGATTGTAAAAACTGTTTTGGATGAAGTGGAAAGTCTCAGCGTTTTGGCTTATCCCGCAGTTGTCAGTCTGACTCTGGAGTTTTGGATATTGAAGGGAAATCGTTTTTTATTATCTGGGTTATTTAATCGTCTAAGCCGAGATTTCAGAGGGTGTCAATGAAAGTTTTAAATGGGCAGAGGTTTCAGGGACGTTTTGAAGGGTGAAGATTATTTTTTTGTGTTTTAACTGTTTCTTGTTTTCTTTTTCTTTTTTAAATGAAAAAATAAATTTGTTGGTCTATTAATAAAATGAAATTAAGGAAGTCGAAATTAGAGGCGTAGCAATGGATATATATCCCCCTCGACGCCGAAATTTTTAGATCAGATATCATGAGCTTTTAGATTTTTATGTCTTGCAGAAATTACATTTATTTATTCCCGACACTAATGCATATTTTTACCACGAATAAATTACCCTCTACATTTCTGGTCAAGGTAGTGAAAAGGTTGGGAATCTGAAGAGAATTTCGACAACATTAATACATTTTAAGAGACATACTGGTTTACGTGTTTAATACCAAAAGTGATATCGTTCTTTTATAATTGCCGACATGAGCCGATCATTCTCGTTACAATATTTTTTTCGGAAGGGGGGGGGGATTGGTAATATGAAGTGCTCCAAAATGATACAGCTTGTTCATTAGAAATTTGAGTGTCTCACGTTTGAGTACCTCATGCGTGCTTAATCATGTGTACTATGATTCACGTTAACCACAACAGGGCAATAATTTGCTAGTAACAGTTCTGGATCCGCGAGTAAAGCTTCAATGAACAAAAGTGAGAATATTGAGAGTCAAAATAATTTTATTTATGCTCAGTCAGTACATATAAGTATTACACGACGCTATTTTCCATTTAAATGTTAACAGTAATGTGTAAGGTATGTATGACAGACATTCAATGTTTAGTACAAGGACTAGGTTCTTCATGATTCGAATCCTCACACTCACTCGTTGTTCGAACTACAGTACTATTAAAATCAAGCATGTTTTTCAGCGTCGACATAATTTGTCTTTGTCTACATGCCTTAGATTAGATGTCACGGCGAGGCACTTTTCAGATGTGATTGCCAGATAAAGCGAAGGGGAAGGGGAGAAAAAATGTTGAAAGTCGCACAAGGTTTGCAATTTTTGATAATTGATCGCCAAGTTTGGTGTCAAAAATACGTCTTCAAAACCAAACCAAGCTCTGTGATATCTTCCAAATTTGGCTAGGAACTGGCAAACGCGACAGATTATTACAAAGGAAAAGTATAGTTAGAATATGCCTGTCGAAAATTGTAAAACAGTTTTAGAAGGCGATTTTAATATAGATCTCAATTCCAAAGATGTGTTTGATGGAACAGGAAGACAAATATGGTACACTCATAGATTACGATACACTTTCCAAATGGTATTTATAAAGGTGAAGTATAGTTAGAATATGCCTGAGAAAGATTCTTAAACAGTTTTGGTAGGCAATTTTAATATAGATTTCAATTTTGAAGAAGGGTTTGTGAGCAAGAAAGACAAACACGGCACACTCATGAATTATGATGCACATTCCAAACAGTATTTAAAATGCTGAAGTATAGTTGGAATATGCTTGTAAAACAGTATGTATTGTAAAACAGTTTTAGTAGGTGATTTAATGATATATTTAGAATCCAAAGATGTGTTTTATGGAGCAAGGAAAAAAAATACAGCACAATGAATAATGATACACTTTTCAACTTAATGAAATAAGGAAGAAAACTAGGGAAGAAGCATGGACTATGATATGCTTTTAATACATAGCACTCAAGTGCGTATTTAAAATCTGTGTTTAGATTTTAAATACGCACTGTGTTCTTAAGTGTTTCAGATTTTAACTTTAAAAAAAAATAATACAGCCAACTAGGAAAAGTTCAAGCTTGTAATAGTCCTGTATTTACTTTGAACAAATAACTACATCTTACATTTTAGCAGTTTGTTGCTACGGCCCGGCAAGTAAGGCTAAATAGTAATTAAGAGGAACATAAAGATAAAAAATACGATTTTCGCCAGTTCTACAGGAACATTTTGACTGACAGTGACTTGATTTTGATTCACGGGGATTTTGTAACTCACACGACATCACAAAAATTTGTTAACCCAGATGTCTTCTGACTTAAAACTCGGGGCGCAAAAAAGGAAAGTTGTTAAGAGCTGTAAAAAAGAATTCGTTTACATTATGGTCTACGGATAGAAATTCTTGAAAGTGCGCTATTGCATCGGCAGAAAACCGTCCGAAGCTGTAGACCGTTAGATCGACAGCCGCGCAGTATGTCCGAAAGCGGTACCTTCACACTTTGGCTATCGACCATACTCATTGTCTTAAAACTAGTGTCTAAACGGCGCAGTCGATTGAGCTCAAATTGAGCTTGTATGTTATAGGTCACGGTCGCATGACCTGCGTAGATTTTGGTGTGTGTAGTGCTAATAATTTGTTCACAGGATTGCAAAAGTAATTCTTATGCATTTCGGCCTACGAATGCAAGTCAATTAAAACGTACTAGTCAGGGGCGTAGCCAGGGGGGGGGATATCGTGATATATCCCCCCCTGAAATTTTTGGATTAGTGATGAAATTCCGTCTATTTAAACACATATAAGTTCATATCCCCCCCCGAAAATTTTTCCAGGCGCATATCCCCCCCCCTGAAAAATTTTCCTTGCTACGCGCCTGGTACTAGTGTTTAAATGGTACATTCGAATAAGTTTAAAAAGGGTATGTATATTATAGATCGCCGTCACACAACCTGTATATCCGCCACTGGGTGTAATAAGCATCTATAACATAGTGAACTTTATAGCAATATAACATAGTGAACTTTCTTGTATTACTTCAGTTTTAAAGTATTTCAAAGACTGAGATAACCATTCCCCTCTTCTTTGAAATGCAAGAAATTCCCTTAAAAGTGCTCCTATGAGAACCCATGAATGACGACACGATCCATAGATTGAATACTATTTATTTATACGAAAGTTAATGCGAGTCATGGAACTGACTTCACGCTAGATATACACTTACAGAATTTAGAGATATTTTTAGGTTAAAAATGCAAAATAAAATACCAGGGACCAAATAGCTGCCTGGTTTGTCGTTGCATTAGTGAGGTTCTTCGTATATGTATTATATTTCTATAGATAGGTTCATATTTTTTAATTCTGACAAAAAAGATTGTACGGAAATCTATTTGGGCGGTCTATAAAAAGTACTTTTCGTTTGCACATCACACCGTTGTAAAATCACAAAATAAAAATATCATTATGTTCAAAATAATTATACAAAATAAACATCTCCTTTTAAAATAAAAAATACGGTGAAGGGGATGGGATACCGCCTCAAATACAGTACTTCTATTCTGATTGAAAAGCAATTCGTACTGTAAATTTATGGACGAGAAATTTTCGTGAGAAATATCGTGTGAGACAATTCTCTGTCTCGTCTAGCGTCTCGCCTTGCTAAATATTTCCTTTCTCGTCTCGCGTCTTGCCTCGAAAAATTTTCTCTGTTTCGTCTCGCGTTCTAGTTTCGCATGCTAAACAGGAACGCGACACGATGCGATATATCTCGTGTCCATCCCTAGTTGCAACTCTGCCGGATTAAAAGTGGCTAGAATCACAGAGAAAAATGGATAGAAATGGCTAAAAATTATTTCGAGCTGAGAGAAAAATAAATTACTAATAAACTAATTGCAATAACAAAACAAAATTTTGATTTTGCCTCGTTTTGAACGTGTCCTTAAAGGAATAAATTGTAACATCAAGTCAAGGTGCGCTATTGTGTTCTCGACATCCAGACAGTCGTCTACGAAGTTTTGTTTCGCTGTCGCAGAATGTCTACGCTTTTAAAAAGACGTAGACCATCGTTTATACCATCATGTTTGCGCATGCGCATTATAAAATAAATTTAAATAACATTTAATGATGCAAATGGAGAACTACAGACACGAACAAGCGGAATGGACCTATGACTAACGACGTTTAAAATGGCTAGAAATGGCAGAAATAGCTTCAAACAGGAAGAATACGGCTTAATTCCTTAAGTTCTGATATTCTAATAGTCTGAGGTGGGTGATTGGATGGGATATTTCGGTGAAAGGTCTCGACATACAAAGTCAAATGTAAGTCATGTAATCGAAGAACCTTTCTGCGCTGTTATCTTTTGTCGCAAACATAGCCAGAAGTTTTTCTGGAGAAGTTGTGAAAGGCAGCGGTGCACCCTGGCACCGAATTGTAAAAAAAATTTGAGGGAGCTCGAATGATTCGTTGGGACGTGGGGGGGGGCGGCGTTAAAAAATACTAACCAATAGTTTAATAGTTTCCATAGAATCAGGATTTTTGTAATTACGTTCCAAAATGTGCATTTTTCATTATAATCATTATATTAAAAAAGTATTTTTACATTTCAGAAAATCTGCATAATTGTTTCAAGTATCCTATCTTAATTTCAAATTAAATAAGTTTAAATGGAGCGCATAAAAATGTATATAATTTAATAGACATGAAAGAAATCATGTGTTTTTCGCATTTTTTAAATTACGTTGATTATCAACTCGGGGGATCTAGTCCGAGGGGAGTGATCTCCGTGGGTGTTTTTATAAGGGGTCCTAAAATGTATTTACTCGAAGTTTCGGAGAAAATCGGGGAATCTCCGGAAGGCTAGGTAGGCGGATGCGACCTGAATTTAAACCAGGCACCTTCCGTTTACTAGTTGAGAGCACTATGTGCTCGGCCACTGGTGGGGCACATCAAGTTTTTTAACTTAATTTTAAAAAAAGGAAGAGGTTCTATGTTAAACGCGTATGATTTTTTAAAATAACTTTCACTTTCTTTGGTATAGTTTTGGATCAATATATTTATAAAAAAGTGTCAATTATCTTTTATTTCGCATTAGAAAATTTCACGATTGCAAAACTATAAAGTAACGAATCCGAGTATCCGGAAATAATCTTCAAGATGTTTCTTTATCCACTCATCTTGATTAGCCCTAAAAACTAATAAAATTTTCTAACTGTCCCGCCACATTTCTGTCAATTCAACTCTGTTTAGACAGAAAGATTCGAAAATCGAGATTCAAAATAAACTCTAAATTTACGCTTTCAGCTTAGATTTATCAAAAATTTATAATGGTTAATTTTTTTAAGTTTAAAAAGAGTCTTTTTTATACAAGCCCAGTAGTTGGAAAACTTTTTACTATGGATAATAATACTTTCATCACGAAAAAGAGTTCGCTTAAATATTACGAATGATTCATCGAAGAATTGGTTATTACAAGTGTTTCAGGCTGAAAAAGGGAGAAAACGTGAGGAAAATGCAACCCCTACGCATTTTTAGTTGCTTTTTCCACCGATGTATCTAATCAGGGATTTATAAATACAGGGTGTGTCACAATTCTGTCCCGGGTTTGGAAGGCTTATAAAAAATAATATATTGCCGATACGGCAACAAAGTTATCTTTACTGAAGAAAGGAACACTACAAGTTTTGTTTCACAAATCACGAGCTTCCTGTATCTCTAAATATATACATATAAAGTGTGTCACAATCCCCCCCCCCCGGGTTTGGAAGGCTTATATAATATATTACCAATACAGCATCAAAGTGGACTTTACGGGGAAAAGAAACATTACAAGTTTTGTTTTTCACAAATAACCAGCTTCCTCGTCGTTGAATTGGTCGAGGCTCTATCGACGACAATTGCCTTCATCCGTGGCCACCACGCTCTCCAGACCATAAGTATGCGATTTTTTTAAGGAGTTATGTAATAAATCATGTGTTGTGCCCCCTGTGCCTCATTTACGCCAAAGGATCACAACCGTATTCGCTACCATTGATCGCCACAAGTTAAAGCGAGTATGGGAGGGAAGAATTTGACTTTAGACTTGATAGCTGCCACATCACGAAAGGTTCACATATTGAACATTTATGAAAAAAAAAGCTTGTAACATTCTTTATTCAATAAAGTGAACTTTGTTGCTGTATTGGTAATATATTTTTTAATAAGCTTTCCAAACTCGGGAGGGAATTGTGACACACTCTGAATATATGTCTGTTCGTCTGTCTATCCTCTGTAAAGTATTAAGATAAATTCTAATATTCTGCGGTTTCTTTAAAAAAACGAAAGGAAAATTAAAATTACAAAATATTTAATTTCATTTAAAAAATAATTCCTTGTGTGGAGGTCTCTTCACCCTCCTGCCCCCGCACTACGGGGTAACTTTCAACTGTGTGTTCGGGGGTTTCGGAG
Organism: Cheiracanthium punctorium; assembly: GCA_038373885.1. Taxonomy (NCBI): domain Eukaryota; kingdom Metazoa; phylum Arthropoda; class Arachnida; order Araneae; family Cheiracanthiidae; genus Cheiracanthium; species Cheiracanthium punctorium. The sequence goes on along the minus strand of JAWZYV010003197.1, from coordinate 6,980 downwards.
GCTTACTGTATAACACTGCTAGGGGCGTAACCCTTGTGAGGAGCACTTTCCAAACATTGTGTTGAGGGGGCGCAAAATTCAAACCCTGCTAGAAGCAATCATGACACCTCAGCTACAATGCTGTTGCTCTTTCTTCTCAACCGAAAGCTGTTGACCACCTCAAGTTTGCGGTTTTCTTGACCCCTCCAGGAACAGAAACCCTCTGCAAGAAAGTCGACCCCTGTCTCAAGGTCATCCTTTTATGGCTATTTTATCTGCTAATCATCTGCAAAGTCAAGAAATATTTCTTGCTACTTCTAATTCATTTGAGACGATTACTTCTCACAAAAGCCTTTAAGTACTTTGTGAAAAAGCTCCGTATCCACAGTCTTTTGTCTTATCGAAAAATAGTAGCACCACGCTCTTGGAGTTTCAACCAATATAGAAAAAAAAATATTTGACAGTAGAAAGATTGGAACGAAATTTTTGAGGGGGCTGAAGCCCCCGCAAGCCTCATGGAGTCGACGACTGTGGCCGTACATATATAAACTTAAATTCGGCTTGATGGAAAAATATTAAAACTCATGCTAAAATTACCCGGGGAATGATATATCCCGATATCCTGAACCCCGGCTTCATGTGTTCTTACATCGTCGGTCTTCTGTCAAATGAATTTATATATTTAAAAGGGGACAATGTGATCATGCTTTCCTCATGCTCAAGACTAAAAACTCATCGTGGTCAGAATGCACGAACTGCTTGTTGTACAAAATTTCTTCGGAAGACAATAAATCAAATAGTACAAATTGACATAGTTTCTATAAAACTAGGCGCAGAATTTGAATACGGCAGCTTTACGATTTCACATTAGTTCTGTCTCGGTATGTTGGAACATTCAATAATTAAGAATACAGTGTTCAAACGCTAGTGCACTTCAAAGATTAATGTACAGACCGCAATGTATAAGAATACTTTTTTGTGGCATGAAAAAACTGTGAATCCTACACTTACGAGAATCTAAACAGGTTGTAAAACGAAGACCTACAATATACATACTGAATTTGAACTTATACGAATGCACCATTTAGACACTAGTACACCTTAAATTATTTGTGTCTTAAATTATACTTATTTTCAGCTCAATCAAATGCACTGTTTAGGAGCTATCGTGTTTGCTTACGTACACAAATCCATCACCGCAAAAACAACATAAATGAATTAATGCCCGAAAGACACAAATAATTTAAGGTGTACTAGTGTATTAGCCAAATGTATTATTGTAAGTATGGTAGACAGCCAAATTGTACTGGTCCCGCGTTGGGGCATACTGCGTGGCAGTCGATCAAAGGATCTACAGATTCAGGTGGTTTTATGTGCATGCAGATACAAAGTAAATACGCGTTAGAACCCCTTAAAATGGTCCTCCGCCCAAGTCCCCCTCTCCCGTGGGTAGATGCCCTTCGTGTAGACTTGCCATAACACAAAATACTGAAATACTCAATAGACGCTAGCGCACTTTCAGGAACTCCCGCCCAATGTATTAAATTCTTTTTGCAGCCTTGTAAAAAACTTCACATACTGTACACGCGAAAATCAATATGGGTGGTCTATAATATATATACAAAATTTCAGCTCAATCAAATGCACTGTTTAGGAGCTATCGTGTTTGCTTACGTACACAAATCCATCACCGCAAAAACAACATAAATGAATTAATGCCCGAAAACGTGTAAATACATGAAAATCTTAAAAGTGGAATATTTTCATGATTACAATACTTTCCATATATGTTCGGAAAGTAAAAATGCGATAGATTTAAGGGGTTAGGGGTAGTCAGAATTTTCAAAAAATTGATTTTTTTTTTTTTGCATTTTCTTAAAGTATAGTATCTTAAAAATATTCTCTGAAAGTTTGAAGTGAATCCGACAAATATCTTTCGAGTTATTTAGCAAAGAATAAAAGGCTCTCGAGCGGTCTAATATTTCCGAGAACTATTAGCTAGCGGCATAATTCTCCCTTACCTCCTGAAGTTTTAAAAGCAATCAAGCCTATTTATGAAGATCTTAGTAATGAAAATTTACTTTCAAGATGTGTAGGTGGATTTAATCAAAATAATAATGAGAGCTTCAACCAACTAGTGTGGAAAATATGCCCAAAAACTATCAATACTAGTTTTACCATTGTTCAAATTGCTGCATACGTAGCTATGAGTATATTTAATGAAGGGACAAAGTCATTATTAGTAATAATGAACACACTGGGACTTAGTTGTGGGCCTAATTCGCATCGGTATACTGAAAAAACCGATAGTGCACGTGTAAAAGTAGCTGATCAGCGCGCTAACGACAACACTCGCGAAGGTAGAATGCGACGTAGACAACAACAAATTGATGTTTTAGAAAGTTCTACAACGGCTGAAGAACTCTTATATGGTCCCGGAATAGATGACTCAGTGTAAGTATTGAAATTATTCGTATTACTGTACATCAATCGACTGTAAAACTTTAAATGCGTTTTTCTCAAAACTGTGTTTTTTGAACTGGTGACCACTGTAACTCAAAAACCGCTCGATAGATTTGAATGAAACTTATACAGCTTTTAGAAAACACAAAAAGCTAGTGCCTGATCAAAGGATTTTTTTTTTAAAAACTTCGATTTTTTATAAACAATTAATTGTTGGTTTTTTCCCGAAAATCTGCAAAAAAATTTCCAGAGACCGCCATTTCGTTAATTTTGAAAAAAACAAAAAAAGCTTCGATCAGGCACAAGATTATCTATCCATAAAAATAATCTTTTTTGTTTCATTGATTTTAGATGAATCTCCAAGGAGCTTTAATGGTCACCGCAAGGATCCATTATTAAAACCTGTTCAACTTAGACCGCCACAACTTGTAAAATAATTATTATTTTTTTCTAAATTTAAGTGAAGTAATGTTAAAGTATGATGAAATGATACTATGTTTTTACTTATGTGAAATAAACTTAATTACTAGTAAAAAAAAATTAATAAAAAATGGCATTAGTAGTAGATAAATGGGGGTTCTGCCCAGCCGGTACCATGTTAAATCGTCGGTACGCCGTTCGGATGAGTGCGTTCCCTGGGTCGAGAGAGAGGGGGGGCGTGGTCGGACCGGATGTGGGAAGCGGATGCTAAGACCGGATGTTCAAAGGGTTGATAAGAATTTTTTTCCTTTTTTTCAAATAAGGGGGCTTGTAATTTTTTCAGATTGTGACATATTTTTCAAATAAGGGGACTTGGAAAAATTTTCAGACTTTAAGATATTTTTGAAATAAGGGGACTTGTAATTTTTTCAGATTTTCACATATTTTACAAATAAGGGGACTTGTAATTTTTTCAAATAAGGGGACTTGGAAAAATTTTCAGACTGTGATGCATTCTCTAATGAAAATAAGGGACTTCGTTATATTTTTAAACAAATTGTACTTTATGAATTAAACCTGAAATAAAAAATATTATTATAAAATGAGGACCCACCAGCCGCCCGGTAGAACTCGTCTACCGCCTCATTTCAAATAAAAATTCTTACTGTGCCTTTCCCCATCACGCTAGCCTCGCATGAATGGAGACAGGGCGTAGCACAGAGGATGCGTTGTTGTTTTTGTTTCTTTAAATAATAATTACCTATGTGGAGCAAAGAAATGAACAACATCCCCAGGAGGCCTACAAACAAAAGAAATCTCCACACAGTATACTACTGCTATTCACTTGTTAAAATGTATATATATATATATATATATTTTATATTTTTTATTTTTATTTTTTTACAAACACTCATAATGGCCATGAGCGAGTGTATGCACTCCATCCTCTAAAACATATCGCTTATCATCAAAAGCGCTTAGAGCTACCTTATTCTGACAAATACTGAATAGTTTGTGCTTCTCACTTTGGATTCGATAATTAAGTTCTTTTGTGCCGTCTAAAGATTGTAAGCATCTATAATATTGCTCATGTGTTAGGCGTTTGCGTATGACATGACGTGCAACCCCTTTTTTTCTTAAGAGATTTTTACCCAAGTTTTAATTTTAAGTTAAATAAGTAATTTTACAACAAATATTTTTTAATCAAATGTTTTTAATTTATCAAGAAAAAAAATTTAATCAAGTGTTTTAATTTTTTGTATACCGTATTTTAGTATAGTAGCCGTTTAACATTAAAGTAGGATTCAGGATACCCATACATTTTCTACAAATTTAATCTACTGTGAGGCAAGTGAGAAAATTATACCATAGAAAGATTTTTACAAATAATGATTTGGATATAGTCTTATATTCTATTGCGAGAAAATCACTTTAACCATATATCCCCCAAAACTCATGTTTTTGTATACGAAATGTATGAATACTCAAAGTATATATACGTGAATACGCATTAGAACCCCTTAGAAAGTCCTCCTACCAAGGCACCCCTCATCCTAGGCAGATACCCCGCGTGCAGGTTTGCTTAAAACACAAAGAAACAAAGTATTTATCTAAACATTTTTTCTTACCAACACAGTTTTGATAAATTTTAGGCAGCGATTATACTAGTTTATATTTTCTATAGATCAATTAGTGAAAAAATTACATTTTTAGTAATCCTACAAAACTTTTTTACTGTATATCCCAAGTAGAGTAACTTGATTTATAGAATTTCAATACGATACGAGTTAGATTGTTTATGTGCGACACTAATTTTAGTTTGACTATGAAAGCATAATTTTATACATGTATCAACCTTTTGAGGGGTCTTTTATTGATGCACTTAACATATTTTATAGAAAGGTGAGTTTAACTAGCACAAACTTTTAGACTAGATAGTACTATTGTTAGAAAGTTGAACTATTGGAAATAAAAATTGAAGATTCGTTTTAGTATATTGCATGCACAGTTTTATACCGCATGTACATAAAATATCTTTCAATACTTAGATAAAATGATACTTTAAATCGCAAATCATTACTTGAACTAAAAAATACAAGGTTTTTACTTACGTGAAGGGACATCATGTTAAAATCTTCTAGTCTCCCGGCAAATTTTCTTGGATGATAAAACTAGGCTAGCAAGTTAGGAAAATAGAGTAATGATTTAAAACACATTATCTCTAAATTCCCTCCCAACTGCCACTTGAAGAAAGCTCTTTCACCATATAGCCTTCAAACCCCAGTTTTTGTATACAAACTGCTTAAAGTACTTCTACCGATAATGCCTATTGCTATTAATTACACTGGATTACCAACTTAAAATTTTGCAAAACACGAAAATACAGAAAAACATGCATTAACAATAACAAAAAAAAAAAAATCACACTTAAAAGTACAACACATCAAAAGTGCAAACTATAAGAACCACATAATTATTTTCAATTAGAATTACGGTATCAACTTATATGTAACTAAAATAATAGAAAATATTACACTTACCCTGTACTTGTACACGCGAGAGGCGAAAAAAATAAAATTATTTAAATAATTCGCAAATATATCCACAGCATAAGTAGAGCACATGCATGTGATATCCCTAGTACAGCTGATAAGAAATTTAGAGATAAGAAAGTGCCTTGAGGCTCTACAGAGCCGGTTAAATAATAGTAGGCACGTTTGCCGATAAGATAAAACCAGGGAGGCTGTTAGGGGTATGCAATTGGGGACACGTGTTTCATTCTGCGTTCAAAAATGGGGACTTATGGATTAAGATCATGTTAGATTAAAGCCATTTCAATAAAAATCTATCCTTTTTGTAAACATGGGCATTATATCCTAAATTAAAATATCAAAGTTAAGCTACAACGATTAATATATTTTACGTAGTTTAGGAAACTAATGAATCATTAAATTAATTTCTGTGAAACAATTAGCAAAGATCATTATACTAAAGCAAATTATTTTTGTTAAGTTTTGATAAATAACAGTAATAAATACAGTATGCAGATGAATGAGTATTCACGTATAAAATAGGTATTAAAATTATTGTTTAATACAATTTTTAGAATAATAAACTAAAATTTTTATTTAATAAAGTCATAAACTAAAATTATTAATGAAAACTTGTTAATAAATTAAACATATCAAAATTTTTACACTCAATTTTTTTATATACTTAAATTTTACATAGACATCCTTTTAATAAATGCATAAACTAAACTTATTGTTTAAAACAATTTTTACAATAATAAACTAAAATTTTTATTTAATAAAGTCATAAACTAAAATTATTAATGAAAACTTGTTAATAAATTAAACATATCAAAATTTTTACACTCAGTTTTTTTATACACTTAAATTTTACAAAGATATCCTTTTAATAAATTCATAAACTAAAACAATTTTTACAATAATAAACTAAAATTTTTATTTAATAAAGTCATAAACTAAAATTATTAATGAAAACTTGTTAATAAATTAAACATATCATAATTTTTACACTCAGTTTTTTTATATACTTAAATTTTACAAAGATATCCTTTTAATAAATTCATAAACTAAAACAATTTTTACAATAATAAACTAAAATATTTATTTAATAAAGTCATAAACTGAAATTATTAAGGAAAACCTGTTAATAAATTAAGCTGATTACTCTAAAAGATAGCTAATCACAACATATATCAGAAAAAATATAAGCAATTAAATACCTGAAAAATACCGGACAACACTCTTGTTGCATGCGGACAAAACATCTGTTTGCACGGCTAAAGAATTCTTAGGGATCCGTTGCAGGAGACCTTACCTACGCCCAACCTACAAACTCTACAAATTTAACGGCAACTGGTTTTCTCTTATCAGGTATCACAGATCAGATAAGAGATAAGGAAGTGACATGCGCAGAAGACACGTGATAGTGACGTGTGCAAATCTGTGTTGATTTAATATCCGCTAGGTTCGTTGGCAGGATGTGCTATTTACATTGAGTGGCAACTCTCAGAACAGGCTAAGACAAGTTAGATGATGCAATATCTACAGGGTTGAGGAAGGTAGAGGGCGCTTGGGTAATCGCATGAT